>CM021315.1:4873413-5015825 GCA_010645155.1 Tigriopus japonicus
TATCATTTTAATGGATTTTTTGTGTCGATAGTGTGTTCAGAATAAGAGCATATCAGTCCGCAATTCAACCGTACTTTTGTTAAATGTGCGTAGACAACATTGCTCTCAATCCTTGAAGATCAACCATCCCGTGACCCTCAAAACCAACAGACCACCAGAAACGGGTGGCAGTTCTCTCTCTTCTTTGGAACTGACAATTGTTCAACGTTGACATAAATTTCTCCAAGCTTTGAGTTGTCGGCTCGGTGAATATCAAATGATCCAGGCGATGGTTATTAGCATATTCAAGACTACAGACAGAGAGAGAAATAGATCAAGGCTGAATATGAGCCTCCAAACAATAGCGACAGGCTCAATAGAGAACGATTTTCAATCATTATTTTCTCATCCTCTCAAAGTCACACCACATCCAATCCTTGAGTACCAACCAACTACCAACTTCATCCTGACGTGTGCACGCACAAAGTATATACGTATATAGTAATTACTCCACCAGGATAGGAATATCGCCATATGAAATGGGATCACACGACAAAAAGTACAAAAACGCCTGGAAGATCGTCTTAAAAAATGTATGGACTAAAAATCAATCCAAATTCGAGATTCGCGTGATGGTTCTAGGGACTGATTTTGATACTAATAGAGATGGAAGGATGGATGGATCACCAAACACATTCAATTGTACTGGTGCACCAAAATAGCGGAACTGAGACGACAACGTTGCAAATTGCGATCCGATGGTAATCTCGAAAAAACGCTTTAAATACGCTGGACACCCTGCTCTTTGTTTTGGACCCAAAAAATGCGGATCTCACCCTTCTTCTCTTCCTTGGTGAGCATTTTGGTACAGAAATACCTTACATCCAGCATGACTTGAACGGCCCTTCATGTTCTCAAATGTGTGCGGAATCTGAAATTTTCCGTTCTTGAGTAAATGGAGTTGCGTGTCCATCAGAAAAGGGCAAACTTTTCCAACAGATGATGCTCCTTGTCTATTAGATGTGCGTAGAATAATGTGTACAAGTCTCGTTAGCTGGCTTCTGGCATGCAAGTGCACCGATTGGAATAATTGTAGGGGACTTTAAACAGGCCCTTGGTATTCTTCCTGGCTACTGATACATACTAAACTTCGAAAGGTTCTTATGAGGAAGAGGCTAAAGTGGTGTGAAAACGAATGTTAAACCAATGTGCAAGCTTCGGCGTCGGTTTTTTCGATAGAAACCTACGGAACCGAAGAGATCGGCTCAAATGAAGCAATGCACATTGTGCATTAAATCACCATGAACCCATGGCAAGTTCATGCCTATTTCACAGTCCTCTCGCTTCACTTATTCGATTCAAAAGACTTGTCAAGAAGCTTGAGTTAGACTACTTTTTGTGAGACAACAAAGTGATGGATGCAATTGGAAGGAAGATTGGCAAAACTAGTTCACCTTCGGAAAAAAGGTTTCCAGAATCCGCGTTTCTTGGCGATAATGAAGAAGATTGGAATCTGGATAATCTCGATCGATTTACTATAACATTGGTTTGCTAGACCATTTCTGATTCTTCCGTTATCAGGGTCGATGTATTTACTCTTGTTCGACATAGTTTGGAATGTGTACTACAAGTTCGAAAAAGGATCGTCCAAGTATTGCACAATGAACAATTGTATTGGTTCCAGTATCGGGAGTCTTGATCGAACCATTGCCATTCTTAGAGTCGCAAATTATTGTGACCTTTGATGCCTGGCTCTAGATTTGGGTCCTAGCTCGTTTGTTCAAGAAGTGTATAAAACATTGGGGGAAAATGGGCCAGGCTTTTTGACCAATAATTTCGTCAAAGTTCGCGACCTTTTGGCGTTGCCTCCGAGCGATGCTTATCATAACGAGGCCACACAAGGTTCAACGTATTCATTATTCCATTCCCTACTTTGACCAACTAATTAAGAAGTTTACTACTCACGGACTTTCTCTGTGCCCTAAAGATGTTGGTCAAGGCTTCACATTTTCGACCGAAAAGAAGACAAACGGTTTTCAACACATAGATACGTACTGTATATGAACGTTTGGGGCTTGTTGAAGAAATTGGAATGTTTTCCGTGATTCATGCCATAATAGGGTCTCAGATGACGTCATCGATTCTCAGGATGTCCTGCAAGGTTCCAAAATTAGAGCACGCAACAACATGCTCTACAATCTGCGATGCATGTCAACTCAACATTTATCACTTCTCAAAAGAGTTGCTCATTTAGGGGGAGGGAATGTTAAAAGGTTCAAACGAGCTTCTACTAAGGCCGTTGAAAGACCTAGTTTCCTGATTGTTATTACCCAACAATCCCGTTGAACAAATAAACAGTCGTACGAAAAGCTTTGGATCCAAAATTGGGTCCTTTAGTGGATGAATGGTGCATCATTTATCGTTTTGTCTTGCCACAATTGCAAGTGGTTGATGATTGCAAGGACTTGTGAACATCTCCGTTGTCTGACTGTAATAGTTCTCAGGCCAATGTTGTGCAAATATTGGCCCATCTACACGATTCTCTCAACAAATGATCATTAAGGCAAACACTAATTCAACACTGCATATGGTTCCAAATTCACTGTGGTAAATTTGAGGAACCAGAACACTCGTACGTCATGATTGCGTTATTATTGTCCATTGTAAACATGCATTTCGTGCAGTGTTTGATCATAAATATTGTTAATCCATTGATTGGAGGGCATGGCTAGATAAAGGTGGCAATTTAGCATCATTGAAGTATCCGAAGTGTGTGGTTGGGAGAGTGCTTTTGTGTCTACTATCCTGTGACAAGACTCCGTCACCTCACCTTGATTTATGGTCTTTTAACTGATCTTTTCGGGAATTGATTGCTGCTTAACTGATGACTTATGCGCTCCTAGTTTGAATTTCACTTTTTAAACCACAACCCCACTCCCACATGTATTTCATATCAAGTCTATTTGATATTGTGATATGCCCTGGGTCAAAAAAACTCCATCTTTAACCAGAATCCACCCGGAAGTGTATAAAAATATAGTTTTGTGTGATGATGGCGTGATGATGTTTCCATTATTGAGGTTCATTTGGGCCTAAGGGAAGTTTCTTGTCCGGAACTGAAAGACTACCTAACATCAGGACTGAATTAGAGTTCAATTTATCATTCCGCGCACGTTGGCCATGCAGGGTTTTTGATCAATCGCCGCACATGTTGCTGAACCCTTATTGTATGCGTCGCACGAATATTTTGGCGCCCTATAGGTGGTCCTTTTTCAAAAAAGTCAACCCAGTTAGAGGGAAACCATTTCAATTTCACCCTGAACACCCTGAGCTCTTTTCAAATCGAGATGGGTGAATAACACCGACAGTGGACCGCTCAATAACTGGACAAGAACGCTCGGGATTGTCAAAGAAACAATTTCTTCCTCGTTCGTAATTCAGTTGAATGCCGCTCGTCACACCTTTTGCGTCATCTTCCAAATAATTCGGATGCTATTCTAACATATCATTCTGAATGACAGTTTACAGGTCCTGTTTCAATGATTGGACCGGGCCTTAATCATAAATGATTTCAAGTCGAAAAACTGGAATTGCCTTTAGTTGTCCTGGTTTGCCTCTTCAAAGGTTTAAGGTATTCCTCAAACACCAACCAAGAAACTTCCAGGTATCCGGCATGTCTTTCAAGAAAAGTCACATGTCGGACTCTTATGAAGGGGGTCGAGTTCATTAATCATTGCGGAAGTGTTGGCGAGAATCGAAATATGAGTTTGTCTGTTTGGTGTTTTCGCAATTCATTCACCAATCAACACGGCATTTCATGGCATACCAATTTTGGTCAGTCCTCCATGAATGTGACAAGGTCAAAACGGGTGCTTTATAGAAGGCCATACACTCACACTTTGCCTGATCTCGATTGCCACCAAAACGTGAGACGCTGATCCCAATCGGATTTTGAATATCTTGAAAAGCTTACTTGGCGCCTTTTCTCATGCATTCTCCCGTTAGACCAGAGTTCAAACTGAAAGGATATCCTGTCGATAGTTCTAAAACAGTAAATTATAGGTTTGAGACCTAACCATTTGGTTGAATATGCATTATGCAAGGCATGCAGATTTTCCAGGAACAAATCCATCTCCATCTCAAGTGATAAGTGATTGAAAGACTTACGAAATGCGTCTAATTTTGAAGGGTTCTCAGTAGCCAAAATTCCGTAGCTGTGCCAATTTCCCAAGTACCTAACCGCAAATATCGTGGGAGTCACAAAATAAAGCTGCCCATTGTCATGAAAAGCAATGCCGGTCGTAATTTACGAGACATAAAACACGCTGTTGCACTACATCACTTTCAGGGTGTCCAAACTTTGCCAAGAAATTTAGCGCTCAAGGACAAGCTCAGCATCCCTGCTTTGAGATCATTATGTTGTAATAGGCTTGAAGCTTGGTTAGGTCATTAGTATAGAGATACCCACACAACATATGAGTTGTCATTGGCTTATTTCCTCAAACATATTTTATAACTCCCTTGAGCCTTTGGGCGAATCTGGAATCTATCTAGCCATGCCGCAAAAACATCCTTGAAGAGGAATTACTTGTTGGTCGAGTCCTAACTCAAAAGGATAGATTCAAAGATGTCACGAGTTGGAAATACTTGCGTTTGTGGACGATTTTGGGTGTATCCAGTGATCGAAGCCAAGATTTTCAACTCGTTGGCAGGACTAGTGATGAGGCGAATCGTCAATTAAATGTTGCAAGTACTGACATTGTGGTCTTTTTTTGCACGGTGTATGATCAATGTTCTGACACCAAATGTTACATTTAGGACTGTGACCATAAAGAATATTTTTTTTACAACACCAACATGTGGATTTGGCTTCACCTTTTTAAAAACCTCAATTTGAAGCAATAACGTGACAAATCATGTTTGGCTTTGATCGTATTAGTAATGAATGGCAGAACACGTGGGGTCATGAATGGTGTGTAGGCTCTTGAAATGGCACCTTGAACACATTTTGGGTTGATATCAAGCTAAAGTTGAATGGTTATATAACTAACTTTCAACCCAAACCGTTCAATTTGGACTTCCCACGAGTCGGTAAATGATTTTTTGGCCTGAACTAAGTCTAGACAAATCCTTTGAGAGCATGTGTTTTTGCAAGTTGCTTAGCTTGCCTTAAAAGGTTCCATCTGACAAAAGTGAAGGAATCAATCTTGCATTTAAATCCTTCGCCAAAAAATGCGAGATAAATACCAATACTTGGAGGCGATGAGTGTTCATCATGAGCCAGAAGACGACAGAATCCGTATTTATAATTGTTGAAGGACCAGATGAGTCCTTCTGAGAAACGGAAAAAGATGGGTTGAATTCAGTTTTGGTAAGCGATTCAGTTGCAGATCAGGAAATGCAAAATACGAGACAGATGCTTGATTGTTCTGGAGCCATTTTGGGTGGTTTTTCCCCAGAAAAGTCCATTTCCTTCTCTTGTGGTTTGGCCATAAAAACGTCTTAGCTTGGACTTGCGAGATGGGTAATAACTTTATTGCGATCGCCCTCATTCCTCAAGAGGATCAAAGTGCATCCGTCTCATCAAGTAAGTTCTTTGTTGGGGATGATGGCAATGATGGCGATGAACATAATACTCATGAATGGCGATGGTTTCTGTTCTCTTGTGGTGACTGGTGTCATGAGGAAGCGGTGGTTTGTTACTTGTCTTGAGCGACCAACAAACCGACCCCCTCACATTGGTGTTGCTATCGTTGGTGTTGTTGTTGTTGTCGAATAGTTCATACCCACACCACTCAACTCACTTGGAGCTATCCTTGACGAACAATGACAGAAGGACTTTACGTAGGCAAACGAGTCATTTTTCCGGGGATCTCCTCTCCACTCTCTCTCTCCTTGTGTCTGTCTCTCCCCCACATTACAATCATCATTATCATTATCATTATCATCACCCTTACCCTCATCACATTCACATACACACAACGGCAGTAAGAGCTCAAAAGTCATCACGACGATCATTGAGCGAGTGGTGCTAATAAACTTTGTCAATGAATGAGTCATTGCCTAAGGAACACCCAGTAATTTACGAGACGTAAATAAATTCAAATCATGTAGCACACCGGATGGGCCGAGCAATCTTGGGTGACGTCGCTTTATCGCATCATTAGGAAACGGACTCATAACTTTGGATTTGATTTTCCCGCCTACATTCTCAACGTCAAGCGGAAGCTGGGCAGAAAATTGAAAAGTACAGACACACGGATCTAAACAAATACCGGCTTCGCCAAGTTATGCCAAGTCAGCTGCAGAATGTAAAACCTGAAATGGTTTGCCAAGACCAATGACAAATTAATGTAAGGATGGTTGTTGGAAAAGGTGCGTCTGTGGTGCTCGTCATATTTCAGTTCCGCAAAAAATAGCTGTGATGATTTGGATCAAAGCTTGCGGATAAATAACACAAGTATTACAGAAATGCCCTGAATCGATATTTGTCTGGAGTTTTTGATCTTTGGGATGTGTTTTCCTGGTTATCCCTGTCATTAGACAACCCTAGTCTTGTCCAACAATAGTTTTGGCGTTATCTATGGCATATTAGTCTCGTGAAGCCAATCAATTTCCGATTTCTCGCTTTGTCCAAAAAAAGAGAATCTTCACTTCCTAGGCAGTATTGGAACTATTTTCTTACTCGGTTGATTCTTAAACGATGCCTCCATCCAGAAAAAACGCTCTCTCGATTCATTCTTTTAATGCATCATTTCTATGCCATGTGCTCAAGCAATCAAAATGTTTTTTTTGGGCTCCCAACCTTTCAGAGAGTCGGATGGGGGCCTGACAATCACACTTTCGATCTGTTTTCGGAGGCACGGATTTCTCATCAGGGGTGGCATGCGGGTCATATTTGGGCGCAGAGACCTTTCTCGTTCCATCATTTAACAAGACCATAATTTTGCAAAGAGAAAGTAAAAATGTATATTTGCGTTTCCTGATGATGCATATATTATCAAACACGTGGGGGCGCTAGGATCGGATTTGTTCGATGTGTGAGATTAATTTTTAAGCGGGAACAAATATGTCTTTTTTGGAGGCTCAACTTGTCGTCCATTATGCTCTGTCTTTATGACAATCAAAACCAAGAGTTGTCCGTCTCGAGATCATTTGGAAGGGTTCTTGTGTTATCTTGTATGGAATAACTAGTGCCTACAGAAAGAAGAGTCTCTGATCTCGCACGAAGGAAAAAAAAGAAGAACCAAGAAGAGTCCTTGAATCATTTTGAATGCTGCTCAAAAAACCAGTCTGATGCCCTCTGCATCCATCAAGCGCTTAATCTGCAATTGACAACCTGGTAAAGTCTTAAATTCTGCGCAGAGACAGGAAGTGCATTTGTATATCTAATTTTGGCCACCAGGGGCAGCACTTTTCATGTGAGCAAGAACAAGCGATGAAATTTAACACGCAGCGCCACCTATTTGAGTTCAATGCATTGCCAAAAGAGGGACTAGGATCGCTCGTTGAAATCTCCAAACTAAGCTCTACTGTATGCTAACGCCATCTATAGAGTAGAAGACGATCATGCAAAGTTCAAGGGCATACTTTTGGCCTGAAATTCGAGTTACGTCGTTTGACACATTGATGATTCTCAGATTATCAATAAATATCATTTGAACAATTTGCATATCGGTGACTTACGCTTGGCGACATTCTTCATCATATTTAGTTGCTCTACTCTGTTGATATTCAACTATTTTCAATTTCAGCCACTTATTGTCAGTCCTTTCAGATGGATCAAATGAAAAACGTAGACATTTTTGAAATAGCGTAATCTATTACATAAACGATCAAGATTTTCCCACAAACCAGACCTCAAAAATCGCAAGATTGGCGAGAAAGCGCAAGAATTGAAGACTACTTATTGTAAATCCTGATTTACGTTGTCAACATTAGAGACAAGAAAGTGGCGGTAATTCTCTCATTTCCTTTTTGAACTTGTATCTATGTGTATATAAGATCCTAACCGTAAAATAACAGACGGATATTTGAATAGTCACCCAAATGTGAATGATTTTACTTGAAATTAGCCAAAAGCTAAAATTGCTATTTGCAATAATTGTAAAAAAATTAAAAGATGGAATACTGTAGCATGTGTTTCAGGCAAAATATAGCTTCATCTAATCAAGTTTTGTTTACATATATAACGTTTCCCAAAGTGTGCGGTCCATACCATTTTGGAAGTCATTTGAAGATCATGGCAATAAAAAACGTATTTTCCATATCAATACCAATTTATTTTTTTGAAGACTGGGTGGGAGGGCCCCGAGAAAAAGACGGTACCAACGACTAAAAAACCCCAAAATTGCATTGAAATTTCAATCAAGCCTTTATTTAACTTAAAATAAATCTTCCACTTCCACAAGGAAAAAAATATTTGTGCAACCTATTGTATTGTATTGTATTGTATTGATTTGTAGTAGCTGATCAGCATGTGATACATTTCTAATGATTCCCAAAAGGAAGGAAATTTTTGAAAACATCTTTATCTTTTTTGGTAGCATTGAAATTGGATCTCATATTTGGTCTCATTCCATAATTTTGTTCTCTTGTTCTAGATTGCTGGTGAAGTATTTTACGAGTAGGTTTTGTCCGATTGGCAAAATATCATATGCAATAAAATCATACGTTAAGAATCAAGTTCAAGTCCTATTTATCATATTTGAACAAAAGATTAATACTGTAAAACAAAATTTTGAGCCATTGCCGTTTTGAGTTCACATATTACACTTTCACTTACTCAACCAATGCCAGTTTCAAACACTTCACAGATTTTTCTTCCCAGTTCGTCAATGTTTATTTAACATCTTTATCTAACATTTTTCAAAACCTAGTTGCATAATTTGCCTTTCAATATTTCGTTATGCACTTTGAGTTTGAAAAAAAGTTTTTATTTTATTTTATTTTCAAGCTAAGGTGGAGAAAAAGGCGGGATTTAGTTTCATTTTCAATTTGAATTGGATACAAAAAGCGTTTGTTAGAACACTTTGGAACACTAAACTTCGAAATATTGCGGCTAACTGTAGCCACAAGACAAAAAAGTTGGTTTTTAAGATCCTCCGTTCCCGTTAAAAAAATCAATTTACAAGCATAACGCAAGACAACAACAATTTTGCTAAGCATTCATTCTTCAAATCTCTGCCTTCTAATTAATTACCAAGTCATTCCCGCTCTCCAATCCCCATCCAATGGAATCCATCAATTCATGTTTCTCGCAATGTGGGTTGGGTCGCTCACAATAGATTCCCTAATCCCAGCTTCCGGTTGATTTTCAGCGAGATCGCCATGCCCACTATTAAATGATGTCGAAGTTGTTGATCATTTATTTCCCCGAGCAACTTTTCGAATTTGCTTAAGTTGTGTCTGTAAACTAACTGAAACACACCGACCAACCGCGTGAACAGTAGACCAAAAAACAGGGCCTTCCACCAACCAACCTGCTTCACATCTCAGCTCATGTTTCATCATAATACGGAAGGATCCGATGTTGGGGTCCACATTCTGGCAGACAAAAACGATTAAAACACCGCCATTCTTCCAACAAGAAGCCCGAGGTGGCCAAAATTTGGCCTGAATGACTCAATTTCGGGGGCGACGTGACGTTAGGCATGCTCTGGAAAAACAGCTGAATGCCATTCTTGAATCACACGCCTTTTGAGATCGAATAGACACAGTTCATCGACTCTATAGATAACAGTTTGGTACTACCCAGTACATGTATATCCGGATGTACTTTGTGTAGCTAACTCAGAAATGGATGGGGCCGAAGGACCACACCTGAACGGTTTGAAAATGGATGAAAAGCCATCAAAACAATGAGTCTTGCTTGCCGATCGAATGACAAAAAGATCTTGCCCACCCTGCATACTTGGTGGTGAATAGTGGTCAAGAAGGTATTAAATATTTATGAGACCAACGTTGGCATGTGAGTTGTCCAATCGTAGGAACGTTAATTAAAGGACTTTGAGCGAAGTATCTGTGACATTAATGAGCACATACCAAATTATTGCGAGCCTCTCTTGAGTAATCATGACTTAAACCCTGGGGCAGTTTTGTTTTATTTAGCTTTGTACTCTGCAAAAAAAAAGATTGAGTAAGGAAATTACCGTGTTTAGTGTAGAAGGGACCAATATAGTTGGTCGACCGAGACGTTTTAAGTGATCAAGTGACCCCGGTTTGACCTTTTGTGCTCCTGAGGGCTTGATGATTGACAAGAACATGCCAATTGCAAGTTATGATTTATTTTGGCAATTGCAAGTTCTGCGAATGTTGTTGATCACGCCATCACAGACATCTCACTTTTTGCATTGTCGTTTGTTCATCCCAAGAATTGGCTAAATGCAGACCACGAGGCCTCTATTAAGCAGAGGCAACTCTTCAAATTTGCCGACTGCAAGGTTCTTTCGGCGCTTTTCGTTCAAACAAAAGCTTTTTTGTCTCTAATGGAGCTTGACCCCATCTTGGAGCTCACCGTGAGATCCGTCCATTGACGGGCAAAATATGAAGTAATGGACAGAGTCCAGATTCTTGTGTGAGCCTTCGAAGCAAAAAACTTCTCTGAAAGTAATCATCAACCAGTGTACTTAAGGACTAAGTAACAATTCCAACAGATTAGAGCAGGAAATTGAGGGGTTTTTTTTAACAAAAACATTGTTCACTCAAATTGCAGCGTTCCTGATTAGACCTAAACAGTATCTTAGAAGTGATCATGGATGGATTTATCCAATCCTTTAACCATTATTTCATTCCGATATACTCACAACACATTAATATTGGTTTGTGTTTCTAATTTCTTCGCAACAACACTTTTACCTGTAAAGAGTAAGTTTGAAATCAGTAACATATTTCGAGCGGATGTTGGTAGTATTCACTATAATTAGAGCATTCGTTCAATGCTCAAGTTTTTTGTTCTTGTGTTTTTAAAGAGTTTTCAGCACTTTACAAGGTCTAGCTTCTTTATGAAAGCACCGAAGTTTTTCATGTCACATGTTGTCCTCGCAGGATTGTGAAAGGATTGCTTGGAATGCATTTTTGGCGGCCAATATTTTTGGCATTCGTGAAAATGGATCCTTTTCCATCTGTGTGTCCTCCAATGTAGCTGAGATTTGATGATTGATGGTTCTAAAATTAGTTACCAATACAGGTATGCAGAAATTTCAAGATGTTATCCTGTCGTTTTTGCATCGGGTACTAAATCATTTATCATTC
The DNA here is from genome assembly GCA_010645155.1 of Tigriopus japonicus. Lineage (NCBI taxonomy): Eukaryota > Metazoa > Arthropoda > Copepoda > Harpacticoida > Harpacticidae > Tigriopus > Tigriopus japonicus. The sequence continues at coordinate 4,884,646 of CM021315.1, forward strand.
CGGAAATAAGATCCGGAGTTGAAATTGATCATCCAAGGCAACAATACTTTTTTATATTCCACAAATTCTATGTTGTGGTCATTTTAATCTATTGCATGTAAACGTAATCATTCTTAACAACAGTTGGTGATCGATCAAGAGTGTCCTTGAAACTTTTCTCAACTAACGATAAAAGGTTTCCAATTTAGTATTTTTTTTCAAAAAAAAAAAATATCCATTACCCAAAAGACCCCATGGTTTCAAGATGTTCTGCTAATCTTAAACGGATTTGAGCTGGCTCAGAATAACCGCTATTTAAGTCGAGGTTGTTGTCACGACTTTCAACTCTAAATTTCATGGCAACTATCGTTTGCTTCTTGGTTTTTTTCACACCGACAATTGCTTGACAACGATTTGTCGTGGTTAGTTGGTCGTATGTCAATGCACCTAGGTGAGGTTGATACCATATCACAAACATTCCAATATCTAAGGATACAAAAGAAATAACTGAGCCTGAAACTGGAGAATCAGGTTAGTTATTCAGTTTGTCAGCAGCAATTCGAACCCAAAGGCACTTTGTCATTGCAAATAGCTTTTAGTTAATTGCTCAAACTCGGTTCTAATTTGAAAAATAGGTGATGGATGATTCAAAGATTTTAACCTATGCGTTAAACAATCCTTGATCCTTATCAAGAGTAGAAAACCTGGCATGGAAATGAAGGAGTTAACGGGATGTTTGAAGCCACAGTTTCAAGTCCTAGCATATAATCATCAAAGAACGTAGCTCCTCAATTCGATTCGGGATTATTCTTCGTCGAGGCATGAAGTTTCCAGTTTGTTGGCATGCTAATTAGACGAAGAGCAACCCTTAAATCATGATCCGAAGATGCACGGAAGTTCGGGGAATGCGCAGAGTAGAATCATAATTTTGAGGCCAAAATTAACCAGAAGCAATTAGTGTGCTGAAAGATGGCGCAATGGTTGGTCTTTGCTCAAGTTTAGCCAATAATTCAATGAGACACGCACTCTTTCTCCCTCCCTCTCTATCTCACTCACACGCGGGGAATCATCTTTGCTGAACAGGTTAAATAGTTTGTGATTTATGGCCTTTAAAGGTGTCTCAGCTAATTTAGTCAAAGGCCGCACGGAAATGTGGACAAAATACCTTTTGTCTCTGGCTTAAAAGAAGAACGGGCTAGTGCGTCAAATCTGAATAATATTCAAGTCCAATTGATCTATATGAGCACGTGATCACGTTCCAATCGCTTTGGAAGAAAGAATGAAGTAACGAGAATAGAGGAGTGAATCAGGTTCTCCTTTGTAATAATTCAACACTTCCTTCTAACATTTCAACAAGACAATTTCAGGATCACGCACTAGTAGATCTTCAAACGCATTCTCACAATTGCCCAGTACTATTGAGACAAACTGTAAAATAGAGTACTTATTCTCAGTGCAAGACAGAAGAGTGTATAAGAGAGAGAGAGCCTTCTTTGGAATATCATGTCCGAATCATTTTGCGGCTCCATGACTACATTTGCATCTTCAATGGTTTTGGCAAACCACATATTATCAGCATCCATGGGCACAGGTTCGTTTTTGTTGGTGTTGTCAATTTTTTTCGGAGTGCATGCAGGGTGACCAAGACAAAAATGGAACAGACGGAAGTGCATTTAAAACTCTTGAAGTCTAGGTAAATTATCCTACCCAGGAATGTTTAAAAAAAAACGGAGTTCCTGTGACCATACGGAAAGGACACGTTCTTCTAATTAGTATATGGACTTGAACTGATGGCCCTGTTTGGAATCTGTTCCTTTAAGGCAACGGCTATTTATCTTCATGGTTGGCAGATTTGTGATCGACTTAAGAGATCCGCATTCGGTGCTATCCTCACAAATCAACACCCAATGAAGTGAATGTATAACCCTTGCGGTTCAAGATGTTCTCCAAGGACATTGAAAAGATGGATGGGAAGCTTTGGAAAGAGAAGAGTTATCGCAATTGAGTTTCGGGTACTTATAGCTATCACATGGTCTGATAAAAATGTCCCGTCCCAAGATTAAGCAAAAATTTAAGAGAATAGGGTTACTACTGCCTGCAGAAAAAGACCCTTTTACTGGCTTATTTTATGTTTTACAATTTCTTTTAAAGCACCCACGAATTTTAGTTGTTGAGATTAACATGAGTGGTGTAATTTTTTAAGAGAAGAGTGACCTGTGCAGGATTTCATTCGGCAAACATCTAATATAAATGATAGTTGCGTGCAAAGTTTCAAAACAAAGCAAAGTGTTCTTAGAAAAAACTTTTTGATTTTAATTATATACGAGTAATTGTCCCCAACGCTCGGGAAACTGAAAACATGTTGCACCTTAAAGATATTTTAATGAGGTTTAAAAATAGTTTTTAAGCATTCATATAACTCTTTTGATTGACGGCTCAAAATGAACAAGGTCACTAAGTTGTGCGATTATCAGATAGCCGTGTCGAATTCATTTACTTTTTCTACCCAATTGTTTGAAAATGAAACACTTTACACCAATGTGGCCATACTTTTGTTGCAAAAAATGATCTATAACAATCTCGAGTTTAAAAATTGCATAACCCATTTCATCGCAATAACTTATGCTACGCATACCCAGAAAAGCTTCTTTTATCTAGTCAGCCTTTCTCATCTCAAAGAGTATGAGAGTACATTAGCCTACTGCCTAGTGAATACAAATAGCGACTCTGATTTTCAATGAGGCACTAACTATCTAGGACTGAGCATTACAGACATGTTTCACGAGATTAGTCTTATCGATGAATCCAATCGCCAGTCAAATACCATTGGAATCGCCACCGATGCTCCAAATAAGGCAACCATTTAAGTGCCAGTCCGAGGATTTGTCCGTTCTACCATTTACCGAATCCCATCATCTCAAAATCAATAACTTCGATACCAAAGCGGGCAAACCATCTTTATTTCATTTGTGCCAATAAACTCTGCTTCTCCACTCAAACGGGAAGACCTGACTTAGGAATTTTAGGCAGTGAGCGAACAGGTGTTGTCCATTCATTAATCGATGCCGGATATGCTTATGTAAATGATGCTCACAATGGGAGCGATGAAGTCGATCGAGAAGAACTCGATGATCTGCCGTTTCAAAGCAGGACTCGGATTTACGGAGCCGTGGCCAGATCATAACTCTCAGTTACAACGTCGTCATACAGTACCTCCATTTGAGGCGAGATGTAGAGCATCATGGTCGACAACCTCTTGGGTGGATTATGGAGATCAAGAGTGCTGGTTGCATGTGAGGGGGTATTTCAATGAAGTGTTGTTTTAAACCTCCGCTTAAGGTGATCCGAATGCTTGGTGTACTACTTGTACTAGTACGAAATACCGGGTCCAGAAAATGAAATAAAACATTTATTTCATGAATTTGTCAACGTCCTAATGTTGTGGAAAATGGTTTTGCTCAGATCAAAGAGAGTATAGAGTGAACATAGATGTCTTTAAAGCTAACTTTTTCCTTCGATATATGCGACGAAATCAATGAATTCGGTGATGTGTACTCCGTGATATAACAAGTATGGTCATCCAGGTGATTCATTTGTTTGGCACTGCTGTTTTTCCTTGTACACCAACCAAAAATGTGATTTAAAAACGGTAAATGACAATTAAGTCTGGAGGCAAATGTAAACATTTTTGGTCAAATTACCGTGCTGCCATTTTTGTAGTGTTCATCTATAATACAGTAAACTACTGAAGAGTGTGTGATAAACACTTTCACGTTACCAATCAATTGGCTTTTTCATTAGATTGTAATAAAAAAAATCATTGACTTTTTCCTCAATCTGTCTACTGTCTTGTTGATTGGAATGAAAAGGAAGAGCAAGCTACCTTGGGGAATTAGAAAAAAAGGTAAGCATCAAAGATAGAATTTCAGGGCCAGTTCATGAGCTGAACTCCCTAATAGCTACAGCAGCCATGTCTTTTGATGTTTTTCTTTTTGTTTGTTTTTTTATTGTTTTCCTTTTTCCAATTTTGGGTAGTTCAGATTGCACAATGACTAACTCTAATTTAGAAAATTAGACTTTGCCAAAATTTTCTGGCCCTCTTGTTCCACTTGCACTATTTTGCAAAGTTATGTAACTTCTCGCATGGAAATCGAGTCCTTTTTTGTTTAAGAGCAATCGGAATGCGTCACGTTAGGTTTCCAACAGCCTTAAATTCCAGGAATGTACTCATACTTCCTTAACACCCGGTATACTACAAACGGTGTAAGGCTCGTGTCCATTGAATCTGGCTGCGATTGAGATAGTGCGTGCTATCTAATGTAGAGCAAACATTTTATGGCAAATGTATCCGGGTTGCCGTTGTCCGAGGGCAGGTCAGAATGCACCTTATCACGTCTTTAAATCTTGCCTCAAAAAATGGTCTGTGATTATCCTAACGGGATGCTTAACCGAAAGGTATGGATGGTTTCCCACTTCTGTCAAATGCCATTTGGACCAATTTGTACGAGTAATGTCCTTTGACAAAGATATTCCAAAACTCAGAGATCCGGATTGCATAATGCGAAAGATCGTAGATGTCTTTTATCAATAGGGCTCTGATTGAGCAAAACAAAGCCTTTTGGCGTCCAAGAACTCCCAAGAACCCCAAGTCAGATCTTGGGTACAATCGCGAAGTGCACTCCTCAATACCCTTCATCTCGTCCAGAAGCCCAATATCCAGTGTTCACAACGAATGTGCAGTACTCCAAGTAGTTGTCTTTCCAGTATGAATCTTAGTGATGCTAATCTTTCCGAGAGGAACAAGAATGGCCCGCATGCCAAAGATCCACACCCAAAACCAGGGGCGCTTCCAATCAACTTCCTTGAATATTGGCCGAAAAAGAGACAAATACCTTCAATGTAATGTCAAGTTGAACACTAAAAAGTGACCTGATTAGAAATATGTTTTTTTTTAATCAATTCACTTTGAGAACGTGGCAACCCTGAGGCGAGGAATAAAATGCAGGGTCCGAGGCTTGGCTATCTTCAAATTACGCGGATACATTTCTGCCGGGCTCATCACGAGGTTTGGCACCAAGTGCTTGGACGCATGGTATGCGAAGACATCTCGCAGTTCTTTCATCAGTTCAAGCATATTCAAGATATGCAACCGGAGATAAAGTGAAGCTCAAAGAGACTTCAATGAAGGATAGACAAGTGGCATCCATCCCATCCCAACTCTCCACTTGAACTTGTTGACTCCTTGATCTTTGAAATCAAGATGGATTCACCTTCTTCTTCGCATCTCTTTTTTCATACGCGTTTTAACTCGGGAGTGTTTTTCATTACCCCAAAATGACATAATTGCATTTAATTGCAGAGGGAGTATGCTTTTTTTCATTAGCTTAGAGAAGATGATTTCAATTGCCTTCCAACAAGGTTCCAACTTGGGTTGGCCATAAATTTCATGTGCAAGCTAAGGTTGCATTTATTAGTTGTAATCGTTCTGTGGGAGGACAAAGATGCAACTTCTGCCACTGTTTTGCATTCTGGACGCGGTTCTCGCCCAATAGAGCGACATCAAATGACCCAAAGCTCTTCATCACTCAACATCAAAGGCTTCTGGTGCCAAATGTCTTCAGCCTTATTTGGTTCATGAATACAAATAACCAATCAAATCGAACAATGAGATATCTGATGACAGATCGAGTGACAAACCAACAAAATGATTGAGTCAACATCAGGATTAATTCTAAAGCTGTCTATTTATAAACATCATCAGATGAATAATGAGCATGCCAATTGAGACAACTATATTTCTCGATTTTGTAATAACACTTACTTTCACATCGGATAGATACTTCAAAACCTTAATATATCATTTGCTAATTATTTTATCCAGGATTGGTCTATTCTTGTTGTTTTTAACTCATATTTTGTCCCAGATTTTAAGGCTAAAAACGAATCTTAAAAGACCAAGTCTCCTGTGCCAAAATCCAAATCATCCATTAAGACAATTGCGCGACATTGTCAATCAACCCCAAAAGTTTGCCAGTCATTGGTGGGTTCCCCAGCAACTCAAATTCTGAACTCTCTGAGCAAAGTAAGTCCTTTCGAAATGCTTACAATGGTACAATGACTAGTAGTGTTGACTCGCATCTTGCCAACATTTCCCAGTAGCAAAGAAACGCGATTATGAGACCGCCTCTCGTGCTTCTACACACCTTTGTTTTGTGTTCACCACAACTTGAAGCATTTCAAATTGCTGTGGAAGGACGTTGTTTCAAATCAAAGCATGCCAAAAAAGCTTCATATCAAGTGTTAGCACATTAGACTCTTGAGAAACGGCAATGATTAGTCTCCTTGGGAGTTTGTGAGTGTGTTGTGAGTGAGCATTTGTGGGGCCCACCTTTTGGGGATGGGCGGGAGTCTCTCAAATTCCCTGTCGGGAATGGATGGCATGGTCTAATTTTAATCGAGATATTAATCAAAGTAAATTCTTTGTTTCAAGTTGATGATTGCTCATGAAACGCGCGTTTAATCTCAGGACGTTTGCTCTCTTTTTGTCAGGATTTGTTGCCTTTTTTTCAGTAAACCCAAATGATTATCTAATAACAAACAACTGCCAACCACAGACGTGAATGAGGTTTTGTGCAAGCTACTGATTCCCGTTGCAAATACGAAATGGTAGAACACATCCATTCGGTGCAACCGAAATGCTTTAAACGGAGTTGAGAAACCATTAATGGACATTGCGTATCACTTATTTCACATCCATGAAGGAATGTTTCGCATCTCGTGATCAACCTGAGGGCTCGTGGATGTTGGTGCTAGACCCGCCCAAAACCCACCCTTCACCTCCATGATCAACTTGATGACACAATAAAAGTCAGGGAATGTACTGCCATCAATGCAAGACGATAAATCATGATGGGCTCACTCACTCATGGGCTTGTCGATCCACATGCTACAAATTGCCTTTGTCGTGATTTAGAGAACTGGCATGAAAAAAGAGGCATCAATGGACACTATTGGCATTTCATGGCGGCTTCTAGTTTGTCTTGATCATTGCCCTCAAACCAATTAAACTGATCCAAATTGGGATGAAATACCCGAAGTTCGCCTCTTAATGAGATCGAATTTTCGGTCTCAATCACGGATTTGAGGGTTTTTGGTGCAATTTCGTTCATCGATCAACCGAGGAAAGTGAGTTTTAAACACCGATGGCTTATCGCTAAACTCGGTTGTTTGAAGGCAGAAGAACTTGAGGACAGACCACAAAGTATCGTGAGGATCAGATATTGAACGCCTATCAATGATATATCGAGGGGAATGAGTCGATTATATAACACGTGAACCAGGAGATTGGCAACGACTCTTGAATACGAGCACATACATACATACCTCTTTGATGATATCAAGTGGACTCATCTTAGCCATGCTCTCCGTATCCAATTCAAGGGGCCTTGTCAATGTATCTGATCTGGCAGCACGCAAAAAGTGCAATATGTTTTCAAATACTTTAAATCAGACATGCCTAATGGTCGAGCATTGCCAAAGGAGGCTTATCGCGATTGCAAAATCCATATTGACATCACTTGTCAAAGGTCGTCGCTCAATCCCCTCGAGATTCTTTTGGATGATCAAGAAGGGCCTTGTTGAAGGCAGAGAGCTCTTTTAGATAGTAAGCACGTAATAAAGCAATTGGCAATAAAACTTGAGCCACCATTTTCAATCATCAGGTTCGCTGTTGTCTTCACGATCAACATGGGAGTCGGGTTCCCTACCAATTATCATGACCCCCTGCCAAGACATTTTGGGGGGCGCCCAATCACAAAAGAACAACAAACGCGGGGAGCACTTTGGGTCTTGCAATCCGTAAACCTTTCAAATGTCACACTCACGTTGTCAATACCTTGCGATTGTTATTTTTATTATTATGTTTCAAAGATAAGAGGACATCCGGTTGAAGTTATTCTCATGAACTTTACAACCAAGCATTTTGATTGCTCGAGGTTTCTCGGACCTAAAAAGGATTTTTCCGATGAGTTTCAATAAGTTCCTTTGTGCAGGCTACATGTCGAGAAGAGGCCAGAAATCGTTATTATAAATCAAGTTTATGCAGAAAGGCAAAATCTTGTTTATCCCTTCTTGCCAAAACCATTTGAATTCATGCGTTTATGGGGTGTTTTGTGGCAGATAATTTGAGCCATTTTGCAACCAACCAAGACCGCTCGATGGAAAGAGCTCAAGAGCAAAAGGGAGAGGCATTCTAAATGTCAGCTTAATTGGTCTGCATATGTAATGTTCACTCCGTGTCTAGCATTGCAATTTGATAGGCACATTATTTTAGCACTCTCAATTTGTACCTTGTGATTCATCATGGACTCGTTTTTTTGCGCTGACCAGTCAGTCACGGGTACTTAGAAGACTTAGAAGTTCACAAGATGATATGGATATTTTTTTTTCTTTGGTGTTGCTTGGTGGCGTCTCCTTCTCACGGATCGGTTCGTATTCAGTGGCATCAATTGAAGGTTTGCAGTACTTTGATGGATGATGTTACAAATTCGATTGAACTCTTTAGAGTGGCTACTTTTGGGTTTGCCAATTGAAACTGACTTGCTTGCGTTGATATCTTCGGTGAATAAATTGGTTTTGGAATGGACTTGCCAACTACACCATGGGACTTCTAACGAGAAACAATTTTCAAGCCACAATCGCTCTCCAAGTTCGGGATCAACCCATCAAAGAGGTTATTAATAAAGGGGGCAGGTATCATTACAAGACCGCAAAATTGCCAACCTACTCCCAAAAGAAGCACCCAACGCCACTTTTTTCACCTTAAACAACGCAACATGACAATCAAATACTGTTCGTCGTGGCCTTGCTCGTTTTGTATACATGATTATTACACATGGAACTCGAAAGATTGGCAGCCGTTTTGAGCGGGATGAAAGAAAAAAGTGCGCTTGGATTGTTTCTGGCATTGCGCCCATGATGATTTGAGTCACTGCAAAGAAAATATCAGCGTTGCCACAAAAATCATGGCTCAAGGGATGCCAAAGCAAAATCATGGCAAGACGTTTTGATGAATCTTGCTTTAATTGAAATTGGGGCCCGAATGCACAGGAAAAATACTGTGTAATTGCGGCATCAAACCCAAGCAAGTTCTTATGTAACAGTCGAGATAGAGAGAGAGTGAGACTTCATTGGAATGTTCTTTTCATGGAGACATTCCAGAGGATTTGAATTGATATTCGTTAACTTGTGGCTCATTCCCACCCTTGTCTTAAAGCATTTTGTAAAGGTTGAATACTTGGAATATAAGTAGACCATTTGTTCCACTTAGCTTAAGCGCCATCCTCGGTTTCGAGAACGGCAGACGAAAATGTGGTCTAGACAAAGAATTTTAAATATGAATGGGGTATGGCCTCCAAATACCTAGATGACTTCATTTCACAACAATCGAATTTGAATCGGTCCCTTAGGCTGTCACTCTACGCCAAGTGTGCTTTTAACCTCGCCATCACATGGAACACCTAAGATGAAGTCCATTGGATCTTGTGACGTAACCATCAAAGAAACCATCATCATTTGCAAGTCAATTTCAGGTTGGCAGTAATGACTTTGGACATTCGTGTGCATGGCAAGCCTGGTAATTATTTGCCAATCTCGGTAACAACAACAACGAAATTGCAACGAGCTCTGAACTTTGTGACCAACAGACATCTTAATGAGAGCTCGGACCTCGAAATGAGTTGGACGGAACAGATCTGGTTGGTTTGAAAAGAGCAAAGTTTCCGATGGTCTTTAGAAAACACACCAAACGTACTTCAAATGTCAGACAGGATGGATGGTTTTTGCTGTCGTCGTCTCGATGATTTTGACGTCAAAAAGAAGCTTACGTATCGATGGAGACACCAGGCATAAATCATGGCACTTATTTTCACATCTTGTCTGTAAATCTTATGCCAATAGACAATCAGTCCTGAGGGAAAGAGATCTGGGCAGATATCTTGAAGGCTCGGTTTTTAATCTTGTACATCTTTCTGACATTTTGTTTCTGATGACAGCTGAGAGCCATTAATATGGACCTTCATTAATGGTTAAATGGTAGTAATTCTGGCACTTTTGTCGTTGTGGGAAGTAGAAAAACCTTATTTTCCACGACCAAGTGCCTGAGCATCTCACTTAAACAATGAAGATCGCTGCTGAGTATCATCTTGAAATAAATAGAGCCTCCAGACGGAGGAAGGAAATAGCCTACTATTTTCGGATGCTCCTAATGGTTCTTGTTAAAAGTCAAAGCAAATACCTTTGTCACCACTTGCCATTACATAATTCTTGGGAAACAGGTAAAACTGTTGGCAAATAATGGTGTCTATTTCATCCCGACTCTCAAGATATGATTACTGGAAATGAGCTCAGACTTCTGGCAGATTTTTGTGCAAATGCCACGACGAAAAGGACTCTATTACAGGAGGAGGCATCTCATACATATTCATGAGATGCTTAACCCGATTTGGTTATGGCTTTGCCCTTTACACTTGACAGACCGCCGAAGTTTGAAAACAGCCATATCATGATGTCACAAAGACACTAGAGAGACAACCGGGCCCTCCTTACAGTTTCAATTTGGGATAAATCACTTTACCAATCAGCTAGTAGAGAGCAAAAAAGCCAAATTGAAACATTAAGGAGTAACAAATATTTTTGAACGGCCCTTAAAATGACATGGGGAAAACACTGTCCTATTTGAAACATCGGAAAAGTTCGTGTAGATCTCGCAACCTCGATACGCGTTTTCTACAACCTTTTCTTGATTGGTTGTCTAGCTCATCTTTATTTTCTATTTATATTCCCTTTCGGAATGTCGAGATTAAACTTTGTCGCGCCAATTCTGAAGTAGAGGGGGGGGGGGCTGATATTTTTGCTCAACCTCTCATCAAATATAATTTCCTCATTTTTTAATCTCATGCATCCACTTTAATTTGTCTGCAATGCCATGTTCGCTACTGGATTTTTCGGATTGGTCCGATGGTATTCTAATTTTTCAACACCAACCACCATATGCCAAGCGTTGAAATGACAGGTATGAGGCATGTTGGATAGCCAATATCTCTTTTTTATAGGTATCTCTATCGTTACATGAATATATTTCTTGAGATGTTATCTCCCTCTCGGAAATGGATATGGTCATTGAATGCTGAACACATTTCTTGGCCTCTCGCCCGTTCACTCACTCCAGGAAGGGGATCGGGACCACCAATCTAATTAATTGCAACACCTGCAGAACTAATGAATTAAGTAAGCACATGAAAGAGAGTGTTGAAAACGGAATTCTAATGTTGAAGAGATGGACGATCTCATGGTTTATTAACATCTTGCATTTTCATACTTCAACTTCAGTGGCGGATTTGAGGGGTATCGGAAAATGTTGAGTAACCACGCAACCTTTCAACTTTTGTCATTGCGAGGACGTTTTGCGTTTATAAGCGTTTAAACCCACAATGAGCGATTAAAGTGAATGTTTTACAACCCTTGTGCGGACTTGGGCACTTCCTCGTCCATAAAATGAGTAACCATCCTATTTCGGCAAGCTTTTAAGGGATATCATTTAACGAGGCGGATCAAATCCACCCATACCAATGAAACATTTGCTCGGCTAAAACGTTTTTCTCAAATTTAGGGCCAAATTGACACTTTTTGGGTCTAATGGCAGTTGCATGTTTGTGTGTACTAGGTGGCTGATTTTCCCTGTAGATAATCCTAGGTCTTTGCTGAACCGTTCAATCATGTCTGATCATGAAGTAAGAGCATTCATTAGTAGGGTCTCAAGGTTGTTTGTAGGGACCGGATTTCAAGTGAATTTTCGTTGATATTCTTTTCGAGGAAAGAGACTGGAAATAAATTTCAGATAGCAAGCAGGTGACGTTTCACGAAAACAATCATCTTTCTATTTAAATTATTTAAATGCTAATAAGAAAGGCAAAACAAGCGAAAAACGTACGTTAATTACATTTTAAAGAACCATATCTGTATTTAACATGTTTTGGTTATTTTAAGAGAATAAAGATTAATACATATTAAATCTTTGTAAAAGTGGTTGAACCATAATGTAGTTCAAGAAATTGCAATCAAATTCGGTTCCTATACCTTAATGGTTTTTATGCTTTCCTCAAATAATCTCACACCTCTTTACAAACAAGTGGTGTCAAGATGGGACATTCATCCATCACGAGATCTTGGATAATCTGTAAGTCAATCAAGGATGTCGATGGTTTCGTTCTTCTCATGGTAATTACAAAATCAGGAGCTCTCCCATTCCATCGCAACCACAAATGAGCTGCTCAAAATTGATTTTGGGGAGGCAGAAATGCCCACAAAGCGCTTTTTGTTACGTAAGTAAGGCAGTCGTAACTTTTTTTACTCGCTCGATTTTTGGGCAATATCTTAAAGAAAAACGATCTGGTTCGCACTTTCGAGATAACACTAACACGCCTGACAGATTCGTGCACTTGGAGCTTATCTGATCACTGTTAAAATAATAACGGTGTTATACCTAAATTAACTACTCCACCTCAAGTTCGATCTTTGTTTACTTACTCTCTGTCCCTCAGATTTACTCCACAAAACAACTAGCAATCAAGATACACTCTTACTTAACAGCATACAACTACGGATTTTCTGCACTGAGCGTAAAATAATATTTACTTTGGGATTCTTTAAATTTAAAAAATACGGCGAGCAACTGCCAATTTTCAATGCAAACAGACGAAAGAAACATCCTTTTGTTTGTTTTTTCTAACTTGTCATAGGAAACTTTATAATGAGCAAAAGTTGCCATAGAATATATTTTCTTCAATTTTGTTTTGGGCATTTATTGACGAAAGAGTGTCTTGACACAATACTCATTGTTCATAACATTCCTTTTATAATTTTGACTTGTCTTTAACTAGTATACATTTAATATTAAAATGCAATTCAAAACTCCTTACAAGATATTTCAGCTATTTCATCTTCATTCAAGTTATTTGGAAATATGTTTGAGAGGACTCGCTAAAGCCAATATCCATGAGTTCGACTCCATCGACTCCGATCTTGAGTGGGTTACTTTGTGGTTTATCCTGAACTCTTTTTTTTCTCTCTCTATCTCGTTGCAAGTTCCATCAGAGATGCGATTCTTCCTGCTTGCCCATTGGCCAAGCTCGTGAGATGTGTTGGAGAACCATTATTTATGGCATCAAATCATGACAAAAGCAAATCCCAGGGACCTCCGCTCGATATTGCATCTACGTAGTATCTTCAATGTTGCACCTCGCATCACTTCTTGTTGCCTTCATCTCAGATAAAAATCATTAAAGTACAACCAATTATGACTTTTTTCCCTGTCGCCTCAAGTCTCCCAACAAACGAGATTTATTGACAAGTGACTCATTACACGGATTAAACATGCCCAAAATCACGATATGGCCGCCCTTCTTTCAGAAATTCGTCTCGCCCGCCTCTCTTCACTATTTGATTTATGGTCAAAGCAATTCACTTTATGGGTTTTCAACGCACCAACCAGTTTTCCAGCCTCTGAATTATGTAAGATGACCTCATGGGCCTAATTGTAATTGTGCCCTTAAGACTATAATTGGTTTTAAAAGACTTTAGTGAGTTAGTTAAGGAATCCTAATGAGCCCGATTGTTGCCCAGACACGGACGAGATACCATATATAATAAGGCTTCAAGTTCAGAGTGAAATAATTATCATCCCAATACCTCAGAAACCCTAAGGAAGCCCTTCATTATCGAGGGCCTAGAAATTGGGGGATGCTAATGGATCGGGACCATTGTTCGTTAAAGACCGTAGGAAATGGTCATGACTCATGACATGTACGGACATACTCTCACCCATGGACACCCCAAACTACGATTGGGTTGCTAGAAGCAATCCGTTAGAGTGGAAACAAGGATTTGGCATCGACTTTGCCTTACTCACCTCTTCCCGAATATTATTCATCTAGGACTCAAAGTGGCACATCCGCATCCATTTGATTCGTATGACTCGCTCTTATTTCTGTCCAATCACTCCGAATCGAAAGCCTTCCTTGTTTTGGCTTCAATGGCTTATCAATGTAGACTGATCTAAAGTTATGCAGCAGTATTAAGGACAGTTGACATGATTCGACTCTCCCGCATGAATCACTCTTGAACTCGATATCCAAACACACGGCTTCTCGTTCGAAAAAGGTATAATCGGCCCAATCCTCCCGTTTCAAAGCTCGAATCATCTAATGTCTAAATGAGAATGTTCAAGCATTGAAGCTAATCAGTGGCTTAAAATAGCCAAGTTCTTGGCGAACAAGGAGAAAAAGAAGCACGCGAAACAGAGACAGAGAGGGTCATTTTTTTCAATTAAGCCCTCAGTTCCTTGACTCATCACTTAATAGCCTGGAGACAAGCTCAAAACTGTTGTTTTATGTGGACCTTTGACGACGCTTTAGATGGTGAAGAATGGCGATGATGATGATCATCATCGTGATAGCATTAGTGGAATCTGTCCTCAGTGTTGTATAAGCTTTGAACTGATGCCCTCAGGACTAAACGTTGAGAATGAATCAAAGGTAGAATGAGAAACAACTACAGGCGTTTTTGAGCACCTCAACAACTCTCCTTTTTGCCAACTCGTTCCCTCCAAAAGCTATTTTTAACAACGCAAGTAATTCCTTTCCTTGTAAAAAACCAACCAATGGCCTTATCAGTAAAAAGGAACTCAATACCAAAATGAACCGTTTCAAAACCACTTTTTGATGGAAACACCGGTACTCGAAATGGGTGATGTTTAGCGTTGACAATCTCTGAAATGAGTTTTAAGACGAAAAAAGTCAGATCTGAGTGATTACTGTGTCGGCTGAGGTGGGATGACGAGATGAGAACTCTGGTCCTCAATCACTTTGCGGAAATAAAGTTTACCCCACTAGGCAGTACTTGCGGTTTGATTGAGTTTTAAGCGGGTTGTTAGCAGTATGTTCTAGTTCATCGTTGCAAATCGACCCCTACATACCCTGTAGGTACGTACCTTAATAGGTACAACTACCACGATTGTCGATTGTCTCTACCGGGTAGAATGCAACGGCTGTGTTTTAGTTTCAATGGAAATGTATTTGTCAGTATAGCGGTCAGCAATGGAGGTTTTCGAGTCAGGCGAACGAATAAACGCCCATCTATCATTGAGATTGAGATTCTTCGAATTCTATTTTTTGCGTGTCCAATCCTTTTGGGAGTCATATCGTCAGTGCAGATCCCTCTCAAATTGGATCTTACATGAATAGCAATAATAGCCAAGTGCAAATAATTTGGGTTCGGGCTTTGATTCGCCGATTTGAGCAAAGGGTTAAAAGCGATTATTGGATTCGCTTCAAGGATCAAAGTCAAATATTTCACAGCTTCGCCCGAAAAAGGAATAACCCACCCTTGAATGTGGTAATGCTTCCAAGGCCCTCTTGGGAACGATTCTTCAATGAATGGGGGGCTTTAATACTCCGAATTATTTGGCACAAAACCTCCGACGACCACCACTCAAAGCCTACGTAAGAGTGGTATTATGATTCGTTTTTGATGTGGGGCGCCCGTGTTCAATGCTCATATTGCCAGGAATTGTTCGCGTAAATCTCGGCCTCTCTGCATAAATTAGCTTTGATATGAATACGTATGGAAACTATTCTATCGAGTAATAACCTCCTCAAAGACAATGAAGGGAGGTTCGTTTGATAACAAAACCATGAAGGCATCGGGTATCCTCGTGGTTTCGAGCAACAGTACCTTCCACCAACATCAAACCACCGTTGGTCGTTGCAAAGAAGGCTCTTCGGCTTCATTGAACCACTACTGAATGGACTCATTCTCCAATCTACCCATCGACTTGCTAGTGAACCAAGAGACTAGGTTGGTAGGTAGGTAGAAGTAGACCAGGATCCTGTCAGAGCCTTACGACGAATGCAGTACCTACATTCTTGCTGGGGTGTGTCAGGCGAAGTCTCCCCATCAGTGGGTTTTCAGACAACCTAGCTTCGTTCTTCTCCCATTTCAATTGATTTTTGGGCATTTCACTGCCGTCAAAACGAGGTGTCATCGTCGCGCACTCAAAAGTACACATGTATCTTAGAATATAGAGTGAGACACAAAATGCATTACTACGTACTTTGTGGAGATCGGCAAAAAGGTTCCTTTTTCAACTCGACGAATTGATTTATGTGCATGTTGCTCTCCACTCAGCTTTTGTTAATGCTCAGCCATCTTATTGAAAGCATTTGTACACCTCATTTTGTGGTCAATCCAAATTCCGACTGAGTAATACAAGGATTACCCGGTAAAACGAGCTTGGGTTTGGCCCGGTGCCCAGTTTCGATTCAGGATTTATGTGTGTGTTGTTTGATTGGGTAATTCTAAACAATGATTGGCTTCTTTCTGTTTCAGGTATGTGCCATGGGTTCATTTATCTACACAGTTGTTGACCATAATGATATTGATGGATGCATTCCGATATCGAGTTTGATAGTGAGCTATTAACATTTGTGACTTGCCAAAATGAGGTTTGATAGGGGGTGCTCCAAGGGAGTATTCTTACACCAAACAGTTGACCCCCCGACCTGAATGGCTGCCAACATCAACGATCAATCAATATATTGTGTTTCATTTGACGACATATTCTAGGATCATTACTAAAAAACCAACATGGCCCATAGGTAGACAGTCGTGCCTTCACTAATGAAAAGGTTGGCGACATTTGTGTGAAAATATCCGAGAGTTCGTGATCTAGATGGCAGACGCGGATATTGAACTTCTCAAAGTGACGCTTGTCGAAGCGAGATGAAGTGTTGTCCATCCTGGATGAGGATTAGCATATTTGGGAGAGGCCCTATTTCGCGCAGTCGGGCGTGAACAATGCGTCTGTGTTCAATGAGTCCTTTGATTCCTTCCCTGAACAACTCTTTCGACCGTTACTTGGATTCTATTCCGTTGGGATCAACTTCAACGACGAGTTCGGGGAAATCGTCCTTGTTCAAAGCATCGACTGTTTTGTTCCAAACCACTAACACCACATCACTCAAGTCGACACTCATGTTGTCAGTTAGCTCTCAGGATTTCAGCTGCCAAAAAAAGTTGATGGAAAAAATGAAAATTGCTTATTACTGCCAATTTAGCCATCGTTGTTGCACTTTCATCAATTGGAGTTGCTCTATCACGATTCTTTTGAAGGAAACTAAGTCATGAATCTTAAAGCTTGACGAGAAGAATCGCCTCTTGATCCTTCATCTGGATTGCTCTGATGTTCATTGTTTAAAAGTCGACAATTAAAGCCAAACAAACGCCAAAGTTCCTGATTCACAAGAGTTATCGATCCATCCACTTCAAGATGCCAATGAACATCCCGCATTCACTGCCTTATTATAATCATAGCGTTCGTACCTTGTTGCTTGGGCTGGAATTGGATTTGTAATCCACTCTGCCAATTCCTCCTCTAATCTTAATCCGCAATAACTTCATTCCAATTTGAGCTCAAATACTCAGAGTAGTTGTAGAAGTAGTTGGTCCTTGCCCTAAATGTGGGCATGTATTAGGGCGGGGAGCAATCGAAGCCGGCATTCTTGCAATTTATGGTAGCTCGTTCGCAGACTATATCTCTTCCAAATTAATTAGATCGGTCCCTTTCAGGTGGCAATTCACTAGTGTACTCGTATAACCCTTACGGTTACGGGAATCATTCTTGTCAAAGGGTTGCCAAAGAGTTCTCGTTCTTCTTGCAAAAAACTTTCTTCAACCCAGTTCGTTACTTTCGGCATCCCTGAGAGCTCTCAATCTCAATCCATTTTTAAGGCCCAGTTCATAAGTTAAATGTTTGAGCGGAATAGGAAATGCCAAGTAGGCAACACTCAACCGCCGCACACAGCTCGACCCCCGCAATGGCGATATCATGTCACTTTAATTGGACCTCGCCTAAATCTACCATGTAGTGCTTCAGAGAGGCTCCTAGAAAGACATCCAATGTGTACCTTAAGGTGCTGCCTAGTTGTTTTCAACAGACTTGATACCAAGTGCATCAGTCAACCCAACATACACCTCGAATCAAACCAGCAGGGATGGTGATGATTGGTTGATTGCCATCATCGGTTATGAGAAACAAGGCGATGGAAAGGCCCTCCCAGGTTGAGTCAGTAGTTCCAAAACTTTGGCCTTTGGTCGATCTTCTTTGAATGAGGGAATGACCGATTTAGTCACGCTTTTCCAAGTTCGATCCGAATTTACAGTTAAAAATGTTAGCAGATGACGATGGTGATGGGCTTGGCTCTGCATCGTCCAGACGGCTCTTTGATCACAGGTCTACAGAAAGTAAGGGAGGACAAACGAAAAATGGGAAACCCTATAACTTTGAAGTGACTCGTTTTCAAACAGACCTCAAACACATAATGGAGTATTCGCTATGATGGATGAATGGGCCAGGGTAATCCGGATTCGGTCGAGTATGAAGTGAACATACTCGTTGAGGAGGAATCGCCTTCGTTTTTTCTTCAGACTTCGAACTAAAGACACTCAAAACAATGCTCGTTGATGGCCCATTGTGGGCCCTCAATGAGTCCTCGGGGTCCCTTCGCAGAAAGACGGATGATGTATCAGATAATGACGATGGTATTTGCCCATTTCTTCCTTCCGTATTATAGCGACTCGATCTTCATTGGAACGTTGACCGCCAACTAATTTCAAACTTACTCATTCGCCATGTTTTTGCTCGGTTTCCGTTTCTAGCACAAAAGTAAACAAATCGTTCAAAGATGGGACTAATCTGGACATGGATTATATCTCAGCGACCGTAATCCTTATGATGCAGATACAAAATGACCAACTCAATTTGAGGTACGTTTTGAGATTTGATCAAAGGTCTCCAAGTTGACAGCAACAAGTTTGAGTGATTGTTCAGTGGAAGTTGAATGCTTTAAAGGACTCAGGATTTTGAAGTTTCTTACTTGGTTCCTAAAATATTGTCCATTTTTAATCAAATTCAGCAAAGCAAGGATCCGTAAGCAAAAGATCCTTCATTCTTTTCATGCTCTCAATAAGCCAAAGGGGAGCCTAGAAGTTTACTGGCTCTTGTAACCCAGATAGCTCACATGATATAATGAAAGAGCACAACGGCAACAAAACCTCTTTTTCGGATTCAAACTTTGAACCAAAAGAACATCTGAAGATTTGATCCTTTTCGATTTGGATGCAAGGTTCCTTTTGCAGATTCCCTTGGTTCCACTGTCAGTTTCGCATCAGGGTGTCGAAATCAGATCAAATTAGATGGATTTCACCTCCAAATTGTTATCTCGCGTTTCACGTGGTGAGGATCTTGAACTAACAAGTCAAGAATAGCAGTTGGAAGTGGGAGATAACTGGCTTTGATTTGAATTGTCTTGTCGTGTCAATCTGAGGGAACTGAAAGCACCGCCAATTTCTTAGTCAGCTCCCAACAGTGTGCGCCTCTCATAGATGTTGGGCAGTGAACAAACAGATTGACTCTGAGATAGACATAACTCATCTGATTTTGGCACAAAGGTCACCCCAGAGAAACTCTTGACCTTGTCATTTAGCATCCAAATCGTTTCCTTGCCAAAGTTTCAATTGCACCACCATAACATCCAGCCATGCATTGTGCGTGTACTGAGCGCATTTGGCTACCCTGGTGCGTCAAGGAGACGGGATAAATGAGTTTGTCCGTCTGTTGTGACAACAATTTGTGCTCTCAATTTGAATGCAAACACTCAGGGGTCCGTAAGATGTTTTTGTGTATTATTCCTGAAAGTCATGCTTCTGATGATTATTTCCCTGATTTGTTGCTTTGTGTAAATCACTAGGAGAGTAATTTTCATGTCTCTGACCACACACACAAACATGAAAACGCTCGGCTTGACGTCAAAATGACTCGGAGATGATTTTGGTCAAGTTTAAAATGGAGGGCTTTTTTTACTCGCCTTCCAAATTGTTACCACGCCAGATTGAGCTTTTGAGTTATTCTACATACAGTTGGCTCTGAGAATGAGATGGTCAACTGAGATAGTGCCATGGAGTAATATTTAAGGGTGTCATTGGCAAAAATTCAAGTCATCGTGCATACAATCTAGGAAAAATGAAAATCAACTCTGCCCACTGTAGACGCGTCTCTAAGAGCCATTTACTAACGCAGCATTGGCGATTTAATACATAAGAGCTATCTTGAGCACACACGATGTAATCTGAATTCGAATAGTTCCCTGTTTCAATTGGCGAAAGCAAACGTCCATTCGTGGCCACATCCTTTTCCGGTCCTGAAACCAGATTTGAGAATGCAATATTTATCTTGGCCTGCAGGCACTTTGGGAAGATTCCAACGTAACTTTTAATACCTGGCCATCTCCTCAACGGATGCACTTTTGTGGTTCAAGATTATAAAGGGAAGTTACTATTTGAGTAGGGTTTACTTTTTTCAAAGAACAAACGTGATGCTACAATTTTTACACCTCCATGGATGGAAATCCTTTCTGACTGGAAGAGCATCAAACCATGCACTTACGACTTCCACATTCTTCTGCTTTAAATCCAACAACTTGTTACGATTGAGTCGGCATTTTATTGGCCATTTTCGTTTTGGCACATTCTTATTGCAAGATTATGTTTTCTGTAACTTACGACTTCTTCGACTTGTTTCTGTCACTGACTTTGAAAGATTAGGAAATGATAATGCTGTGGATATTTGGGCCATTAAAAGCAGCACAGCGGAGTACAGCGTTGTCTGTAACGAAATTTTGTCCAATCACGAGTCACATCAATAATAAAAACTTCTGGCTTGGCTTCACCTCCTTTATTCCCCGCCGACGCCATTGGCCTTGATCTTTTTATTCGAGTTCGAATTTCTAAATATCATTCTTGTGGCTCGCTTCTTACTTCTCGGTTTATGGCTCCGATCTGGCTTGTGCCCATCATTCTCATCATCACTACCATTGCCATTATCAGGATCTTCGTTGTCTGTTGCCCCATTTTCTTCCACGAAAGTGAGCACTTTCATGTTCATAATGCTCGAGAAAACTTGTCAAGATAATAGTCGACGAACTCATTTTCGACCTCAATTGAGTCGAGTTGAAAAGGAGAGCATCTGGGAGACCTCAAGAAGTCTGGTTTAATCAGGGTCTCACAAAAACAACATCCTAGGTGTACTTACACAGATATTGAATGCATTCATCACGGTTTAAAGTTTGTACTCTGTCCATTTTTTTCTGGGCATTTGGAGAGTTGAGGTCAAAAAAGAGAAATCTACGTGGAACAAGATAATAGAGTAGTTCCATTTTGTTCAAAATTTGGGGATCAAACAAAGTTGAGGAACTTAGTACGATGAAAAAAGTGAAGACAAAAGTTACCTTTGATGAAGAAAGAAAAACTTCAGTAATGAAGAACAACGGCGAGTTGAGACTAGGCGGGATGAATAATCATTTCATTATGAACTTCCTTGAATTTGATCTGATAAGCATTCCCCCTTACGTGCGAAGTATAAGATGGAACAGCAGTGATGAATGGCCATTTGGAATTGGGCGTAGATTTCTTCCATTCCTCTAAAGGTGCTCGCTCCCTAAAAATTACATGTTTGCTAATTTCCCCATTGAGCCTCAGGGTTCCCATACCATTTGCCAGTAAGCTTAAACAGGGATGACCTCCACAAAGCATACTAAATCGGTGAAGTCATTAAAGGCAGGCACCCTGCTCGTAATTATGAGCTCAATTAAGACTTTCTGTGGTTGGAAATAAGACACGATAACCTGATATTCGGCGATAGAGGCCATTATTATATTCATTGATTTAATCACCAGGGTCCAGAATAGATGCTCCCGTGCAAGTCGTCCAATGTTGTTTATAATTAACTCTCTTTCTCTGTAGCCGGAATGTCAAGGTTCCGCTTACAAATGGGATGGCAATACAAAGTAGCCTTAGTAGCCAGGAGCCCAAATTATTTCGCTCTTCGTGCTCACAGGAACTATCGTGAAACCCATGAATTCATGTTCTGGAAAATCATTGTCCCTTTAAGTCGATCCACAAGGCTAGTAGCCAACTAACAACTAACAGGGTGGCGAAAAGTACAAAAAGATTATTGGGCTGTTGTGAGTACACTTGAAGTACAGGAAGCTCTTGAGATAATTCAATTTGGAACGTTGAAGATAGCAATGAATTCTGGAAGGTTTGAACGTTCTCAAACCCCATGCCAGTACACTCAAGTGGACTTTTGAGCCACTTGGAAAAGTATTGAACTAATTAAAATTGCATTCGATTACCTCAAGCCCACTCATAAGGGTATGAGAAAGGGAGATACAGTTCTCAGTGCTAACTAGCTCATTTGAGGAGGTGACATGGCAACTTGCAACTTCTTGGATGCCTCGTGTCGTTTGTTGTTGAACAAGCTTCAAGTGGGCGGCCACCACTCTTCAAAGGCAAAGTTCAGGAGGCCCAATCAAACAAGAGAGATAGATATACCTACACCTTGTTTGTTTGCATTACTGGACCGTCTGATTTCCTTTAATTGGAACCCGGAAACCACAGGATCGTTCGCAGCTCATTGTTTGTCGAGAATGAGGGAGAAGCTTCATTAGATTGCTCGAATTTACACGCATCCCTTAGATCCTAAAGCTAGTGTGGAAATTATCTCAAACCTCTTGGATTGCCTTTGTATTGTTGGAGGAGGACTTGATGCGAAGAAACAACATTCACAATGAATTGCGAGATATTTCTCTTACCTCGTGTATTCGGGACCACCATGGGAGAAACTGAATCCTTCGCCCACGCTCTACGTAAACCAAAGAGATGCTTAGATGAGCTCTTGCAAACCAAATCAAAACAACCTTGTCTAAATAAGCTACTCTTCCCAATCTCCAGAGCAAGAGCGAATATCAACGTTTGTCTTGGTACTCTTGATTTTCTTGAGAAACGCATAATCAATGAATGGGTGGGCGATATTTTGGTGCGTGGAAGCGTATGTATGTATGTATCACTCTTGATAAATAACTCTTTGCGTGCAAGCAAGTCGGAATCGTCATCCCATCCTCCATTGTCGCAATAGCAATTGAGAGCCATCACATTGGTCTCGAAGCGATACACAGAAAATTTCAAGGTAGCTGCGTGGAATTAGCACCAAGACACGATGTTTGGTCGTGATGGATCCATACTCGTGGCATTTTCATTTCCTTTCCGAAATGCTCGACACCCACTGACATCAGAAGGAGGAACGGGGGGACGGCAGACTGAATAATTTTCCTCCAATTTCTGCCTTGACCTCCAGGCCCCTTGGGTCGAATTACAAGCCTTATTTTGATCAGTCGTAGACGATTAAAGCCTTGGCATTCCCAAGAACAGGCACGATGGTGTTGTTCTTCCATGATCGTGGCTTGTGCCAAATAACCTCGATCGTCTTGGAATAGTCCCCATTGACGTCATTCCGTGTCCAATACCAAAGTGTTCGTTTGGTACAACGCCTTGCCTTTCTCGATGCCGCTATTTGCTCCCTAATTCAATTGCAAAGACTCTCTTAAAGTGGTTAGTTCAGATGGATAACTAGTCTAATCAAGCACACACGCTAACCACAATGGGCTCTATTTGCCAAATGTAAATAGAGGATTTCTTGGGACTTTGACGCCATCTCGGATGCACTCGAGATCAACCACTTTTGAGACCACCTTCAATGGCCTTAATCTTGGTTTACTAGGATGATGGTACGCATGTCAGCAGGGGTGATCATATTTATTCATAGACAACACTGCTCCCACTACTCGATTGAGCACAATAGAACCATCGTACGTTCAACACCGGTGGTGTGTGGTTGGTTGGTTGGATGGTTGCCTGGAGTCATTATGAAAGATTCAA
The DNA here is from genome assembly GCA_010645155.1 of Tigriopus japonicus. Classification (NCBI taxonomy): domain Eukaryota; kingdom Metazoa; phylum Arthropoda; class Copepoda; order Harpacticoida; family Harpacticidae; genus Tigriopus; species Tigriopus japonicus. Next base: position 4,908,511 of record CM021315.1, read on the forward strand.
TGAATTTTGATCGATTTACAGGGCGCTTTGTCAAGCCGTGACTTTTTGGCACAAAACGATCAAATTGAAAATATCTCAGTACGCATGATCCACATCCTGGATGAAGTGTATAAGAAAGAACCTCTTGTATTTCATGTCTTGCAACAAATAACGTGCATAGTTAACGGGAATATAGGTGCTATAGTCCAATGAACCTTGATAGGTCAGTAGGATTTGTTTTCTTCGCTCTTGCCTTTGTCAGAGATGAGATTAGTGTTTTTGCCTTTTAGGGGCTTTTTTCGTGTTTGAAGATCCAATTGATGATAGATGTTATCCATTTCTCACCATTGAATGAAAATCGTCAGCAACGGGAGACCCAGCACGAGTTCTCCCACATTCCGTATTTTTAATGAAGACACTTGGTCCTTCATTTAAAATGGAGAATCACCATCATCAGGATCAACCTGATCCGGTTTGAGTTGGCTTCTTAACGAACATTTAAAAGCCAATAACAGACTAAATTATCCTTCTTGGCACAGTCATAACTATGTAGACCGATCCACTTCTGATCCTAAATCTGGACGAGAAAAGAGAATCAGAACCGTATCAGGTTTCTTTTCTCTCTAAGATCTGTCCTTAACCCTAATCGAGTTGTCGTATCAAAAGATCTGTCAAACATTGCTTTTGTTCGGACACTTTATTAATAACAAATACGGCAGAGTTGTTCGCTAGATCTGAGATCGCCTTTTGTTGGCTTCATTTCACTTGCATTCCTAAATATTGTTTGGCTTGAATTCTACAAGATACACTCTCACTTACTTGGGCTGTGTGTGTGTGTGTGTGTGTGTGTGTGCGTGTGTGCTTGTGAGTGATAAATGGCATTTCCTGATCTCCTTGATGGTTCAAGTCGGAAGAGAAGGAAGGAAAAGAAAAAAAATCCATAAAGTTCTCGAACAATGGGTATCATTTTGATCTAATGACCTCTTTTACACTCCAGGTATTTGGAGGCCGTGTCTAATGAATTGGTGTTTTGATATGGATGGCATTGTAGAAATTGTTAGATGGCATTTTTCTGATCTCCAGGGTCGCCAAATAGTAACAACCCATCTCTAATTGGCCCTTTTCCTTGAGCACAGTGGATTTGGCCTGAGAAATTGGAAGTTGCCCAAAGCACCCCTACAATAGAATATGAGTAGTGGGACCGATTGGGATCCAAGGGGCAATCAAGTGCGTTCGAGTAGGACCATTGATTTCCTATAATGTGAATTGTGAGCCCACCATTCCTAGATTTTCGTAGATACTACTCAGATGCTTAGATGCCGAAATTTTCCACACTTCCCTGTTGCCCACGATGAATTTTGCCACTCAAGGTGACTTGAACCAACAGCCTTAAAGTCAAAAGGGTTCGAATTTGCAAGCTCTTGTTGTTCAATGAGCATTTGTTTGTTCTGTAGAACAACAACCAAATATCGAGAGCCATAATTAAAAGACAAATGTGCCTGGCTGTCATTTCCAGTTGCACGGGGATGCCCTCAAGGGCCCGAATGACCATTAACAGTCTCAGCGAGTTTCATTCACCGATCCCTTGTACGTACTATGTTCCATGTATTTGGTGGGTTTGTACAGTTGTTGAGCGATGCGAGGACGTCCATCTCCAATGCTTCTGGCACTGTGGCAAACAATTGTACACTTGATTATTTCGAGTCGAACTCATAAACAAAGAGGACTCATTGGGTCGTCCCCTTTTCCTGAACAGGCCCTGACATTTGGGCCTGGATGAGCAATGCGCGAACTTGAGTCATGGTCGGCCAAGTTTGTGCAATTGGGAACCAAAATATGGGGATAACTCGTGGCTCAAAGCAACGTGACATTTCAAGTGGGAAAAGACTCGTTAGTTCGGCTGGGTATTAACATTAATTGTCGGTTAATCGCGTCCGCAGAGCTTCTAGGATCGAATGTTCTGACTCCCTCGCGGTTTCTTTGCCGAAACCGTTGTATGTTCGTGTTTTTACTTGCCTTTGTAATGTGCTAAAAATATACTATACTTTTGTTGATCTAGACACGACACTTTCAACAAGGATTTTGTATTTTTAGACACAAAATTTCAAGCCAGGCGTGACTATGTAAAGCTGTCAAAGAGATTTTGAATTATGTCACAGAGCTTTCCATCATGAATAAACTTGGCTTAACAGGAAGAAAGAGGATATAATGTGACGTCATAGATGTAAAAATATCGTGAAATCGATTGAGGATGTTGAGATGTAAATCCGAAATGCGGCAAGAAATTCTGTGTGGAAGGGGCTTAATGCAATTGAAAAGTGTGTCTTTTGGATAAACCAATGTGAACGACCAATACCGAACAAACTTGTTGATCGACCTTTTTTTCGAGTTTTTTTTAAAAACACCAGCGGGATTATATAATCACAATCCTTTCAAGGCTTTTGATTAAAGTTGACGGTAATCTCGAGTTATTTCCATTTCTTTGAACCTTTTTTCATTACCCTTGGCCACAGGGCCTGGACATCCTGCTGTTCGTTTTATGTTGTTAAATGAGCTCACGTTTAGTAAATTGGAATCCTTCTCAACACTCTGCCTTCTTTCATCATCATTGTTCGACCATGTTTTTTTGTTCCTAAAGCAACGACCAAAGGACCACAAATAATACATGTCGGAGCTCAATCTTCTCGTAGTGATTGGTCCCAATTGTCTAATGAGTATTGTTCTCCAAAGAATCACGAGGTCGAGTCTTTGGTCTGGAATAATGATAATTTGGCAGTAATATACGTGCCTACAGACCTTACAATATGCATTAGTCCAGTCAGTTTTATTAGTACAGGTCAAAGTTGCTTCATTGGCACCGTTCCTATCACACTTGGTTGCCATTGTTCAAGCGGGTTGTTTCCTAGATTACAATCCAAATTTAAGGCATTCCAATGGGTTTGTTCGACGGGTCTCAATATGAGGAACTCATTGAGGCCGTCCTGAATCAGGCTTAATTATGACGTCTGCGCGTTATGAGCTCACCTGCTGGGCCAAGATGAATTCTATCTTCTCTGATTTAATTCATTTTTTCGGTCCATCTGTCTTGGCTTTATTACCGCTCAAAACTTGTAATTGCCCGCCAAAGCTCAGATGGTGTTTAGATTTTGCGGGTGCTTCCGTTAGCTCAAACACTTGACTTGAGTACAGGATCTACAGGACATATCACATCTCCGTAGTTTAAGTTTCAAACGTTCCATCGCGAATTGTCATGACGACGGGATTCCCTCGAGAACTGAGAAGCCTTGTATGTTGTTAATATGAACTGATATTCGAGATAGGTCACGACTCGAGTTCTTGTGGAATTACGGGTTCTCATGTTTCGGTATCATATCTGTTCGATACATTTTCAACGAGACATGGCTGTAAAGGGTGGTTGATGGATTTTTTAGGGACACATTAGAGGATTGACGTGTGAGGTAGGTCGACTGAAGATGTGTTTAAGTTGGGAAGATAGAGCGCCAATGACGACCAAATTTGGATAGCGGGAAGGTCAGTCGGGTGATATGTTTTCACAATCACTTTTGTGCAGATACATTCAAATCAAGACTTGATGAAATGTTCGACACCAGAAGCCCAAACTTTGGTTGCCCGATCTCCTTAGTTGAAAGGAACCCCCATTGAGGAGTTGGCGGTGTGGAACCAGAATTCCGGCTTTGTGATGAGATTCTTTGAAATGTTTGCCATGATTTATGGCTTGTCGAGTTTTGGCAAACCGATGAGCTGTGGTGGGTATATTAGAGCCTTCCCCCTCCCCTTAACAACCAAAGAGAGAAATGAATTAAAGGGAAAAAAAGTTTGATCTCCTTTCTTGGCATGGACTAAGAGTTCACTTTAGTATGTAGACGCAGATATAGACCTTGGTGGGTTGGTTCTCAAAAAGAAGACCTCATCTCCCGACTTGGTAATGTGAGCCTCTTTCTTGTGGTGCCGCGTGTTTAACCTCGCTAATGAAATACCCGGAAATAATGGACTCATCATTCAAAGGGAAAAATGCACCACCGCCTTTGCCCTCTTCGCCTTCATTATGACTCGACTCCATCCAAGCAAGATGCATCTCGTTTGAATGAATTACCCTAGAAACGATGTTGGCGATTAGAAAACTGTCACTTCGCATAGCATGACAAATTCAAAACGGAAGCGATTGAGCAATTCCCTAGGAAAATTCTTGCATACATTTTACATATTCACTCAAAAGGTCCTTCCTGCAAGATGATTTGAAGTTTTGAGCCAGGAACGGCTGGAAGTTCTTGTTTTGGGGCAATCGAGGTGACGATCGAACGAGAGAGTGAGTAATTGTGATTGCACAATGGTTATCCAGAAAATGAGGTGTAATTTTCCGATGTTATAATCGACAAATTGCCATGTTTTGCCATGAATTCGTCAGTGACGATCGTGTAACGGTGAACTCGCGATTCCGCTACTGTGCCAACAATGACCGAAAGTCAATCCGGAACTACCCACTTCAGATCTTTTGTCCCCCAATTAGCAGGGTTCCGGATCCCACCAAACGGAAATGTTGCACGGTGCGGATTGAAATGGATTCTTCAAACATTTTGTTGCCAGTTAAACCCTGGCGACCCTGATTAACTTTCGGTCAAGTTGGCCCGAAACGCTTAGAAGGCCTGAAATGGATGGAAGGGGATTACGGTTGCTGTTGTGATGTTGTTAGTGCACCTTCTTCGGACAACAATTGATTGCTTTCAATGCATCATGGATTGCTGAACTCCAAAGAAGTAGGACAAGGGGAAAAAAATCGCCTCTTTCCCTGCAATTGCATTCGCACTTTTCATAAGATGGATCGGATCGACAAATGGCTTGTTTACATTTGGCTACTCAAATGACCGTTTTGGTCCTTATCAAACTTAATAGTCACTCAAACCTGAGGATAAAGAGCTACTTCCACAACATTTGCGGCCAACAATCGAGAATCATATCCAGGGCAAAAACTTCCGGATGAGTCGGACTTTTTTACCGTACCATTCTGAGATCTGTTTGAACAGCAATTACCCCCAGTTCTCTCAGGTTCTAGGTTGCTTTTCGATGCTCCATAGAAACCGCTTTAGAAATATTTTTCGATCTATTTTCCTCCCCAGACTTCCATGGAGGGATTACATAGGGACTTCATGCCGTTTCATTCTCGTTCATATTGCACAGTACACCCAAGTTTTAGAGTGACGGGTCTCAGTCCTTAAAAGGATTCTGCCCAAGAGTTTCACTAAAAGTTCCACCAACAGTTGAATGACTTGTACTCGACTGGACAAAAGAAAACGATAAATCACGTACGTCTCCATCATGAGCTTGATGAAGAGAGCGTCGTTGGTTGAAAAAAAATGCCTCTGAAGTACGGTTTAGTCGCTCTTAGTGATCAGGACATCGAGGGCTTCTTCTTCATCTTCAGTCATATGACTTTAATGAACCAGATCAAGGGCCAATTACGTATTGTGAGGAGGCCCATATCAAGGAGAGATGTCCAAGTAGCCAAAAGGTGTTCTTGAGCGTACTTTTTATCGGTCTTGTGGTAATTCGTTCAAGGCCCTGAGAGCGAGGGAAACCGTCCACCTCGTTTTAGGCCAGAATTAATTGTTCTTCAATTTGTACTGAAATTGAAATCCCATTGTGAATTCAGCGCTGAAGGCTATCCTCCAACGATTACATTGTCGATCGTTTTGCGGCCCAAAACCTCTAAATTCGAAAAGACCTTCGAAACATGAATTGATTTTTCGCCATCTCCATTTCAATGAAGATTTCCTCCAGGAATGGAAACGACGAAGAGTCAACCAATCCACTTTGTTCGTCTATCCATCTCGTTGTGGATCAGTTTGTATTGCAAGAGAAAAGAAGAGACCTTTGGATTTGGCATGGCCGATTGAGAGCGTTAATAAATTATGTTTATGGATTTGTGAAGGTTTTTTCAACTCCTTGTGTGAATTGAGCCCAGGACTGAATCAAGAATTGGATGATGCCAATTTTCACGTTTTGAAGGTGAGATTGTTATTAATCTGATTTCAATTTCCTTCCCCTCTTGCTTGCTCTTTCGTATCTATCTAGCCATGTTTTGCCGTCTCTTTCCATAATAGTCTTGGAGTCGTTGCCATTTTCACCTCTTTATGGTAGTCTAGCATTCTCAGGGTCAATGGATTGACTCCATTTCGTAGGGAAGATTTCATCAAAAATAAAATTGCAATTGACCTTGTCATCGCCGTCGTCCATCGAGAAGATCTGTAGCAACCAACCAACCAACCGACCAAACAACCAGCCAAAGTCAATCTATCAGTAATGTGAACTAGCTTCGAAATGATATCTTGGCAATCGCAATTTGTTCTGTCTTTGTCAATGATTGCCCATGATATCATCACAAATACCACAGTTTGAGTCCGACGCTGGCGCCACCTGGATTGGGTTCAAAACTTCGTTGCAGTTTTAGATTGTGAAAAAAATCATCAAGTTTTTTTTGCCAAAAGGCGGAACCGACTTGGTCTGCAAAACGGAGGACTGAATCAACTACCTGAATCGGTAAAGCCTTCCCTCCCTGTGTTGTATGTAGTACATAAGTGTCATGTACACTACTTTGAGAAAAAGTCAAAATAAAAGATCAACACCAGAGTACTTTCCTGTGCAAAGGGCACTCTATCAATGGCATCCCCTCAGTTGCCGATAGATCTTTCTGGTGGTTGAGTGACTTTTTCTCCCCCTTCAAATATCCCGGGCTGAGTGTCGTGTCGATTATAAGGTTTTGTGAAAATTACCCACCCAACTTGTGATCGATTGCAAGGCAAAATGAGCCTTTTGAGGTACCTGAACCCCAATCAGAGACCAAGACCTAAGAAGAGGCGAGGCTTGAACACTCGATGGAGTTCATGCAGCCAACTTAGTAGACTGGGCGTAGAAATGGAATCACAAACAGCTGAAATGAGCTTTTCTTCCATTGCCAGTAGTGTCAAAGAACAAGATGAAGAAGAGCTTGACCTAATGCCCACCAGGTGGCGTCCTCCAGCCTCAACCTCTGGTCAAACGGGTCTTACGGAATGGGAAGAACTTTTCGGGCGTGTTTACACAACATCTTCGTTGAAAGAAAGAATTTCAAAAAGGACACATTCCGTTGAGGCCAATCTCATGAACATCAAATCTAGGTAAGGCATTGCTACCTATGTTGTGCAAGGAAGCCCTTGATGGTCTGGAATGTAAGTAGAGGTGATAAAACGGAAAATGGGATCGCCGGATGTATTCGCAGAGGTGAGGATTAGTCCACGGGTATGTGTGGAGATCCACTTTATGAAGCTCTTGTTTCCTTATTTCCGCGAGAGCAATCAATCTTTAATATTAAGATATCTTAGCCATTCCTTCCATGCTTAAAGTGGATTCCGGAAGAACTTCTCTGCTTCTTGTTGGCTTTTTGAACCAAATACAATCCCTTGGCATTTAACTATTTGCATGCTTTATTGGACCGTGACTGGTTGAGTGTCGGGATATTTAGAGTATCCTTATTTCGACTTCTCGCCTGACATCTTAGAGAACACATGTCACCGAGCAAAAGTGAGCCTTAATCCTCTTTTGTCTATTTCCGCTATTTTAACAACGTCCCTCAAATTGATCCCTTTTCTTGGAACAAAATCGCAAAATACAAGATGATAATGACTTAAGACACGTGGCGCATTCGCCTTTTGACGAGGATGACCAGAGAATAGCTATTTCTTTTACCCGGGTTACATTCTACCAGGGCCTGAGTAAGAGGAGAGGAGGAGAGAAAGTTGGTTGAGGGTAACTCGGAACCACTTAGTCAACCAGATTCTCTTCCGATTGAGTTGTTGCCACCTCGGGAAGGTGGTGCAAGTGTCAGAGGTGGAGGTGTAGGAGCGGCCTGCTCCTCTTCCTCGCTCCACCGACGCCTCTGGCACTTACCCACCTGACCTAGGTGGCAACAGCTCAAGAGGCAAGAAATCTGGTTGACTTGGTGGTTTAGAGTTGCCCGAAATTAACTTGCTCTACGATTCAACTCTTTCTCAGGCCCGAGTAGAAAGAACCCACGTAAAAGACGCAGTTTTCCGTTCCGGTAAGTGAAACCCCCGTGTATTTCATGTTCTGACGAACCCATACTGAATAATCATGTAGCCACTTTTAAGTAACAATCAGTGTGCTTATAGAACAGGCATTTGACATGGTATGTGAATGCGACTCTAGGCACAATACTGGTTAAACCAAGGATACCTTGGTTAAACTAGAGCACTTCAGGTTAACAATAGAAATCTAGCGTAAGGCAAAAATATATACATGAACAGTATTTTTGCAATAAATTGATTTCTTATTGCTGCAATCTTGTACTTGATCTTGCATGTGAATGGTTAACTTCAAGAAGCTCGTCCAGAGCGTCCAACTGACCTAGCTCTACTTGATTGATACTGAACAAGGAGGAGCACTTCTTCCCAAGAACTACTGGTTTATCACAGACATGAAAATTATAGAGAGAGGAATTTTGGACAATTAGATGGAAACAATCAGAATTGCATTGAGTTTCCTCTCCACAAGATGATCTCTGTTAAGAATTCAAGTGAAAGGATTCCCACGACTGATTGTGAAAATATTTTTACGCTACAGGCCTTATTGATGTCTAAAGGTGGCACGGTAGAGATGGCGATCCTGGTTGGGAAAAGAAAACTTCCTTGCCTCAACTTAGTAGTAATTGATAAACAAGGCAGAAATATTGAAAATGTGCATGTGTTTGTTTGATTCGTGAATTAAGTGGAGAGATCAGTGAATTGTTGTTGTCCTCTATAAGTTGCATTGTGAATTGCAAGTGGGAACAAAACAAGAGAAATAACTTGTTTTTTAAATGTTATTCAAGTGACATTTGAATGTTCAAGTGGACGCAGAATAGAAGAGGTAGGTAGAGCTTCCCTCAATCCAGGACATCTTATTGAGATTAGTTTTTTAAAAATTTTGTCGCACAATGTGGATTATTTCAAACAATGAAAATATGCATAGCATTTTACATTTTAGCTAATTTGGTTCCTGAAGATGCAAATACGCCCTACATACAAAACTCATAATAAATGAAGTAAACATGAATAAAAAGCCAATATGACCAAAAGACAGGGTAGGTGAGGCATAGTGTAGCGTGAACTACGTCGGTTTGTTGTTCAGATGGATGGGGTTCGATCCTGGTTGACTGTTACCCTCCAAACTCAACTCTTTGGTGTAAAAAGTTAGCATTGATCTGCCCTTCAGATGGATGGGGTTCGATCCTGGTTGACTGTTACCCTCCAAACTCAACTCTTTGGTGTAAAAAGTTAGCATTGATCTACCCGTTCAATGCAAACAACCACCAAACCAATATATGCTATTGGCAACCAAAAAGTAGCAAGTAGTGGGAATATTCCTTCATGGAACATCCTTTATCATTGATGTGCTGACTCTTTAACAAACAATACCAAAAGACAGCAGAAAGATGACTCATTACAAGGGCCTGCATTTTGAATTTTTCGGCCAAAAATTTGATTTAAACTTGATCAAAGTAAAAAAATAGTGATCAAAACCATAAAGTAATTGCCTCCCATTTAGAAAGAAGGTAAAAATCTTAATGCTTTGACTTGAAATATGGCAATGAAAAGTTAAAGAGTACATGGTTGAAGCAAAAAAAGGAGCCTTTACCTGTATAATTTTAAGCCGCAAATTGGGATTAAACTGAGATGTGCTAGCCATTTTTCTTTAAATAATAAATAGAAATATATTCTAGATTACTGCAGACTCACATTACAGTGAATCCTTTGACCAGCGTAGAAAAGTTCATAATGTTGTGAGGAGTAATGTTTCAATAGCAACATAGCATTAAGAGTAACGAATTGAAATTAAGGCAGAATCCCACCTTTTTTTAAATGTTTTCAATAAAAGTAATATGTTAATAACGTAATTAATAAAGTAATAATGTTTTAGGTATTTAACTTTATCCCTGGACCTACATTTATGTAATACAATAAAATTAAAGTTGTTCCTCATTGAATTGTGACTCCAAAATGCCATGATGTCTTGGGGTATTTCGATCCAAACGTAAAAAGCCATTCAGAACACCATGTCTCCTCTTTTCTTAATCGGGCTCATTCATTGTTTAATCTTTTGACCTCAAGAAGCTCGTCCAGAGCTTGCAACTGACCTAGCTCTACTTGATTGAAACTGAAGAAGCAAGAGGAGAGAAGAGGAGCACCTCCTTCCAAGAACTACTGGCTTATCACAGACATGAACATTAAAGGGAGAGGAATTTTGGACAAATACATGGAAACAGTCAAAGTTTAATTGAGTTTCCTCTCCACAAGCTTATCTCTTTCTCTGTTACGCATTCAAGTGAAAGGATTCCCACAACTGATCGTCCAAATATTTTTACACTACAGGCCTATTTGCTGTTCAAGGGTTGCACGGTAGAGATGGCAATCCTGGCTTGCCTCAACTAGCGTGCTCTAGCCTCAACTAGTTGATAAACAAGGACAAAATATTGGACTTGTGCATGTGTGTGTTTGACTCGTGAATTAAGTGGAAAGACCAGTGAATTGGCCTTTGCCGTTGTCCTCTGTAAGTTGCATTGGGAATTGCAAGTGGGAACAAAACGAGAGAAATATTTTTAAAAGAAATGTTATTCAATGTACACTACATTCGAACGCACAAGTGGACGCAAAAAAGAAGAGGTAGGTAAAGCTTTCATCAATCGTGGACATTTTATTGAGATTAGAAGGCTGCTTTACAGGGACTTCAAACACAACTCTGACCGTGTGTGTCCTCTTTTCAATTTGATTAGCCTTGCAGGATTGTTCTTGGGAACATTTTGAAGAGTAGAATTAAGTGTAAAGATAAATATTTTAGCAATGTTTGTTCTCTGTTTTCTTTAGAATTTTGCAAATTTTGTCACACAATGTACAATATTTTAAACAGTAGAAAATTTGCATCGTATTGCGGCCAAAAACTTGACTCAATGAAAGTAATGGAGTAGCTTTTCCCGTCAACCTTAAATGAATTTTGAATCGACAATTCAATCAGCTTTATTTTCCCCCCCAAAAATCAAAATATTGCCATTATCCCTGAAGAGGGATCGTTAAACGACTAGCCTCATTCTACTTTTTCCACTCATACCACTAAGGACAGGAAGTTTAGACGAATAAAACTATCAAATCAGACCAAAAAAGACAAATATAATTGCCTTATTAAACGAATAAAGACAAATAAGATTGCCCAATTAAACAAAAGAAAACGAATAAAAGTTCGAAGAAGACGAAAAAACGAAGAAAAACTCACTAAAAAGACGTAAAAAATGGAATCAATTTGCCCAAAAGGCGAATGAAACTACTTACTCATAAATAAAGCCCGGGAAAAAATGTTGGAAAAACATCCAAAAAATGTCATCAAAATGTCAGGAAAAAGGGCAAAAAATGTTGAAATATAGGGCAAAAAGGGCAAAAAATGTTGAAATTTAGAGCAAAAAGAGCAAAAAAATGTTAAAAATTAGGGCAAAAAGTCAACGAAATGTGTGAGAAATGGGACTAGATGCGTGGAGAACTTGAGAAGACTACTTAAGACAGTGTGACCAGACATCTGAAGGAAATAATGCCGTCAAAACTCTAGCTTAAAAAACGGGAGGTTGCACTTCACATAGGGGGGTGTTTTTATAAGCTAGACGTCAAAACAGTTTATGTTATAAGTCAGATAGCTCATTCATCAGACCCTTTGAAAGGCAATAGATATTAAAGTCGGAGTAAATAATGGCAACAGTGCCAACTTAAAACATAATTTACTCTACACATAGCTATTTAGCCCACGTAAAATAATCACGGAAACAAGGGTCACAAAGTTTCTGATGTGAACTTTTTCACAATAACAAAAAGAAACTTTAAGGGCACTTTTTCCCCTCTCCAAAGATTTTAATTGATTGGCATCGTAAAATGTGAAGCTGAACAATGACAATTTTAGCGGGAAATTTTGGCGGGAAATTTCAATCAAGCCTTCCTTTGATTAATTGGTCCCTCAGAACCGGTTTTGGGATGACATTTTTGAGCAAAAAGTACTAAAAATGTTAAGAAAATGTTGAAATTTTCCAAAAAAATGTCAAATAAAATTAAAATGTTATATTCACGTAAAATTGGCAAAAAATGTAAAAAAATATTTTATATGTAAAAAAAAATTTCCCTAGCCCTTCTCATAACTATGATAAAAAAGAAGACAAATTGAGTGCCTGTACAGACCGAAAAAGACGTTTAAACTGCTTTTACTGAACAGACAAAATGTATCTCCTTATTGACGGAAAAAATTGTCTACTTGTGCAAAAACGGCAAAATCTAGAAAATTTAAAACAGGAATAACCTAATGGGCAAGAATTATTCAGTAGCACATATGTCAAGTAAAAACAAAAGTTAGAAAATGCCTCCTTTAAGGAGAGTATACAGTAGAGTTATACATAAAGTGAGAATTACAGATACATCAATTGTTCTCATGGCCAGAAAGCTTTTTAAACCCAACAGTAATCTTTCTTTTCCGTGTCTGGCGTGTCTGGCGGGCAATGCTTTGAGTCCAAGTTGATTTTTAAGTGTGGATTTTTTTTGTTTGTGCAAAACCGGAATTGACAATCAATCAATTTATTTCCTTGGCTGAAGCTTTGACGTTGAACTTTCTTCGAAGTTATTTTTTGCGTGGAAATTAGAATACAACGCGTAAAGAGCTTGAAAAAGACGAATAATATGCAAATAAGACGAAAAAAAATTCGCGACGAATAAAGGCTCAGAAGACGAATAGTTTTTTTTCGTTTCAAGTTCCTGTCCCTACTTATCATGCTCACTTCTCCCGCTTCCTTCTCGCACTTACTTCTCGCACTTACTTCTCCCGCTTACTTCTCCCACTTACTTCTCCCACTTTCTCCTCCCACTTTCTTCTCCCACTTACTTCTCCCACTTACTTCTCCCACTTACTTCTCCCGCTTACTTCTCCCCACCCAAAACCCCCTGTTCCCACATGGGCCCCGTAAAGCTTGTTGTCACTAATATTTTCCCGGTAGAAAATGCTACATTCTCCCAGGGGAGGGTAAGAATCCAGAACCAAAAGAAAGTACTGCTTATACCAGGGGGTTCCACTTTCCGTAACGGAAAAAATTTTCGTTATTGGCTCATGAATTTGCTTCTCGGTTATAACTAACAAAGTTGGTCATCGATTTTTTGAAATGCGGCGACATTTTTCATTATCCAATCATAATAAAGACTTATAGGAGGATTAACAATCCTGTCTCAGCCAAAATTGTGCAATTGATTTTTGGGTCGATTGAACAGAGCCATCGCATGACTATCTTGGAGTTTCAGGTAGATTTGGGCAGATATTTGCCATGGGAACATCTCGTGGACATCAGATGTCTAAGTAAACACTCGGTTGGCCTGGTGTAAGATAAATCATTTTCAGATTATCTTTGGGTGCATCTCGGTTCATTCTCGATTCCATTTGGAAGGGAGTGGTCGGTCCTTACGTAAGAAAGACGGTTCTATTCTCTTGAGAAAATTCCACTCTCTTCCCAAACACGTCTACAAACGTCAGACTTTGTCTAAGGTCCGTTTCGCTCTTGCTTATTCACCGGATTAGAAGAATAAGACATTAGACACGTGTTGATTGGCAAGTAGGCTCATCCCCGAAAAAAACAGGATCTCTCCTCATTCCAAAGAGGCCAACAACCTGTGTCGTTTTTATCCCGGGCTTAATCTTCGCAAAGGGTCTTATGTCATGGATGGATCTACTAGAGTTGACAAATCCAGGTTCTTGAGAAACGATGAAAAAACAGGCGATTAAAGAAGTAACAAGTAATAACGAGCTCTAAAGCCGGCTTTTGGGTACTCTCTCCTCTTGGAAGAATCTATTAAGAATGGTCATTTCCAATTGAGGAGGAGAGTCTGGCGCCGTTCAGAATGCTAATAAAGCTTTCAAAACCGCCTGATCTGACCACCAGCTCGTGAAGTTAATGGTTCTATTGATCGTTTGTAACCTTCAACCTTTGCAGAGTAACTCTGTCAGAGAGCTCAAATGAGTTTCCAAACGGGTCCCTGAATGAATTTACGATCCAGCTTCAACATGTTTCTGTCTTTGCTAGTCTATTGTTCACATTGTAGGCATCCTACACTCTCCAGTGTGAGTAATTCATCACCATTTTCAGTCTATTATACGGTACGTCCAAATATTCTTCAACCCCAAGTTATGAGCTCACCACGAGGCCTCCCAATTATTTTGTTTCTGGAACGAAGGAAACAAAAAGACGCCTTGAAGTGTCTCTCCAGCTGAGAACACACTTTTGACTGCTTTCAAGACATGCCTCATGATTTTTGCATTGTAAGTGGAGATTCCACTTAACGATAAGAAACATCAACCAGCCAGTGGTTGATTCAATCTCTCTTTTTCTTTCGTTTTCCTGCCGAATGATCATAATGATGAGGTGTTGAAATATTACATAAAGACCAACGTGAGGTTTGTGTAGAGACAGACTAATTTAATTTAGAATTAGGGGTTGAGGGCAATTGGACTCAGTTCCAGTCTGAGACATGCAATGAGATTTGGCTGCGGTCTAAAGGCATGGATAGCTATGCTCTAGAAGATTGGTATGAAAATGGGTCTGAGCCAAAGTTTCGGCGCCTTTGGACACAATCTTTTCAATTTGAGAGTAGGCCTGGCAACAAAAGTGAGGGGCGACTCGCTCCTTTAATTGTGAAGACCTTTACCATGAAAAGAGTGATACTAATCTGAAGGTGCGTTATTTAGTACGATTCTTCTCCAGTGGAATGTGACCGGCACGAATGCAGTTCCATTGCATTCTCCATCGAGCAAAGTCAAAGATAGAAGGGGGGAATTGTTCCGTGTCGTTGGTGATTTGAAACTGCATCGATACTCCTTTCATGCATATCGCGCTTTAGACACTCCCTTCTGGACTTTGGGAGGAATTAGCCGATCAAGCCGCCCCAAAAGCTCTTCCACGCATTTGCCTCAATTGTGTCTAATTTATGGTTGATATGAACGCTTAATAGTAGAACATTCCAATTTGGGGCTTGGAAAGAAGGAATGTTCTCATTGGTGGCAGGCCGTATTGGTAACAAAGTGCTCTTTTGTGTATGTTTTTACATAACTCGCTCTCCTTTTGAAGAAACGAAAGAAAGAAAAAAAACCGCTCGTAACTTTCCGATTGGACAAATAGGGAGGGGTCAATGTTACTGCTTGCTCAAAGTCAAAGCTCTCCAACGAGTTTTCAGTCATTTCCACAGAATTTTGACCGGTTGTCAGGGGCCTCGAGCTAAATTCATATGTGCATCACAGCAAGCTGGTTCTATCAGCCAGAGCTCTCCATTAATAATGAAACTGAAGATTAATAACAATTGTGCTTGCAAATGAGATATGAAAAAGGGGTTTCTCACGAACGTCACTGATTTTGGGAGACTTTTGTTCTTCTTTGAAGCCAGTCACACAATGGGTGTCTGACGATGTATTTCCCGAGGGAATACGAAGAAGATGCCTCCTCTCGATTTGATGATTAGACAAAGCCAGGATTGACAGGTCACTACTGATGCTTCTTTTGCTGCTATTGAAGACGACTCATTTGTATTTGGTGTATGGAAACAAGGACTTCTGTGGAGATGGATTAGTCTGACCGAGTTGGTTTGTTCCTTGGATTGCCTCAACCTCGTTCCAGTTGTCTAGGGGGTCGTCTTTAAGTGCTCGTCATGGACATCTCAAAATAATCTTCTTTGAGCGTCTTTCCGTGGACTTGATTTGACGAGGAAAATGGTCCAAATTTGGTTAGGCGCCTCAGGAATGAGAATTGTAGAGTGAGTGAAGAATCTCAAAAACTCGTTTGTTTCGTGAGAGGAATCTTCGATGTCGTTTGATTAGGATCACCATTTAATTATGAACCTTTCTTTGTTATGGGAAGAGTAGCTTGTCTCTCATGGATCAGTTTGTGCCCGAGGGCTCAGCCACCCTACAAATCGACTCAAGACAATTAATTGCGGATCTTAATGATCGAATGCAAATTTCGGCTCT
Organism: Tigriopus japonicus; assembly: GCA_010645155.1. Classification (NCBI taxonomy): domain Eukaryota; kingdom Metazoa; phylum Arthropoda; class Copepoda; order Harpacticoida; family Harpacticidae; genus Tigriopus; species Tigriopus japonicus. Next base: position 4,924,564 of record CM021315.1, read on the forward strand.
TCTCTCATCGTCATTGTACAGAGTGCACTTTTTGAGTTGAAAGTCCGGAATCGATGTCCAATTGGATTTGATGGAATTAATGCGACTGGAGGAGGCCCTATTTGTCGATCTCGAAGTACGAGTGCCAGCCTCTCATAACCTTGACAGTTTTATGGATCGTCGAAATGTTTCCGGAAAAAAAGGAATCCCAAAAGGCATTTTTATTACATTGATTCGTGGGTCTGGTGTCAAGACGATCGTCGAGAAGAAGAAAGTGAAGAAAGGGAAAAATCAATCTGCTAGCCAAACCTCAGCCAAGACTTGACAGACCTCTCAGGATCGATCGTTTGCCCCCCGCACTTTCTTTTGCTTCTGATCGTGTCTTCATGGTTGACCCTGAATTCGATCCTATGGGCATTAAATGTCAGGCATAATTTCGGCGGGACCCCACGTTGCATATATAATTAGACGATGTCGACGATCGGTCGATTTCGCTCTTTTGTCTCCATCGATCGCCTTTGACATGGTATTCATTGAAAATGGGACTTTCAAAGGAAACGCGAAGCCTTCATCACGGATAACGAAACGGGGGCCTAAAACTTGCCACCCACCTTCCTCGATCAAATATCGAGCACACAAAGGAAGGTCAATTATCCTCCATTACCAACGAGCAGAATTGAGGAGAAATCAGCTGGATTGGAAATCTCCAAGAGTAATCAACACCAGAAGTCGTCCTTCGTTCATTCGAGACAATCCCCGGCCAATCTGATGTCCTGTGTAGTACTTCGACTCTGGGAGCTCAAACAAACTGAGGGAAATTCTCACCTGAATGCTGCACAAATTGATGGCTTTTAACGCCCCGTAGGGCCAGCTAATTATAAGCTTCGACAAAAATCCATGACATTTCTCTCGGACAAGTATGGATTGTGTGTGTTTGTGTGCTTACCTAGTCTTTGGTACTTGCTTCTTGGGTTGACTTATTGCGCTTTTCTCCTCGCGAATGCTAAACTTTAATTGCCACCTCTTGGATGGCATGGATGATAACGATAATCGAATCCGGGTCGAAGGAACTCCCTTTAAAACAGATGAACGACGAGAAGACATCTTGTAACAAGCTAAATAAACGCACCTTGCCACTTTGAATGATGGCCACACTAATAGGCCAATATTGACAAGGTCGAACAAACTAAAGAACGAACGAACACTCGTAAACCAAGTTAGAAATCCACCACATAACCTGTCCTATTCTCGGTTTTACGTTAATTGAAGTGTCCCAATGATCAGTGTTGTCCGGATGATCTTGAAGGTTCGCAGGGAACATTCCATATGATCTGAGCTGAGTTATGGTTAAAACTGAACATATTCTGTGGTGATTTTGAAGCTAGTTTACAAATGACAAATTGTAAATGTGTCATTCCATAGTCGTCATTCCGACTGAGGAAACAGGTTTTAGGTTTCTTCCCATCTCCGTAAAGTGTGAGTTACACGTTGTGTCGATACATACTTGCACCTCTTTCCTAGAAGAAAGAATAAACGGGATAGACTTATAAATACTTTCAAGACAATGGTCTCATCCGATGCACCCTCTACGTGTTACAACCAGTCCTCAAATACCACTCATAAACCTCCATTCTAACAATTTCGACAACCTAGTATGGCTCTGTTGCCGTATCGAGATAATTTGAGAATTCGAAGCCCGATAGTGGAACGACAAGCAGTTTATTAACCAGATAAAACTAAAACTAGCTCAATGCGTGGGGAAAAACTGGATTGCCCATGTTGTTCGTGATCGTAATTCTCTTGGACACTGTCTGATCAAATGGTAGAACAGTATTCAAAGACCATGATAGAGTGTCTACCCTCCTTATTGGCAGGTTTAAGATTGCTATCGGAAGATATCTCAATATCGAAGCGGAGCAGGCCGTCCCTGCTTTTTTGATGAAGACCATCAAGAGAAGAAGATGAAGAAGGTTTGAAAGCTTTTGTTTGTTAAAGAGTGTTCTCTCCTCTCGTCGATCTACCCAAGTCAATAGTCGTGCTCTTCGTTATCTCAAGCCCCCTTCTAAATGGTTCACTGTCGTAACTCAATAAAATTGTCCACTCCCAACATTGCTCCTTCCCCCGGGGCCCAATGATGTGCTTTATTGGACCCCCAAAGATCCCAATAATGACACCTCCAGTGGCAATGACTTGCCTAAAGTTCAGATTGCATGGTTACATGATGATGATAGTGGTCAGCCGAGCGAGCTCTCCTTCTCGACATCAATAGTAACTCGTAGAGGTAGCACATATACATACATAGGTAGGTAGGTAAAGCCAGCTCATAGAAAGATGGAGGAGGCACCATCCTGGCTTTTCTTTGGTGCATTGTTCAGTTGTCGATGATTGCCAGGCTTAGAGTCCACCATTCGGCCAACGGGATCTCAGGGAATGACGTTGTTGCCTCCAATTGTACCTACAATGGGATTCGTGAATGATGAAGGGAAGCCGAATCGCCCAGAGGGGTGTGTCTCTACCATCACAATGGAGAAAGAGAGCGCCCAAAAATGCATGGCACCCTGGCCAACCAGACAGACACCTTGGTTGGGTTCTCCAAAGCTCACACCTGTGGAGGACGACTACAATTGCGACGACGTCGACCACGGGCTTACTCGTGTCACCCATTGCCCAAAATATTCTGGGTGAGGCTCGTCTTCTCTTGCCCAGAGCAATCATCAGTCCTCCTGAAACGGATAATCCGCCGTCCATTGCATTAGCAACATTGGTAGCAGTGTCATGCAGCCCCACTCTCATTGAGGCAACACCACTGCCACAGCTCAAGGTCGTTCCGTTAGAGCATACATACTAGTAGATCGGACCTTTTTTTGTATTATTGGAGCAAGCAGGCCAACGAGTGCAAGGAAAGATGTTTACCTGTCTTGGCAAATCCAGAGCAATGAACGAACCAAAGAACGAACGGTCTCTTGCTCGCTCATATCGTCGTCAAGCAGGTTCTCCGAGGATGTGTCAAGACGACGAAGACGACCAACGACATTCTCCTTGGTTGCCCATTTAACTATCGGACCACCACAACCATCGATTTGGTGGTCTTCTTTGCCTCGTAACCAGCTAGGGAAACGATTATTGCCCAGATCGAGACTGGGCAGAGCCCGCCTCGCCCTTTTTCAGGCAACACCAACCCTGTCAAACCATCGAGATAGAGAGGCAGGGATGGACGAGGGAGTGAGACACAGAGAGACCAAGGGTTATGGAGACTTGATTCTTCTTAAAGGCTCGGCGGCGGCGGAGGCAACAATGGCGTTGGACGAAATTCTGCTCCAAATGGCGACGAGGGCGACCACTAAAGACGCCCAGGGAATCGGGAGGGTGATGGATGCTCCAAGAGTGTTATGAAGTAGATCGTGTATGTGTGTACATGTGCGAGTCCTTGTGATTGTGTGCTCTTTGAAGTCTTCGGTGTAAGATTCGGGCTTGGGCCGGCCTGAATGTTTTTCAAGTGCGGAAGGTCTTGCGTCAGTTGCGGATCGGCTGTGACGCCGTTCAGATCTCTCGACTCTGTGCCATTGCCGAATTTGGTTTTTGCTCCATGACTGCTGTTGTTGCTCGCTTTGCTGCGGTTCATGTTGCCATCCCATACCTCGATCAAGTCCGGTGGTGGTCATTGAAAGTTCAATTCTGACTCGATTGGAAAGAAGTGATTGCTAATAATTGTTGAACAGAAACTACCCTTTGAAGGCAAGATAAGGATATTATACCCTGTGTAAATGCAGTGAGCGAGGAGAGAAAGAGTTCCAAGTTCAGGCTCGTGTCGACCACTTTTGCTCCCATCATTTCTCCATTACAACCAACCACCACTGTCAACATCATAATTGAGAGTGGAAAGTGAAACCTTCTATTGTTGTCAGTTTTCCAAGGGAAAATGGACATTTAAGCTGCATCAACTTTACTGACGTTGTGTTTGGTTGCGATGGGACTGGAAGCTCAGGGTGTTTTCCCAGGTCTTGGAACCACCCCGATTCAGTGAACTCATTCTGTTGTAGTGCTTCAGGCCCACGTTTTAGTCTGTGGACTCTTGATTCGTCACAAGGTAAGACTGGTTTTCCTCCTCGAACCAATGTCAACAACAACTCACAAACTAATTAATCAGGAATGCTTATCAAGATGAACGGTCCGTTCTCATTCGGGAACCCAAAACTCAATAGACAAGCGGGACAAGAAGGAAGGAGGAGATCGAGGAGGAGGTCAACTTCCTGCTCTAGATACCTATTCTGAAACTAGATTAATGTTTGAAGAATTCGACACAATGTGTACTGCAAGTCGAAATATCGTTGCCTTTGGAGTTCGCGTCAACTCAATAAGGGGGACCTTGCTTCCATTTTTTTCTCTCTTTTACAAACAAATGGCGTGAAGGTGATTTTTTGTGATTTTCAAAAGCCAACCTTTCAGGGGAAAAAGATGAACGACTAAAAGTCTGTTTGGTCCAAATAGATCATCATTATCTTCATCATCATCACCATCACATGGCTTAAAAGCAGTTGCAGAAAGTGAACTAAAAACACGATCTTCAAGTCAGTCAAAGCTAGAGATAGTAAAAAAAAGCACCAATTCCTGTCAAGAAGCAAAAAAAAAGGCTTAGACTTCTAGCTTTTGATTTGACACAACAGCTGCAAGTAAGACAAGGAGTCTAATTCCGAGTGTCCAACATACCAGTGAAGCAGAAATATCCAATTTACAACTTCCACAAGGTGACAGATCTCGTTCAGATCATCTGTGAACAGACGCTGCCTGAAACTTTCATTTTCGTCTTTGTACATTGCGTTCAGTTCGAACCAATGGAATGGATAGTTGGATGGATGGACCCTTCTCTCGTTTGAACAATGGGATGAAATTATCCAACTGTCTCCGGGTTTGTACTTTTTTCTATCCATCTCAGCGCTATTCTTCATTAGTTCAGTTCTGGCCAGGTTGTCAAGGGGGATGGATAGATGGATGGATGGTTGGATGTTGGTTTGTTGGTATCAGGTGGAAAACGGATCAGCTGGATGGATGGTCCCCAATTTTCCTGCATTTGGGTAGCAAAAGAGATATCAGAGGATTGTCAGACGAATTACGTAAAAGTGTCCAAATTCATGCTCATTGAGTTTTAAGGTTTGGGAATGCTTACCAAAATATGGCCGCAAGGCTTTATATTGATAGAGGACTCCAAATGGAAACATACCTGTGGCTAGAATCAACGTGAATTTTGGTCTTATCATTGTCATCTAGTTATAGGTCATCTGTCTGAACCAATAAACCACACTTGTTTTATCACAAGAGCAATAAACAGGACGCCCTTTCAGTGCCTTTTTTATGTAACCATTCCAATAGATGCTTAAAACATATGCAAAAAAATTACAGTCGTAGTGTTTGAACTATGATTTCGTTAGAAACAAGCTTGAAATCGAATAATCGTGGCAAGAGGATGCTGTTGATCTTTTAAAATTGTAACAAAATGCCTGGAAGACATAAATCTAGATACAGGCCTCATCAAAATGACATTTAAGGTAGGTAAATGAACGCGAGAGCTGGAGGCAGTCGATCGTAAGTGATCACGATCGTGGGTACATCATCTACGATCGGTGGAAACCACACTTATGAACCATACACCCCAGTACTCAAGCAAAACTTTGTTTGTTGTTCATCTTGCAATTAAAACCACTGAGTATGTATGTTGCAATCACTCTACTGTACTTGATTGTCTCGTCGTGCAAGTTTGGCCCAAGATATCGGAAACCCCAATGATTCCCGTTCCAACATCATCCCCCAAGAAAAATGTGATCCCGTCATCTCTGCCCAGACTCGCCCCATTAAATTTTGGGAGCGCAATTTACGGTACAAACGAGAGGAAGATTCGTGCCCCAAGAGCGCCCAAAAGCTTCACTTTAACACGATGATTCCTCTTGAACGCATCCTGTGCGACAGGATATCACTTAATTCATTAAGGATCAAGTAACATCATGACATCTTTGTCTTTGTCATCAGGTTCCACGCCTTCCAATCAAGTTGGTCAACTATGAGGCAATTTGAGACAGAATGAGTAACAATAGCACGACCCAATCGATTGTCCAGACTTTTCGAGATCGTCTTGGAGATTTGGTTACACCATTCAGATTAGATTAGATGTGGAGTCGGATTACCGTGTGTTGACACAACCAGTGTGGAATGCATTCGTACTTTTCTAACATTTTCATTAAGGTTTCTCCTAAATTGTATTTTTCACCGTTTTCAAATTACCCGCCACAGAATTTGACTGAACCGGTATCAGCTGGAGAACAAAGATTTATGACGGACTTGCACGCGCGTCCATTTAGCTGTTTGGTGCATGGAGGAAATGTTAGTGTCGCATTTTTAATCTTCATACTCCAATCATCCTAGCTTTGACCGGAAAGACTAGCAATATCCGTTTTCATAGTAATGAGATGATAAACGTGCGGTTTTCCGCATTGTAACTCCAAAAATACCAGGACAAGTCACCCTGAAACGAAATCGTGAAGGACCAAAGGGAACCGATTCAGAGCTTCTGACGACTTTTGTGCCCAATAATGCGTCAATTTGGCTTCATTAACCTTTCATGCGAAGATAAAAATTCTAAGCTTCTAACGATGGCGATGACTCCATTAGTAGCGGTCATTGTTGAATAGTTTTCCCACCATTAGACCAAAATCCAGTTCACCAACATGAACCATTATTATCTTGTGGCTTGACAGTCTCTCGTTAAGATTTCCTCACTTCTTCACTCTAGAGAACGGCAGAAAGTTTTGTAATTAACAAGATGGCGACAAATGTTCACGTGCTACGCAACATGCGTCAATTTGTTTGGTTTTCGCTTAGGAACATCGAGAATACATGCACATTTTCTTCTTCAAGCCATTCGAAACAAAAACTTTTCTCGCTCACTCGATATGAGCATATTTTCTTGCTCTTGGAAATAACGTAAAGACCTCGGAAGTAAATTGCGCGTTTGAGTTTTCCTGAACTTGGCATCACCATCGAAAGAGGATTCCTGGAAATTGAGCCTACCCTCAATTTGTTTTGTAACTCGAAGGTGCGAATTCGTTTTTGAGCCTTGATGCAATTTTAACCCCTTGCGTGAGCCCCTTTTTTCTTCCTCCAATCCATTCGATTGGAAGTGTGACCAGCCTATTCTTTCAAAATTAGTCCAAGCACGAACAATCTATGCCTAAAACATGAGTTCCCCCCCAAGGTTGATGAACTTGAACTTCTTTTTAAATATGTACGAAGTAAATACCGGATGGTGGTGGCCAAAGATGGAAAATTGCTTTACAACAGAGCCAAAATTAGATTGGGAGTACCTTTGCGAAGGATGTTGCAAGGTGACATGGCGAAAGAATCAACCTCGTCGTTGACAAAAGTTATTTCAATGTTTTTGTAGCTTGAAATTGAGCTGTAAATGTCATGGGTGATTGTAAATGCACGAGCGAGATTTTGGTGTCGGATCTTGCTTCTACATACAGGTTGCAAGCGAAAAAGATGCTCGAGTGTAGATATTGTACTTCACTAGACGCAGACAACCCATGGAGAAATTGTCAATGTGTCCTTAAGTAATCGTCGTTGAAAACCTCCCTCAGTTGAACGCACAACTACTTTCATGTGAGGCTGAACCGGCTGAAACATCGGCAAAAATCCAAGGCAAGGATGATGCATTTCTCATGAATGAGAGTCTTCGTTCCTTGGCCTTGATTCTTATTGTTCGCTGTTTGTGGGATAATTCACAAAAAAGTGTAACTGTCGTCAAATTAGCTCTTGATCTTCATTCCATGGGAGTAGCCCTGTCTCCAATGTATGTTCTATGGCTGAGGCGATGGTTGTGATGGTTTGCTCGGCAAGTTCGTTCCTGTGAAGGAAAGCTGAATCATCATCACCTCGAGTGTTTGAGAACATTATCATCTCATTTCAAAGCCGAAAGTTGTGCAACCCTCTTTCAAGATCGGCCATTCATGGTTACAAGTGTAGGTCGTCGGGATTGGCAGACACGAGAAATTGTAGCAAGACAACCTTCCAATAATAATCCAACACAATTTTCCTGTCTCCACGAACAGTACAGCACAATACTTACGTTGCTAATGCCTCCAAATGCCGTTTTTCAAATTCATACCCTCTCGAATAGGTCAGAGGTCAGGTTTGCAATTGTAAATTACAGTCCAAGTGCCTTGTTCATAAGATTTAACTGGTGATTTTCATGCCAGTAAGGAAAAAAAGTGTCGTCAGGCTCGAGTGAGCTAAAGAGCGCACGAGAATCAAGTCGGAGAGTGCGGTTGAACCTGGTGATGACGATCATGGTTTTTGGTTGAATGTAATTGAAGAAGGGACTGTATTTGAATGTGGGAATATTGCCGAGATCATGAGAATGACATCCTTTGAACATCGGCCATGAATGAACAAGCTGCAAAATTGACTTCAAGTACAAATTCATGCCGTCATTGTGCATTGAAGAAAAGGCGTGCTTCATTGAAGACTGATCCGAACACTGGATAAAAGAAGACTGTTGGAGGTTGATTGTTGAATGGTTAGGAAAACTATTCTAACAACGAGAAATCTATTCCAATTCGTCTCGGTCAGTGGCAAATCAGTGGCAATACAAATTGGGAACAAGGATTTATTCTTCAATGACGAGCCTTTTTTTCTTAATCAGACTTATCCTTATTCACGTTCGTTATTTACCCTTGGTCAACAGGACTGTAAGAAAACTTTGTTTTTTTTTGGGCCCAAAAAACTCTCCCGTTAGTTTGACGATGCCAGAACTCGCTCATCCAATGCTTTAGAATTTTGTCTTTTACAATCTCGTTTTTCAGGCGTGGGTTTTTTCACTGGGTACCCTGAGATTGTAGACAGACGGGTAAACAAAGATTTATTATATTTTCAATCGAGCGATAATGTCTGACAAGAGTGATCGTGATTTACGATTACGATCGCAAGGTCCTGGAGGCTAATGTTTTCACGTTAAAAGGGGTTTATGGTTTGTGAGGTTGTTCTTCCCCCGATCTTTTTGTGAAGCATCTTCAAGTTTTTTTCGGGCATCCTTGCACGAACCAAGATGAATGGACGCTCATTTGTTTGTACACTACTAGCAAGAATTGGGTACGTGTACGAGTAGATAATAAATGAGTATAATTAGTCTCGGGGGGAAAATTATCGTTCGACTCGGGAGGGTCAATGCGGAAATATGTTCCAACCAATATTTGAGGTAAAGATCCTCGACCAAAGATTCGAATATCATAATGAGCTTGTCTTTGGCGCATTTCCTTTTGGAAACCACTCAAGGTGAAGACGTATTACAGGTTAGTTTTAATTAACTCTGGGACAGGAATGAAGAGATTTTCTATGATTAGAGGACCCTAATAAACTTCCTAGTCTAACACGAGGTTTTACTTTTAGCGTTGTTGTTCTGCCCCATAAATCCCTTCGTGGTGTTTTAAATGGCTTAATGCTTTGAACTAATAATCAGACAGTCGTTAAACGTTTTGTGTGCACAAAAATCACCAACAGGAAAACTGAAATTAGCACCAAACGTTTTGCCTTTGCCTGTCTGGATCCTATTTTTTCTTTCAGTGGAAGGAAGCACTCCGTGAAGCATGAATGTAATCTATAAATTGAAACATCGTCATCACGGATGGAACTGGCTCATTTCTATCTCTCTCTTTAACAGAGAGTGACAATTTCTACTCTCACACATGAGTGATTTGAAGTGAGCAACACGTCCATTTGCCGAGGATGAAGGTAATAATGACGAAGCTAATGGTTCCCAGGGTTGGAACTATTTCATGGGTCTAGATCTTCCTTCGTCGTATTCGTCTTTGGCCAGGATTGGCATCCAATTGAATTTCACGATTCACTCTTGACCTTGGCCAAGTGAGTTATTACTTGTAATTGATATCCTCTCGCTCCAGGGTTTCCATGAATGATCTGACGGCAAAAATGGAAGCTCAGAATTGGCCCAGAACTCTGACTTAATTGTTGGTCACGAGAACTTGGTCCTTGTTAAAAACCTGATTGGTTGACTATTGGAATGCAAGTTATGACTTATGAGAGCCCCTTTCTTAACGTTATGGACATCTTTGTTCTAGTTGATCGAATCCACATGTGTTGTATGAATAAGCAATAAGACGGTTTGTGCATTCTTGATGTCCAATTGGACAACGAATTACGCGAGTTCACCTCTCTTTGCATCTTCATATCTTCATATATTCCTCATAGATCATGGTGTCAGTTGGCATTATGTGAGAGTGGTCTTGTTCTTTGTGTTTTAATATGCAAAATACCCAAATATTTGTTGTGGGAGTTCAAAAAACCTTGTTTCGTGACATAATTCAGCTCCTCGAACCCATGTCATGTCCAAATGTGAGCATTCAAAACCTCAAAACGACCACAATCCCGCTTCTTGACTTGAAATAACATCTAAAACCCATCGTAGTTTTCTTTCTCCGCTCAAGAAGATCTTGGCATTCAAGTAGGTGGAGGTGCATCAAAATCCTCGATCAATAAGTAGTCATGGGAGTGATGCGTGTTGAATGTTTCGTCCATCCCGGATTCCATTGTACCAATGGTGATGTCAACTATTGATGGATGACAGCCTGAAGGTGTAGGACAGAAGCCAAGGGGTGGCATGACATGAATTGCCCACCATTGGCATTCGTCTATCCGTCCCGAAACGGGTAAAGAACGTAAGAGGCATTATTTCCGTGAGAAGCAACTGCGTTGCCCAACGGCCATACCGCACTCATATTTCCTCCCCCACACGCGTACAAATGCAGATTAGCTACAAAACAATGCTAACAGTTCGATTTATTCTCTTCCTTCCAGCTATTTCGACGAGGACGATCACCCGCATCACCCTCTCTACACGGACAACTCGGAGTCTTCGCCTCCATCTGGCACTCTTCAGCGGCCTTCAGTACTCTCCCAATCAAACACGGCCATCTCCTCGTCCAACGTGACTCTAGCCAGTACGAACCCGCCCTCCAACGGGGGTGTGATCTCCTCAGGGAACACGACCAACGGAGGAGGTCCGGGAGGCACCGGATCCAGTCGGCGACCTTCACCGCCAGTGGTGGCCATGGTCTCCCGGCGGAAGATCCTCTCCCGCTCCAGGGACGACCTTCATATGGACAATGCGGCCTTCCAATACCGGGAGGAAGATGATGTTTGGTATCAAAAGGAGAAGTTGTATAAGGTATGTGAGATTTCCATAATTCTGTTTTCCAAGGGTGGGGACCGGGGTGTTGGCATTTGGTCGCTGGCTGACCTTGCGCTTTCTTGAGCCATTACCATAGATTTTTTGGCCGTGAAGAGGGATTAAGTGCAGTAATAAAGAGACGAGATTCCAGCTGACACAGCGTTCGAGGGTTTTCAGTGTGGCCAGTCTCTTTGATTCTCACAAGCGAGACTGTTGGTAGACCTTTTTTCTGATGGCCTTGCACAAGCCAGTGTCCAACATATTGTTGTCTTGGGGATATTGAAAAGTTCAGACAATGCCAGTCGGTTCAAAAAACAAAGAAGGAAAATCCAAGCTTCGATGGCACTTTTGCATTGGGATTGTTTTCTGGAGTCAATGACGTTGCATTTAAGCATCTTATCAGATCGACAGTTGTCCATTTACGGGCGCATTATTTTAGTTAATGAGTACTTGACAGTTGATCCTCATCCTATTTAAGATTGGGGAGGGGGTTTATGAGTGACGGAAGTGCTTAAAATGATTTCCATAAATGGGCTTGATCGAGATGGCCCATGGATAACACTAATCTCTAAGCACTGAGAACATGCCCTCATCCAGTTCAACTCATAAGTACATAGTTTGACACATGGCATCCCTCAAAGAGCCCTTAGGTTGCATCTTCTTCTCGTTTTTTTGACCATTTGGCAGGTATACTCCAAGTGTTTTAATCTTGGTCAAGATTTGCATGGTATTTGAGCACCCTTTTTACCACATTCATTTTTGCGGATGGTCGGTTATGTTCTGGTTTGACGACTTGCCAAAAAGATGGGGCAACGAAAATCACTGTCTTTTGCGGGCACTTGCGTTCTTATCGCTCACAATTCACATGGTTTAAGATGCGCCATTGTATGTAGAGTATCTAGTTTTTCGCCGGTGGAAATGCTCGAACAAAAAGAAGAGGCCAAACAGGAAATGCAATTTTCGGCTCAGCTTGTGCGAATTGACACGGGCAACCTGCATCCATTCTACAAACGACAACCTCCAACCTGATCAACATTCCAATAGGGAAGCAAGTAAAACGGATGATTGTGGTTGTGGTCCAGTTCACTTGGCATTGTTTGCTAGACAAACACCGGGCTTCTGAATACTAAGAGGGTCTAATGGTCTTGTTATTTTCGAGTGGTCAAATCTGGTCGACGAGAATCCTGCCAATGAAACCAGGAAGATCTTTCGTTGAGGATGGGAAGATCTCCAAGAAATTGAAATTCGCCCTTTGAAGATCCACTTGGTTCTTTTGTTCTTCATTAGTCTTCAAGTCACTCACAAGGAGTAGACCAGCCAACCAAAAGGGCTCTTTGATCAATTCTAAGGATCTTAATGGCAGTTTCCAATAAATTATCCTTCATTGGCAACGGAAATAGCATTTGCAGTAGTACTATAGGCCTTGATCGTAGTAGCAAGAGCAATGGGAGCACCACGACAAAAGCAACGCAATGTCATCGTTAAGCCTTGTTAGAGCTTCCTTTGGATAATCAATTTCAGATCTTTCACTCAAACAATGAGCTTGATTTATTGGATCGGTTCCTCTGACTTGACTTGTTATCCCAAAGAGTGGACGGACTCCCTCGATGAGCTGACATTTCTTAGTATTTATTGAAACAGCTTATTGATGGAGCATAGAGATGCATGAACGTTAATGCCATGAGACGCTCGATTGATTAACTGTCAAGGTGGCATGCCAAAACATAGTTTTGAGATGTTTTATTTTATATTGCAATTCCCTTCTTAGTAATCTTTGAGCAAAAATAAGCTAAAGTAGGTTGTACTTCTCTCTATTAATCCTTTTTGTGAAAGAGAGTAATAATAGAACAAGATTTTTGCTTCCCAGATTCCCTTTCATCAAAGCGAAGCGACCTGACAATTTCTTTATGTCATAAAGACCAGTGAATGGAAATGAAAGTAGCTGGAATTGGGTGACTCTTGACTTTTGTACCTTTTGTCAACAGAGCAGAATGTTAATGTGGCCATTTCCTACTAATTCATGAACACTTCAGCGATTTCCTACTTCTGACAGGAAGCATCCACGTGGGCGACATTCTCAACCAAACCGTCTAACTCACGGTGTGCGCTTTATGTCCCAATCCTTAATATTTAAATAACACCAAAATCTGATGAATGTAAAACGGGATTGGCTGGATTCCCCTCAAGGGTGCAACGATAATGCAGTCTGTGTATACCCTTCAAGATATCACCAAAGAATGGTGGCTCATCTTAGTCCCCAGACAACTCACACACGAAACCCTGAGGCAGTTGGTGAGATAAAAGCCCTCCATATGTCTAAGAAACAGACCACCTTTATCTCAGAACTCAAAGCTGTTCATCCTCAAACTGTTTCTGGATATGACTCTTGACGCGTCGACCCCAAGAACTGGATCCAGTCTTTCAATCAAAGTTGTCTTCCAAAACCTGCACTTTGTAGAAGAAGTCCCGGAATCGGGATCGTCCCAAGACCGGACTGATCTGATTGAAGCACTTATTCAGGAGTCATTTTAATTGACACATGTTGAAGCTAGCATGTTAGCCGGCCAATCTGACCAACATTCACAAAGTGGTTGTTGCCATCGACATCGTCGTCATCATCGTTGTAGTCCATCAAAAGAAGAAGAAGCGGAGGCCTCCAAAACTGGAAAGACACATTGATACTCAAGGACAGCTGGTCTGTATTTTGGACTCGTTTTGACGAGGACGGATTAATTGTCTTGGGACTGCACCTGAATATTCATTCCCCGTGAAAAAGCGTCGTCAGCAGCGCCCAATCGACATTTTGACGGTTTTGCATCAACTGATGAGGGCTTTTCGGCATATTTCAATTGGTAATCCCGGGACCACATGATGTGTATTGTGTAGAACCAACACTCTTTTTTTTGTGGGATCACATCATCTAAAATGGGGATTTGATCAATAATCTTCAAGATGTTTGGCAGAGGCGTTGGGTGTTCGGGAGTTTATGGGAGAATCAGATAGAATCCTCTATTATGGGCATAATTGGATCAGGTCAGCTCTAAAGATCTTCCTTTTAACTTTATGATCAGGGAACAACATCACCATGCTTGGGCTTGCCCACTTCCTCGTCAGCACTTGAGTACTTTTGTCTATTTTTGCCCGTGTGCGTGTACTACTACGTAATATACCTTCGGGACGACCTCAATTTCGAGGGCTAGCCTCCAAATCATGTTGTCACTACTTCAAAGCTTGATTTGGAAATGGAACTCCTGTGGGGCTCTGGTAATTTGTGAATGATTTGAGCAATACAGAATATGAATGGTCGATCACCATGAGGTCAGGATGGGCTCAGAATTAATAAAAGTTCACGACCAATCATAAGAACTCCTTCGGAGCAATTGCATTCGATGAATCCGCCTTGAGATCACCAACTAATTGTTCGTCTCGCCAAACTCGGCCGGCTCAGGAAGCCTTGGAGCAATTTGAACTTCCACGCACTTTATCCATTCAGATTTCGGATTCAACCGATTCTTTGATATCAAACGAAACCGTTCATGAAGATTCGACCAGAGATGCAAAGGTCCTTGATTTAACCAAAGTGGAAACACTGTTGAAAAAAAGCTGCTGAAGCCCATCCTTGGTTGTTTCTCGTCTCCCCATCTGACCACGACAACATGACTATGATATTGGTATCCCAATGTGAAAGTGGTCTCAGAATTCCTTGATGCAATATAAAAGAACCGTCAGATGTCCCGAGATCAAATTATGACAGTGTTTCCAAGGAAGAACCCACTTCGAGATGATGTACCTGTATACACATTGAGATGTAGAATCTTTCGCCTTGACGCCAAATTGGGAACGAAGTCGGTTCATCATGGTACCTAGGCCATCGCCATACATTTCATTCCAAAGGCGTCCTTCTCGTTGTTCATGTAGTAACGAGCAGGGCACCGAAGTTTTGCAGGCCGTTCTAATGTAGCGGATCTAACAGAGCAATTAAGATTGGTAAAACATTTCACGCTTTTATTGAAACCTTTGTCATCTCCAATAGAAGATGAATTCACCTCGACGAGATCCGAGGGAAGGCCGGTTTTTGTTGTGTCTATTTCGGCCTCATTTCCGTGTTCCTCCTCGTCGTACTTACACACACTACTTAAGAGCAGATCAAAATGGGAAAAAACGAACGAACTAGGAGCCAAAACCTTGTGAATTACGCATATTTCCGGTTATGTAAAGATTAAGGATGACTGGAGAGATTTCGGATTTTCATCCTTCGACATTTACCTTGTACGGATCCGTTAGTCAATTGAATATCCATCAACTACCACTCAGATAACTGAGCACAAATGTCAGCGCGCCCTCAGGAGATGGTTCACGTTAGATTCTTCTGGTTGTTTTTTTCTTCATCATCGCCGACACCAATTTTGCCTCATTTTCCATCTTCAAGTCTCGCTAAGACCTCCGAATTGTAGCAAATCCTTGGGATAGGTCGGTGCCAAAAAAGAGTCTAAGATACATACTCGCGTACCGCAAACTAGAACAAGTACATTTGTGCGTAGACATGGAGGAGTAGTTGATCGACACTTGAATCGCCCAGAGGTGTGCTTAACATTTTTGTTCTTGTTCAAGCAGTTAAGTGTAGGCCTGATTCACTTCACTTCAGGAACTTCTTCTTGCAATTGTCGTGTTGTTTTTGATAATGTACCAATGATACTGATAACAAAGGAGCCTTTTTTTATGCAGAGGTCCCTCTGGGCGTTTTATGCGGACTCTACCAATGCACATTAAAAGCAAAGAGACCATTTACCATTCCCCCTCAAGTTGTGTTCTGGATCCGCTCGTTCATTCATTTATTACTTCTCGATTGGTGTGGAGCTGATTTCTGCACTTGAGTAGTAGGTTAGCAACACAATTGCTCTGTTCTTGAGGCTATTGTATTTGCAACTCGTGCAATTCTTGGGCCAGATAAACCGAGAGAGCGAGAGACAACTGCACTTTGTACTCTTGCTCAGTATGAAGATGAGACAAGAACGGGTCCATCTGTGTATCTGGCAACTTGGAAGCCCTCTCAACTCGATTATGTACCTGTTCCTGATTGGGGCTAACACTGAATAAACCCACAAACATAATTTATTTTTCAAATCAAAGAGGGGAGAATGCCAAAAATGCATACCACACCTAAGATATCGGAGCCAAGAATGAAGATTACAGTAATAATCGGGTTGGCTGGAGGGTCATTGATTGGGAGGGATGAGCAATTGACGCTCCCAAGAGAACAATCGCTTGATGTTTTGGTTAGAAACACCATTTGTCATTAAACAAAACAAAACGCGTTATGGCCTTTCTTTCGATAACGGCAACACTGGAAGTGTCACACCAGTTTAAACGACAATCTCAAGGCGAAACTGGTGGCATTTCCGACAGCTGTGCCTTTTCAGGCTTGCCATTTGAACTTTTGGGACGGTAAAAAAATCAATCTGCATGAACGTATTTCGTCAGCAATTCCTCGTGTTGTACGTTAAAACCAAAAATACTGACAAACGGCTGGCCCGAGTCTGCAAATGCTTTACAGTAAATTTAGCTTTACTAAATGTCAGAAAGCGATGACAAGTTAGCTAAATCATCTTCTTCTTCATTTAAATAGAAGTGGGCGAGGTCTCTGTCTTTCAATAGAGACTGGAATCCACTGACACCAAGCACGCAGCATCCTTGGATTTCAAGTTTACGGGATTCATTGGATATGAGGTGGGTGGGAAAAAGCCCTCATCTCAAGTCCTCGCTTATGACGCATTAGCTTTTAATGACTTCATGCTTTGATGTAGTGTGGGGTTTGTATGGGTATTTACCGTTAGACCATTAGGTCAGATCTCGGTCATTGTGACATGTTTTAAACCTCCAATAGGAGGACTGCTTCTGGGGGTCATTTTGGTTGCGAGTGCTGTCGGTTCGAGCTTGGCAATTTGAAAGACTCGTTGGAAGGAATTCACATGGACATGAAGAAGGATTGTACAGGATGTGTTCCCCCTCTCGCCAGTGGAGTGGCGCTAAAGGTGCAAATTAAGTCAAGCTCAATGTTTCAATCTTATGAAAAATGAGCCGAACGAATTGCGTAATGGCCACTCCCATTTACGGAAAGAGACTAACAAAGGGTTATCCCAAGAATTGATGGCCAATGGATGGATTTGTGTACGAGATTACCCGCTATATCGGTGATGTTCTCCATTATAGGATCACATTCTCGAAGTCTTGAACAAATGGGAATCCATTGACGATGAGATCTGGGCCAAAGTCATCGTTTTAGAGCGGAATCGCAGGGTGGCCAAAGCCTACGCTCGAGCTCCCGTTCTCACGGTGAATGGAAGCAACGATGGATTCGACGGATTCAGGTTTCGTATTCATCTTCCTCTTCATATTGTGCCTTGGAAAGAGTATGTGAATGTGTTTTTTGAAACTAAATGGGTTCATTTTACAGAATCGGTGTGAACGGATTTGAGAATCCCATGCGCGATCCCAAGACCGAAGAATTCAAGGCCCAAATTGGACAAGGCTGTAAGATTAAGATGGACGAGACCGGCAACATCCTCATCAAGAGGTTCAGTAAGCACTCAATCTTCGTCAAGAACACGATTGAAGAGAACGCAGTCAGCAATGATATCCTCAAACTTCCCAACGGACTCCTGGACCTAGAAAAGCCATTCAAGTTGTTTGACATGAAGAAATTCCAACAGAACGTGAACCGCGAGATGAAACGCAACTATCCGGATCGTCGCAAGCTCGAGTGTCAATGCATTTCCACCATCGCGTTCTCGAAAAATGAGCCCGAGCTTCTCGACTCGCCCATTTGGATCATGCTCATCAATGTGGTTGCCCTAGAGATGCTCAAAGCGAAAATGCCCATGCCATCCCTACCTATTAGCAGTTCTCAAGGTAATGAATTTAACTACCTTTTAGCTTTTGAACAATGTGTTTGTCTTTTCCGTTTCTCGATTTTTAGTAGAAATTATGAAAGTTATTTCTAGTGTCTTTTTATGGTTGTTGTGAGGGCTTTTAATTCTTATCTAAGCTTCTACATCAGTCCCGTCTCGTAATGCTCTGTACGTTATCTTATGAAATAACAATGGAATCCAATTTGGTTCTCAAAATAGTGCACAATACCCATTAGCTTTACATCGCAGCCTGAAGGTCCCACTATATTGTAGGTCCCACTTTATTGTCTAGGGGTGGACGAACATAAAGATGCTTGAAACTAGGAATACACCCTGAAAAATATCGTGTCAAAAACCAGTACCATTGGTCTTTTTTTGATAATTCTGCAACAAATTTGCGTGTCTTTTGTAGGAATAAAGCAAGAAATTAATCATTTCAATTTTTATTGAAAGGGTATCGGCGGCAAAGGTGAGGTTTTAAGTGGGTGTAATTCAAAATGATAGATGACAAGCAAAGTGTATTCATTGATAATACGACAAGCACTAATAAGCACCAAATGAATAGAGATTAGCATGACATAATTTGCATTAATTGGTCATATTACATCTCTATCAAAAGCAGAGAAAAGTACATCATTTTTCAAATCACATTCAAAATCATTTTGATAAGATAGTTTTATTTAAGATTATTTCCGTTGTATCAAGAGCTTATTACAAAAAGTGAAAGCCAATTAAACTTTGAAAAATCCATGATGTTCCTCGCAACTTGTCAGTTCTTCGTAAACTATTGATGCTGCAATAATAGTGTTACTTAAAAAGCATTTTTCCGCCTAAATCGTCTAAATGTACCCACATAGCATACTCTCACATTTTTTGTGTCTCTTCAAAGCAGCGTAAACGATAACAGCACTTCACCTGTCAATAAAAAGCCTAATTCGAAAACCATGGCAACTATTTTTTCCATTCCTTTGCTCAAGCACATAACAAAAACTTATCAACGCCAAGAAAATTGAGCTAATAACATTAACGAAGCACCATTTCATGAGAAAATAACCAATCATTAGGAAAGAAACGCCAAAGATCGCACCAAGTCAAAGGAAAAAAATGTTTTGTTCCTGCCCTCTTTCACAACACCATTATTTCCAACACATCCCACACACTCGACCTTTATTGGTGTACCCTAACATTTCACCCTTTTGTACCTCTCTCCTTTCACGTCAGATGTTCATTCCAATTCCAGTGTCATTCAGTGCATCCTCTTCGGCCTCACCCACACGACCCAATGGTCGTCACAGTTCCGAGCCTCGCAAGCGTTTTGTGGCCTCAGGCTCATCGGATGAGGATCCTTATTCCTTAACTCCTTCCGGTTCCTCTGGCTCCTCTGGCAAAGGCAACAACAGTGGGCGAGAAAATGGAGGAAACTCGAATGGAAGCAGTGGCGAGAACATTCCTCGATTACCCCCTAGAGACAAGGAGTACTTTGGCCCTCAGAATTGGTCCAAGGTAAGTCTTTAGTGGATCCCTCAACACATACTAATCATGGGACCATCGGTACACTTCCTGTGAGGAAACGAATTTCACGGATGGAAGACGAAGGCTGTTTAACGACTATGGGCACATTAATTTGCATTCAGAAGATGGAGGAGAAAAGAAAAGCTTTCCAATGACTTGGACTAGACGCTTGATTGGCACTTAAGGCTATGTTTACTAGGATTGTCTCAGCGTGAATTAAGAATGTTTCTCTTTCGTAGGGAGAGTCAATTGATGCGCTTTGCCCAGAAGGAGGTGATTAAAAAGGGAGACTGAATTGAGTGTTGGCTCATCCTTTCTAGATGTATTCCAGATTTTGGAGTGTCTTTAATTCAACATTTATAGCCAAGTCCCAAAAAGTTGGTCATTAAGAAATGTTTGTGTACAGTACGCGTGAAGAGTTAAAGAGGTTGGAACATTAACGCTTTTTAAGGGATGAAACTTCAACTTCGTTTACTAATTGGTCTTCAATCAATTCTAGACTTGGTATAATTTTCCTTTTTATATTTTAGCAAGTTTTGAGCGTGTTCCTATTTCGTGTTCGTAAATGTCCAAATTTGGGGAGCAATTCGGGGAATTACGACCAATTCCCCAAAGTGAAGCATGTTGGCATTCAGGATATTAAAAATTCAGGAACAATTTCAGCATTTGAATGAATTTACTCAATATGACCCGGATCCATTAATTTTCTCCAGATAACTAGATTGTCTTGTCCCAAAACCATAAAACATTATTCTTTAACACTAGGTGCTCTCTTTTTAAGTTGGATGACAAGACCACTCGATTTCGTGTGTTGGTTCTGACAGACTAGTGAGGCTGTTAATTAGCCAGATGTCCTTGGGTGTGCTCAAATTAGACCCATAACCAGTTCCGCGAGCTAGCTCATAAGTTACCTAAGTGTAAAGCTTTATCCAAAGGCAAACATAATATGAGATCAAAGCATGTCTATGTCTCTTGGGACACCCTTGAAAGTCTTTGAACTTAAGTCGGCCTTATGTTTGATCTTTCAAAGTGAAATGGAATTCTTCCAACAGGCGTGTTATAATTATCATGGACCGCTAATGACCATTGACAATTAAATTTCAGGCACAACTTCGTCCAGATTATTCAGATGACATGGATGAGGAGAATCACACACTCACCAAAAGCAAAAGCCGAATCCGACCTAGTCGGAAAGGAGAAGAAAAACGCAAGCATCATGAATCAGGTATGTCATTTAGGGAGCTCAAATATTATCCCCATCTGCAGCACTCCCCAGGGTTCAGATTTTTAATCACAACGTATCGTTACGCAGGTCTGATGAGGGGGTTGTTTGTGAAATTACGTGGTTATTGGGGTAAATGAGAATTAGTAAAAACACTTCGTGTTCCATGTTTGACGTTCTTAGCAACCCATCATTCCTTCCATGTTTGGGTAACTCACTTGAGCAAACGACCTTAATTTAGTCAAGCCTAGGTTCTGTGATCTCCTTTCAATCCCAAGGCAACAATTAATTGAGCCAGATGTGCCCTTAATTGAATAGGTTGGCAAATACAAATGACGCGTGAACTCCTAATTTCCTCTGTTCCTAGATGTTCCAGTTTCCTCATGTTATTCGTCATTCTTTATTTCAGGTGATGATCCCTATTATTGTGGCCTTCGAGCACGTGTACCCAATTTTGGAAATGGACCCACAGGGACCACCAAGAAAGAAGGCAAAAAGGAACGGAACTCGTCGAAGAATGCAGTTCGATCCCCGCCTCCGCCTTCTCGCTCGGTGCCGAACCTTCAAAACCTTGCTCAACTCCCAGGCACAGCACATCCATTCTGGTGGCATTCTAGACTCTACCCTGAGGCTCCAGGGATGGGTGGTAAGAGCTTTTTTCCTCTTGACACTTCGTAAACTATGTATGCATTTTCTTCTTCGATGTGAATTGGCAAAGCAAAGAGCTCCTCTCCTGTTTTCCCTTCAAATATGTTCTTTACGTCGCCCAACAAGATTTGCTTACATTTTCCAGTCCAAACCTCAGGGAAGGTGATAAAGAGCTGTAAAGAGAAAATTTGAGTAGGCTTTCAACTCAGTTCCATCAAGGTCGAACGTATTGGATCAGGATTTGGATCTGACTGTCTGATGCCAACGCCCTCTGGTGGTCAAACCCGACTCCGCAAACAAACAGTGTCGTTGTCAATCAAACCCTGAGGGTGGCGCACTTTGCGTAGATTTGTCCGATGATTAATTCCACTCTCTTTCAGATATCACAAACTACCACTACCCCGGTCGAATGGCTCCGGGTAATCGTGGTTACCGGTCGGCATTCCTGGGCCCGCCCCAAACCCCTCAGCAGCCTCATCGCCAACAGGCGGTCTTTCGGACTAGTTGGGAATAGACCGACCAGGATCGTCGCCTAGTCAGTGTCACTGATTTGTCTAAGACCCAACCAGTCATGAGAGTCCCCCTTTCTAAAGCCCAAACCCTTTTAAATGCCTCCTCTCTGCCATGTCGATTTACGCCTTATATTCAACTACCACACTTTTTAGTCATGATGATCTGTGTTCTGGTAAATTTGTAGTGTGATTACGTACCTTGATGTCTAATCTTCCTAGGTGAGTTTAAGGGGCACAAAATTAGCTTAATTAGACTAAACACCGACCATGTTTACATAATTCCTCATTTTCTAGACACCTTCAAAACGAGGCCAACGGGACGAGTTGGATGGAACAAGACTCGTCGCTAAGGATCGCTTGGCGTACGACATGTTATGCCATTAAAAAAAATCCCATTTCTGCCATATACAATCAATCCCATATGTACTTGTGTGCCCCTTTTTAGGGGCCATCAACCGGATATTCCTTTAAACATCTATTCCTCTTGTTCTTCTACCAATTGGGGTTTTGATCGGCTTTTCTCTCTTTTTGCAAATCCGCTGCCATTTCTGGAAAGCTTGCTCCTTCTTTCTTTGATCCTTAGTATTCATACAGATATGAGAAACCTTGAAGTGGAGCGTGCCATGATGTTCCAAGGACAGAGTTCACCAAGTGCGTGTTCCCTAGTCTTTTTTTTCATAGAAGCTCGAACCAATAACCTTCACCACTCGATCGCTTGAGTTGAGAGTAGTGCGAAAAATAACGCGGTACCGAAAGTGATAAAATTGGTCCACACACCTGTGGCGGTTGTAGTATTTCTGTTCCTTGTTTCCAACCTAAAGCAAAGTATATGCCAATCCTTTCCACTGTGATCCCCGTCCTTGCCACTTCAGAACTCGAAAAAAGCTCCTAAAAAGAAAATTATTCATAAGCCTGGAAATCTGTAAATACCCCATTTCAAAATCTGAACTTGACCACTTTCATCTCTGACCTTCAGTAAACGAATTTGTTCCCACACTCTTTGTTGTAATTTTTCATCTTTTCCTTTACCCTTAATGTTCCTCCAGCTCCTTCTCCTCATTTGTACATAAATCGACCTTGGAATAATAAACTGTCTTGTATATGGGAAACATGCTGCCATTTATTGGGTTTTCACACACAGGCCCAAAAGATCTGATGGTCTAAAATTGGAAGAACAATAGGAAGATGCTGTTCTAATATTCTGGCCGAGAAAGAAAGCCTTCAATACTAGGAAGATTTCCGTTGCTCAAAGCAACGCAGAATTTGGAATTTCTACTCAATATGCAGAGAAACAAAAAAGGCCAGACCTGAGGACTTGAAGCTGAATGATATGACACTGGAAAAGAATATTCTCCACAAAGAAATGTTCTTGGGTCATGACTAACATTCCGAATATTTACTCAGGTCTGTTGGTTTTCGACCCAAATGTGTAAATTGCTATGATAGGATTGGCCAAATATATCCTTTTTGAGGAATGGCCGGACATGTGACGTTTTCCTTGTGGATTTCTTTTGAAGAAAGTCCGAAAGTTAATTGACCGCATTTGCAACTTTGTTTTTTCCGCCATTTGGTTGATTGGTCGGGGAAATTTTTGAGCCCCTGATGAGGAAAAATGCGCTGAAAAAGGATGTGTTCGTAAAAAATTCTTTCCACTGAACAAAATCCACAATAGTTTGGCAAAAAAATGATTTTTCCACCTCTTTCACGAAGCATATCCCAAATAGCAAAGCCATTTGGATGGAATTTTTGTTATTCACCATCAAATGGTTTAAAGAATATGAAAAGAAGAAGGCTGTGAGACTTCATTGTCCCTTCTGCAGGGTGTCCCTTCCAAATTGAGACCGAAAACTTTCTGCCTTTAGTGGGCTGGTTTATTTTTCGTTTGTTTCGCGCTTTTCGTTTAACCAAAAACCGTTGATTGCGCTTTTTCAAAGGTTTTTTTTTATAAGGCAATTTAAATTTTGCAAAAAAGGCCATTGAACTTCCCTGCTCTGCCAACAAGATGGGGATCCTTGTCATTTGGCTCGTCTCGCCCATAGCTATTGTGAGAATGTTTTTTCTCATTTCTTGGCAGGGATGAATTGGATAAATTTTGTGGCAGTTAATAAATGCAATTTGCACCACAAATAATAACGTTTTGGCCATTTTCATCAAATTCAACAACTTTTCGATTTTGTCGCAAAAATAGCAACTTTTGGCATTTTTACCTCGATTATTTGAATTCTGCGGGATTTTTTTTGAAATACCTATTTTACACGTACTTTCTCAGGACCTTTAAAAAAATGATACTCTTTTTAATTATAGAAAAATTGTGAGTGCACCTTTAAAAAATACTGCAACTTTAGGGCTAAAAAACTGCAACATTAGGACAAAAAACAGCAACTTTGTCCCAGACCTAGTTATGACACAAAAACCGACTCTCAATTTAAACACTACAGTACATCCTGTGCAACATCGAATTCCGAGACTCGTCTGACAAAACTTAGCATTTGCTTAAGATTTCAAATGTATGTTGGAGCTTGTCAACGTGATTGGAGAGAGTTATTTCCAGTCAATCTGACACTTCTGATTCGTTGACAAAAGTTGTCAAATAAAATTGGTCTGTCAAATTGGCTTATTTCAAATTCAGCATGGAGAGCCACGTGCCTTTTGGTGGCCTATTTATCGTTGTGAGTCAAGGTTAAAATATTGAAATCATCGACTGAGTTCAAATGAGAATAAAAAGCAGAGAGAGCAAATGGGCGTTAATTGTTTTTTTCCCTATTGAATTTGATACCGACGGGTTTTCTCTCAGAACAGAAACTCATTTTTTAAGTTGTTTACAAACTTACACCTACAAATGACTTGTTCAACCGACTGTGCCATGTTGCATCCGGAGAGATGTTGGTTAATGACTAGATGCATTCTTTATAAGAGGCATGCGTATATAGGTCGGTTGTTGAGGTAGTTTGGAAGTATAGTAGAAGGATATCTAGAAGCGGGGAAGAGGTCAAACAAAAGAAGCATGTGAGATGGAGTAAAAATAACCATGCTCGATCAAGTTTTGCTACATAAGCTGCGTTTTTCAATCTCAACGTATGCAGCAAAACTTGATCGAGCATGGCTATTTTTATGCCGTCTGATATACTTCTTTTGTGTTTCTATATATGATTGTACTATAATTCCAAACTACCTCAACAACTGACCTTATAACGCACGCATAAATGGAATGACTAGAAAACGAGGAGGGGTACACAAAACTTAAGTAAAGGCGGGAATACAAAAGTTAGCTAACAAAAAAGACGTTTCTGGTTTATGTATTCATGTGTTAAGTTTGATAATTGTGTTATACCTTTTGAAGGGCGTCTTTCGAGCTTCTTACAGTCAAAGAGATATGGCATGTCATCCTGTGATTTCTTTGAAGCCTCTTTCTTCTCGCCTTTCATGTTTTATTCTATAGCTTTTCATAGTTTTTTTCCAGCCAACATATCTCAGATTGTAGCGAAACGCAATCAACAAAATACACTTTTTCGTTTTTTTTAATCAAGTAGACACTCTCCATCTTTGATTTATGACTAAAAAAGGAACCAAAAGGAATATCAACCTCACTTGGCTTTGCTGATTTGTACTGTGGATCATCTCTTACTGTTTGAAGGATGATTTATTCGCTCAAGTCATACTGGTATTTGTTGGATGATCAACCTTGTTTCTAATTACTAGGCCCTGAAAAAAAGTATTTTTTGGCGAGGAATAGAAAATGTATTACAAAACAAGACTTCAGCACTTCAAGGAAATGAGTGCCATCTTTATTTAGAGAATCAATTACTGACCTTCGAAATACGGCGGTTGTCGTCACAACAGAGTCATTACCTGGGGTGCAGCTTGCAAATTAGTTTTATGCCCAAACGAAGATTTATGTACCATTTTTATCCATGCATTTATTAATGTTCGTTTAGTTTTACTTGCCAGTTTTCGCTTTTCTGAAATATTGACCAGTTCTCGGCCAAAAAATGAAAAGATAAAAAATCCACGTTTAAACTTTGAGATTGATTATTTTTAGCTATGAACACACCATTTTTGAGCTTACTAGCAATTTCATCTGCCATTTTGGCTTATTTTGTGTTTTATCCACTTATTTTTATTCGTCAAAAATTTGCGCCCCTTTTTATGACGTCTCTGACGTCTTTCCCCATGTGATTCTCACTCACTCCAAAGAGTCTGCTCAGGTCTAAAATAGTACATTTTTGATGCAGCCTTTTTTCTCACAAGGCGTTGTCTGGCATTTAAAGCTTTTTAAGAAAAGAAAGCAAGCACTTGAGATTAAGTTTCCAGCTTTCAGAGGGCAAAATGGGTTTTGTTTTTAAAGAGAAATCAAATGAGTGGTTGATGGAAAAAGTTCAAGAAAAGTAAGCATGAAAGGTCTTAGTTGAGATTACGAAAATGTTCCCTCTTGCAGAACGGCTTCAGCAGTTTTATTTAAAAAAGTATCATAACACAGAAACGATTGAGAGCCATTTACAAATACGAGGGGTATCCAAACTGTAGGTAAATTGGGCTTGTAATTCGTTAGATTGCCCGATTTTCGGATTGATGTTGAAAATCGAAGTGAAGACTTATCTCTTGTGAGTAGTTGTTGCCTTACAAATTTTGTTGTTAGACAAACTTGTTCGAAGGTATGATTTAATTAGAAAAGGGATGTTGGGCACCCTCTGCACGTTTAAAAAAATGGACGTCCAGGGCCGGTATTCTCAACTCGTTCTTGGTACTTGAAGTCGTTCTTCTATGTAGTAACTTCGTTCTTGAAGTCTTACTTCAAGCACCAAGTACGAGTTGAGAATACTGGCCCAGGGGGAGAATATTTGGAGTGGAGAAAAATGATAAGGTTCAATGTCAGACATCTTGGCTTTAAAAGGTATGTACATGATTTTTGTCATGCTGCTCGCTCTTGACTTTTCATTCTCTATGGACGTATTTCAAACACTACACTACACTACACTACACAACAACAACAACAACAACAACAACAACAACAACAACAACAACAACAACAACAACAACAACAACAACAACAACAACAACAACAACAACAACAACAACAACACTTTATCATATACATTAGAGTTTGAAGCATGACTTACCACCGTTATTTTTGTGTTCCGTTCGTCACAACAACGATCCGAACAATTATACGTTATAAACAAATACAGTAAATGTATTTCTCAACGAGTTTGTGCATCAAATTACCAAGTTATCGACAAGGAGTATTTTTGGTTCGATGGATTTGTGCGCTTATTATTTCTTTACACCTTACTTGAGTACAATGTTTAAAGGTCATTTTTTTATTCTTTGCCGGAATATCTTTTCAAAATTCTCACCATTTTCAGAATCTTTCTTTGTCCTCTAATTCCAACTTATCGTTAACTAGTGTTTGATTAATCTTGACCATTTTTATCAATTTAATTGCGATGGCAGGGCAAAATTTAACTTTAAATTCAATAAGTAGCATCGTTTTTAAATATCCGAAATCATGGCGTTCCCAACAAATTTTCAGTAGTGACAAATATTTTGGTTTCAAAAAATTTCATGCTTGGAAACAAAACCCGGCGTGTTATTTATTTCAAATGTTCGTCGGGGATATCTAGGAGCTGATCCTCTAACAGCTTTTAAAGCAGGGTTAGATACATTTTTGGATACTATTCCTGATCAACCCACAATTCAAGGGTTGCATAGATCTGCCAACAGTAATTCGCTGGTAGACCAAATTTCGTATAAATATTAATTGTTGAAATTATTTCATTTATGATTCATTTGTTCAAGGAATTACATTCCTTGCAGCGGTAGCAGAAAATCCGCAACCAAAAAAAAAAGTTTCGTGGAAGTAAGGAAATTTTTAAAGGTACGAAACATTGAAGTTACTTGGCAATTTTTGCTAGATTTTGCTATTTTATTCTTTCAAGTTTTCTACATCTCAACTCTTCGATTCGTTATTAAGTTTTGGCGAGATAAGAAACTGACATCCCATTAATATTCCTTTGCCAACAAACTTGTTCGGAACTACCACTCAATTAAAGGATGCCTTTGCTTGAATATGCCGCTCTTATACCTATATTTTCTTGGAAAAAGGGCCATTTGTAATCCCAAGAACAACCGTTTTGAGAAACACGTGAGAAACCTAAGGTTTAAAAATCTGAATAGATCATAATTGGCCTTCCAGAAATGAGTCGTAAATAGATGCTTGGACTGAATTCAAGATAAAAAGAACCTACGTATTTCTTCGAGCGTTCAATGAAAGAAATGAATGAAGGATCCAAATGAAAGCCCTTAAAATTAATCACACCCATATCACACTACAAACCATATTTTACTGAATCGAAAATGCCGGGTACTAACACTGATGCTCGAAAAGAAATTGAGAATGGCCTGAAATAGCTTGATATTTTTTCCGTTACTTTTTAACGTATAGTTTGTCCTATTTTTTTCGACTTAAACCATTTTTGTAGATCAAAACGTAAAACCGTCTTTTTCATTTCTTCGGCCTTTGCTGCTTCAGGCTATTTCACAATACGAATGGCAGAATAGCAAGCAAACTGGGCCAATCCCAAACTGTAGGATAAGAGCTACTTCTTGTTTGCTTTGTCCCACGAAAAAGAAGTCCCAAATCTCTTCAAATGGGTCTTTTTGAGCAAAGGTTGAAGTTCATCTAGACGCTTGACGAAACTCAAATTTGCTCTGGAAGTTTACGCAATAAAAGAAATGGCCTTGAAGACTTGAAGAAATATCCTTTTGTTTCTGACCATGGAGACAATCTGTTCATTTCATTTTTTGATAGTTTCGAAGTCTTAAACAACAGTTTTGAGTTACCAGTTTTTTATCGCTCCAATTACTTACTTTTCATGATTTTTTCGATTGAAAGCATTGACACTGATTTGAAATGTAGAAACGTCATCATTTCCTTTTCAAACCTGATTCTGTTCAGTAACTCATAATCGACATATGTTTCCAGTAGTTATATTGATGTATTTAAACTCATTCTACGAATATTCATATTTTATGGTACATTATCAGCTATTACGTGAAAGCATTATCAAGAGCCTCCCACACAAAGAAATCTTTAGAAACGTCCACCCACGTAAATACAATCTGATGTATTCAATGACGAGAGCCTCCCATATTCTGATTGTTCAGCGGTTTTTTTCAAAGGGAAAAATATATTTTCTAGTCATATCACACAACCATTGGAGCACACATTAAAAGTCAAATATCTGAAAAAGTCCATGAATGTGCGTTATGGTTTTGACAGTAAAATGGAGCAATCTTTTCGTACAAAAATTACAAAAATCTGAGGTATCTTTTTTTTACTTAGACAATGCATTTGGGTATGTGCATAGTATTACTGAAAAGGATGGAACCTTGACACATTGGAGTTACCTTTTTGTCTCTAGAGAAGTGCATTGTTTAACGTTCTCGAATTGGAAATGAGCAAAAGCTTTAATTTCTCAAGAGGACATGAGTTCCAAATATTTCTTACCTTTCCACTAAATCTCAAACCAAACTACAAACTATCGGGGGTGCATCTAAAGTATTGTTTGTATTTACTTAATTCGGCTTTTATTCTTATTTGGCGGCTTGATCAAAACCCATACATCAAGGTTTCAAATGAAGGTAAAGGACATTAACACCTAAAATTCTGTCTTGTGACTCTTACATCAAACGATTAACTTTTCAATAACCCACATTTAAAATGGACCATGTTTGTAGAATTCTCAAGGATCCACCGCCAGGTGAATATAGCAAAGTCTAATGAGAAACAAGTGAGTTATATATTTTTAACATTGCTTCTTACCGATGATTCTTTGTCATTCTATTCTTCTTGAGTTTTCCTACCAGACTACTACTATACTGTATGTTAACAAAAACTAAGTCACACCAAGTTCTCTTAAGTTAAGGCAAGAAGCACTGGATTTTCTGGATGAGATGATGAGATAAGAATTGCGATTTCTAATGGAAACTTGAGACTAGAATATATAACAATAGTCTTTAGTAGAAACTAATCAATTACGTTCTTCTGAACCATGAGTCTCTCTATAACTTTCAATTTTCAGCTTAACGAACGCCGGAGTGAAGAGTTATGCTTTTTTAAACATGCCCTGAAGAGAGCTTATAGCTCGGCGGTCCAAATGTAAACTTTAGCGTTTTTAGAAAATAAAATCGCCTCCATTTCACGTTTCATTGAGGCTGATGAATTTTTTTGGGTCCATCCTTAAAAGTGTGGGGGACAAAATATTGGGGGCTACTAAACAGTGCGTGCCACCCAAAATCTTCCCTCCTCCAATTGAGGGACAAATGGAAGGCACTGTGCCAACTGTCCCAATTATTTCAGCAATGTCATGATCTTATCCAAGCCAAGGCATCCACAGGGAAATGTAAAACTTCTATTCAATAATCTTTCGGGATTCTGAAACTGTTATTTTGAAAAGGAATAAAAATTGCTATAAATATGATAGTCTTAAGGGGGTCTACCTACATTTGATCTGCCGACCTTGTGTAAGAGAACATGGCTATGGGTCGCATGTTAACGCACATAAGATCGATTTGTTTTATAGTATACTCAACTCTGGTCTTACTACATAGCTGACCTCAAGTATACTTAACATGAAATAAACCGATGAGTATAGCAATTGTTGTGTACTCACACAATTTGCCCATGCAATTTCAAAGTAGAGGATAGCTTTGCGAGACCAAAGATAGATTTGATACGCTTTTTTATGCCAAAACGGGGGCAGGGAGGGTTTCTGTGACAGATATTTCAAAGCCGAGCTGAATTTCATTGGTACAGTATTTGCAATTATTGATAATGATAAAACATAAATGGTGGACCTAGTTCTTTCCTAGTTTTCAAAATTGCAGACAATTTGTCATTTGTGGCTCAAATACACTAAACATATAGTATGTCATAAGAAAATAGGTCTCGAGAGGTCCCGAAAAAAAACAAGATGTCCTCGGAGCTTTCAGAATTAAAGGATACAAAAGGCGTAATCCATAGTTCTATTGGTATTGAAATTTCCTCGAAAATGTTTTTGAAACAGCAGCATTTATTCTTTCAATGTCTTTTTTCGTTTCCGTGGCGAAAACTTGCATCTTAATTAGTCGTTAGGAGAATAACACAAATGAACATATTGGAGCATCTTTTGAATTAAAAGTGATAATTGTAGAGAAAGTCCGGGACACGATCCAATCCGTTTGGTCGTTCTAGTTATGCTTCCATGAACTCTTGAGAATGTTTAGACCAAATCCTATTTTCCTTGAAGCGGCTTATCTATCCGATTTTTTGGCATCAATTTCAAATCGAAAAAACAGTAGTGAGACACATGGACTGAAATGACGTTCTTGATAACATGGGAGCGTTGTGGGTTCTTGGGTTGAAGATGGGCAATTTTGGCAGGGCCTTCATGAGCGCGGCTTATTATTCCCGTTGAAGTTTTTTTATTTTATGCTTTTTCGTAGTTGGTTGATCCGTGGACAAGTCCATTGGTAGGTGGGGCCATTGAGTGATGAGGGATGGATTTGCAAGCGGAGTCGATGTCTCTTATTCTGTCTTGTGTCTCTTATTCACAATTTTCTATTGATTCCATACCCATCCATTGGTTCATTGTATCCGGGGGTGGTGGTGTTGAAGGACGGCTCATTCATTTGTCTGATTGACGCACTTTTTGATGTTTCCGAGCACGTTGGAAGATGATCAAATCGTTCCTCTCGTCGTTTTCTTCAAGAGTTCCCGCTTAAAGTTGAATTGGATTCAGTTAGACTCGAAAATCTTTGAGAAATCGACTTTCAGTTCGATTTTGAACGAGTCCGAATTTGGCACTTGTATCGTAAATGGGCTTGAAGTTTAACTGTTTAAACTTGTGTTTAACAACACAGGCCCAGTGTTTCCACACAAACAGTTTTTTTATGGTCAGACAGCTTTTCTCAACGCAGAATGTAGCAGATATGGGTAACTTAGGCTTATTTCACCCTCGCTGAAATGGGCGCACTGAGGCACAGCCTCTAATCTAAAGAGCGCGAGTGCAACACAAAGGTGCACTCGTGCCCTTAGAGTATACTTAAAAATATCTCTGCCGGAAGAGTATACTTATCTTGAGGTTTGTTCAATTATTCCGCATGTTACGACCAAACTAGAATTAGAGTATACTCAAGCGCAATTATAGTATACTAAACACCATGAATTAGATGCGTTAACATGCGACCCATATCATTCAACCTTAGTGGAATTTACAAAATACCTTGAGAAATTATAACTTTTGACTCTGAAATTTCATTGAGCTGACAATGAAATACGTAGTCTGCCCAATGCAAGCAAGATAAGAATTATTGCAGAAGAAATTATTATTTTTTTCTTCTGGAAATTACAATTTTTATCGCAATCCTACCTCTAGGAAATTCAGTGCTTTGTTGAAGGCCAAATATTACGTCAAAACAATTCGCCATCACAACCATAAATGAGCCTGAACATAAGCAAATATGATGCCATTTAGTGTGAAAAGACAAAAGATCAAATAAGTCTTTCATTTTTTGGAGGAAAAATTTGGATCTTTGAAATTTGAAAACGTTTTTTTTCACTTCTCTTAATGAGAAGTTATCGAAAACAGTTTTTGAGCGCTAATTTTCTCAGAAATCTAATTTGTGCTCTCAACATGGCTCTTTTGAAGCATTGATCAACAATTTGAAAGAAGTGTCTTACCGATAATGAGTGGTCTTCACGCTAAGGTCTTTTTGGGCCAAAGAAGTAAAGTTACATACAAATCTCATAAAGACTCACGAAAACTGAGAAGTCAGAAACGAGAGTACAAGACATTGAGCCTATATCAATGCTAAAACTGTAGATTTTATTCATTGTCTAAAACAGAGGCCGGCAACAACTTTTGGGTCCATGCCCAACAAATTTAAATTTGTGTACCCGGGGGCTCTTCAGATAGATCCTGGTAGTCTAGGTTCAAGAGACCACGTATCAATTATCAAAGAACTCTGGACCCTCAAGTACAATGCTATATTTTGAACTTTCCCCATAACTCCTGGGCTCACTGGTTACCGATCTCTGGTCGAAAACGTTCCTGTCACTTAAAGAACATTTTTATCTAACTTGCAGTGGCAGACTAGAAGCAAACTAAACTTATCAGAAGCGCTCTACCTCATCTTGCGTAAAAATCCCTGTCTCCCTTTATTAATGATTCAGTTAGTTGCCTTTGATCTCAGTTCTTTCACTACAGATAAATTGGACCGATCGTCAGAACTTCCTACTGAGTAAAGCATTGTTTTCCTTGTCAAGACAAAGCCATTTTCGCTAACGACTGCCTTCTGTAACTCAATGAAACGGTAGGTTGAACTGTTAGATGAAATACGGTTAAAGTTACAAAAAAGTATTTATCTCGCAATAGCCACTAGCAGAATCCAGCTCTCTCTTTTTCCGAACGTGTACGCTCTCTGACCTTTTAATCATATCTTCCACGCAAATAGGATTAACATACGGTTTTCTTTCTCCCATTCTTTTATTCCTCTCCATTCTTCAGGTTGTCAAGGATGTACCAGATCCATCTCATTATCAAACTGGATTGAAGCAATTGAAACTACTTGCTTTCGATGATACGATTGATTTGTTCCTTTAGACAAAAGTGGCTTCAAAATAAGGTCAGGTGTTTTCCTGCACACGTGTTCTCTTGTTAAGCTCAAAAGCTTAGGGAT
This sequence comes from Tigriopus japonicus, assembly GCA_010645155.1. NCBI lineage: Eukaryota > Metazoa > Arthropoda > Copepoda > Harpacticoida > Harpacticidae > Tigriopus > Tigriopus japonicus. The sequence continues at coordinate 4,958,296 of CM021315.1, forward strand.
CAATATGGTTTGATACATGAGGATAGTGGGAGGGCATTATGACAACACTATAATTTCCTCATTAATAAACTGCTTCATGAGTCAGGGCGTGCTTTGTTTTATTGATTCGAGAATCCTCGAACTGATTCTTGGATCTTGTATCATGTAAGAAGTCAATCATTTATGTCTCGGTAAGTCTTTGACATTTCTTTTCTTCCACAGAATTGTTTTTTTTCGGTACTTCATGCTTATTTTTCACAAATGCTGACTATTGCAAGCTTTTCTAAGGAGTAAGGGATGCTTTTATCTGCATAAAAAGAGAGAATATGATTTTGACCTTTATTGACATTTTCCCTTTAATCAAAACCTCACATCCCCTCTTTGGTTTTTGTTTCATCACTCGAATGATGTTTTGGGCACTTCCTAAAGAGACCTGTGTTGAGTAGAGAAGATCTGGAGAGGTTTTTGATCCATCGCTACCGTTTGACATTTGCAATTGAGTGAGTGCTGATGCAAAACTGAACTTATCCAAGAAGCACTGAATTTCTGGAGTGGGAGGCTAACGGTGAGAATTATGATTTCCAAAGAATTAATTCCATTGCGTTCGTCTGCAAACGAGACCTTCCTTGTATTCAGTAGACGACGTATTTCAATTTTCAGCTCAATCGAATGTCGGAGTGAAAAGTTATGCCTTCTCAAACTTATGTACTGAAGAGAGCATAGAATGAATGAATTCGCCCTTTTGTAGTAAAACAATTACCAGAAAAGGGCTAGTTTATTCATTCTCGGTAGGATTTGCACTGAACTTTGAGTGAGCATAACTTTTTATTCCAACGTTCAATTGAGCTGAAAATTTAAATGCGTTTTCAAGTCAACGTAGGCAAGGTTTCATTTGCAGAAGAATGTAATTGATTTCTTCCTACTGGAAATCATGATTCTCTTCGTTCGCCTCCCAGTCCACTGAAATTCAGCGGTTCTTGACTTATCCTTTGCTTCTACTCGAAACATCCACATTCTCGCCAGATTCGTTCCACTAAATGTCTTCAGAATGCAAATCTATGAAGGCATTTTAGATGCATTGAAAATATATTTCGCATGACCTTGAAGGTTCCGATCAATACGAGAACGAACCAATGGTTCTGCAAAGAGAAAATCGTTTTCAATGTCGTTAAAAACTTTTTTGAGTAATAATAATTAGTCCTGGAGGTTTCCTTGAAGTGTAATTAACTAGTTATGGTGGGAGTAGAAAAGCCAACAATTCAAATAAACATCCTTGATTTTGGCTTCGCTCAGCAACTTTTTTTGCTCAACAGCAAAGGAAACATTAACTATTAATATCAAACTTGAAGTTGATTGGTTGTACCTTGACCGTCAATTCATTGGTGACACTTCGTATCCTGATGGAACCATTTGCTGAGAAGCCATCCAATCTCATTTTTGCGGCATCTTCCACTTTCTCAATGAGCAAGAAGCCAGGATTGGCAATGATTTGAATATTTCAGAAAATTATTTTGTAGTTCAAAAACCTATCCAGCTCTACTTTGATGCATGAACTTTCAATAACATGGTGGAACATTCTACTTAACATTCTAGGTGGAACATTCTACATACAACATTAACATACTACTGTCTAGGATTGATTTGGGACAAGACACAGGACACATCAACTTAAAGTTTTCTTTTTCAAATTTGGCTAATCATATGATTGATTTTGCCCAAAAAAAATGTATTTTTAACCAGTCTATGCCAGTATGATGGCAATGAGATCTTTTTTTGCAAATATGTGAAAGGTGAGTTGTTTAATGTAGTTTGAGTCAAAAAGATTACTATCCTATTTTTGAAGTAATTAGGCTGCATGTTAACGCAGATAGGTCATATTAACGTTCATATAGTATATACTCACACAAGCTGACGCGAGTATAAAATCGACAGTCGTTAATCTGACTTGCTTCTGCTATCCTCGAAAAAAATACTAAATTTATGCATTAACATGCGACCCATTGTGAGGTTGGTAGAAAGCAGTAAATAAAACCAGCTCAAAGCTACATTCTAGCGCAACAAGCACAACCCATATGTTGAGATAATCCGTAAGGGAAGGTTGTTTTCGATGTATGAGTGTTGATTTCTGTCACCTAACGCCATCGCCAAAATGTCGAGGAGATTAATATTCTGTGCTTCTTGCCGATTCAAACCCTTTCATCAGATGGATCCCCATCACTCCATCTATTTACTGTATTTTCATCTTGTTTGTATTTGTGCTCATTCAGTTCGATCTGAAGCCGGATAGTGGTGACAGTGCATTTTTCGGAAATGCACGAAGATAGAACTTCGTGTTACGATAACAGTTTTGCTGTGAATATGAATCCTCCTGACTATTGCTTTCACCATCTTGATCTTTTGTGTTCTGGGAACTTAACCTTGTCATTCCTAGAGACAAAATTTGATCAAATTATTTCATTATCTCAGTGTCCTCCGGGCGTGAACTTTTTGTCTACAATGTACAGTACGTATGTAGAGACTGTAGATCCCACGCAATTAGCTGAAATAACGAAAAGATATCAAGGACCAATGAGAATGCCCATAATATCAAATTATACACCCATATCCTGTCGACAAATAACATTAGTAAGTAATCTTCTTAAATGGGAAGAACTTACTTGATAATTTGGCAAACATTTCGCAAAAAATGCAAAATACAATTGGCGAAAAATGTTTCCCGATTTGAAAACTGGTAATGGTGTGTATGCTTCCATCTGAGTGTACATATATTGGGGCCCTTTCTGTATTTAGATATCACTAGAGCCCGGAAAAATATGTTGAAAAATTGTCCAAAAAATGTCATTAAAATGTTAGCAAAAACGGCAAAAATGTTGAAATTTAGAAAAAGGCAAAAAAATGTTAAAATCTTGGAGAAAAAGACAAAAAATTTAAAAATTTAAGGAAAATGGCAAAGAATGTTGAAATTAGGAAAAAAGGAAAATTTAGGGAATTTTAGGGAAATATAGGGAAAAAGGAAAAAGGCAAAGAATGTTGAAATAGAGGGAAAAAGTCAAGTGATGAAATTTAGAGAATAAAGCAAAAAATAATTAGTATTTTATTCAACAAGGAAAAAATTCTTGGAGTTCGAGAGCAAATGAAAAAAGTTGACAACAGGCCTCACAACTTGATTGCTATTATTGAAAGTAGTGTTTGCCATAAAGTTGAAATTGTGCTACAATATTGCTAAACAACTGGTTTGATACCGTAAGTCTAAAATAGTGCCGTTGATAGCACAATATTGCTGAATCTGGTCACACTCACTGCGGAAAAACTTAGAAGAAGAGTTGGCATTGTTGTCATTTTGACTATAGTACTTTAATTTTGACTACCTTGATTTCAACTGAAACTGGCCAAAAGTTGCAAGAAAAAGCAAGTATTTCCGACAAATACTCAGAAGAACTTGCCCACGCAAGGGAAGAAGGAAAAGGAGAAACAAGGAAAATGGAACAAACATAGGTGAAAAGGACATATATTTCATTGCCAAATTTGTGCAAATTAATGCAGACAAATTGAATTATCATCTGCATTGAGCATCTTTGTGTAATTTGAGAGGCCAAATACATAGGAGGCCAAATGCACAAAACTCAAAGCGTTTCAAATTTTTGCCTTCTATGAACTCACTAATTTGACAAGTTTTAGTGGATTAGTTCGGTCAGACGAATTCAGCTAGGGAATCCTGGGGCCAAACAACTAGAGGTGGGTCAGATTTTAAGCTTTGGTGTTCACAAGTTTGAATTTTTTTACACAAGGGAAAAGTTCTTTTATATCTATTGATCTCAGGTTGTTAATAAACCAAATTTTTAATCAAGCTCGAGATTTTTCGACGATCTTTTATCAAGTTTGTTGAAGAACAAGTCTAGGCCCCGACACATCCCTGATCATTTGGCCCCAAGAATCCAAAGTGACTTGTCCGACCGAATTAATCCATTACTTGTTGTTGGCGCTAAATAGCCCTTGCTGCCTGTCATGAAAATTCAGCCTCAAAGACCAGCTCTACTCTGGATCTCTTTGAGGAAAAAGAGATTGGGCCAAACATTTATGAGCAGCTGGTTTTTGTAAAGCTTTTGCGGGAATTTTTAAGTCTTCATGTAATGAAGGGCCCTCTGGACCTGGCTGTGGGAGGGCATTTTTGGGCATAAACTACAATAATATGAAAAAAAAACATTTAATTTTTTAAATGCCAAAAACAATTAAAATGTCATTTTTAAATAAAACTCAAATATGTAAAAAAAATAGCGTAAAAATATATATTTTCTTGGCCCTAGATATCACCAATCAAAACGAATATGAACAAAGTGTAAACTTGGGAAACCGAGAATGTGCGCTGTTTATCCCTTCTCTCTCTCTACTGTACAGTATGTACTAAATCGGCCCAAGGACATCTAGATTCTAGATGTCCGTGATCGGCCCAACCAGGTTCTCAGTGCAGCAAATTACAGATATCCATGGCTAAATGAAGTATTCTTCATAGGTTCGTGAGAACGATTGTTTCTCTACCAGAAGTGTATGTGCGAGCCAAATCAAACCTTAACCCCTATCAAATTTGAACACACGGATCAAGAAAAGCTCTTCCTGCAAACGAGATCTCGACTCCCAAGACTCACATCTTGCCACTTAAGAATGGATCCACTCTTGAAATCCCAGTGGTCAAAGAAAGTAATCCTTTCAAAGCTCAGACGAGAGTAAAAACCTTGCTACTAAATGAAAAAATAAAAATACAAAACGCCAGAGTTCTTGGACGGGTAGTGTCAGATCATTGAGGAGGCACTAAAGCAAACCGTTTGGTTGATGGGATAAGTTAGGTATCTCAACTCTTCAATTCTTTTCTCCTTCATCATTTAATGCTTTTTGACCTGAAACTCTATATAAAGCATGATCATCATAATATTCATATGTGAGTACATGAAAATTCCGATAGTCAAATTGACGTGTTAAGAGGCACATAACCCCCTTTGGAAGTGGTAATCTATCCAAGTTTCACTAGTGGCTCACGTTCTCTCTTGCTTCCATTTTCAAATTGGAACTGAACCAGGCGAAGTAATAAAGGAGCGAGAGAGTGAGAGAGAAGTAGGAGCGCACGAGAAAAACTGGTTCCATTCGATCCTGTTCCTGTTCCTCGTTCGTGTCTTTCCTTTCAGTTCCACTTCGACTTGTGTCAGTCGTACATCTTGGAATCTCGTTTCTTTGGGCTTTCCTTTCTTGTGCTTCAATCTTTGCACCTCTGAAATGTTCCATGGAGCCATAAATTTCTTCCTCACATCCATCAACTCAATCAGACAGTTAAACTGACCGATTGGCCTTTCTTCAGAGCTCTAGGTAAGTGATCGTCAAACAGTGACTGGCCTTTCTTAGGTCAAGCAATTGGAAGTAAATCACCTCCTGCGTTTTTACTAAATTTATTTGCTCTTTCCCGGAAAGTCACTTGGAATGCCATCATCACAGAAAACAGAGGCTAGTTTTTTAAGCGCAAAGATCGATCTCAAGATCGAACTTACAGTACTAAAGTACGATCTTAAGGTCGATCTTTGCGTCTTTAAAAACTAGCCTCTGTTTTGCCAATTTTTTGTGTTGTTTCACTTTTAAAAACGGCATGTTTTCAAATGAAATGAAACTAATGGCCCATTTTTTTCTTTTACACAAAAGTTGTGTTCCATAAGATGGATCCTAGGTGGAGGAATTTAGAATAACTAGGAAAAATGATATTCCAAAGATTAAAAAAAGGATGGTATGACAAGTGGAACGAGACAGGGCCTGACAGAACCTTCAATATTCAAAGATAATTAGGCCATTGATATTCGTTTTCCTCGAAGGTTGACTCATAGCCTTCAGAAAGGTTTCGTGCATCACTCACTGACTCACTCTGTGATTCCGAACTTTACAAAGTGCTTCCAAAAATCAATCATATTTCACATCAAGTAGAACACGCAATGCATGCAAGGTCCATAAATATTGCATTGGAGGAAAGTTCAAACTAAAGTTGAGACACATGGAGGAGGTGCATATTTTATTGCAATTGTTTCATATCAGAATTAGCGTGTTAAACCGTTGTACTGCATTGGGTACAATTGCTAATAATTATGGCATCAGTAGGAAACTAGCTCTAGTCGTATGATGCATTCATATCAGTAGACATGTACATCATATTGCATGTCCATTGGTACCTCTTTTTAGAAAGCTTCAGGAAAGTAGGAAAGTACTTAAAGGTTCACTGCATTTAGTCTAGTCCCTAGTGCCTAAAGGGATCTTTTAGAGGCCAAACGGATGAGCTTCAACCTCTCAAATAACCCGCTGTAATTTTACTGGGAAAGTAAGCAAGAGAAAACCCACTTGAAACTTTTACCATCTTTAATGCTCGGAAAACTTCTGACAAAGCAAGTTCGTTGGGTAAAGGTCTTAGGTTTCGGCATTCTAAAAGGCTTCACTGTACAGCCGCAAAGGCAATTAAAGGGCCTTCAAAGGACCTTCCAAAAGTTTTCGTGATAAACACGCCCCTCACAGAATATTAGCTCTCGAGCTTTTTCGTCAAAATTGTTTCAATCAAGGACGGTGAAATCAAAACCTTTTCCATGGAATACATTTAACTTTGGAACTTTAGATTGTGTTCATGTTTCGTTGGAATCTCATATTTTTTTTTAACTTGATGCATTTTGTGTTTTCGGATAACTAAAATATTTTCGAACTATTGCAAATAACACCATATATGGAGCAAATGGAGCCAACAACATCAACAAAGTCAGGTCCAAGTATCATTTCGAGTGAAGTTTTCTGATATCCCAAGGGACATCAAGATCGAGGTTACATAATCTTTACTGAACCAAATGTAGTTTAATGAGCCCGTCAAACCCCAATTGCTGTACAATCGTCATCTTGTTGTTGAGGTGGAAGTTGACAATTTCGATGGCTACTGAGTTGGTAATTAAAGTTATCGGCAGTATCACATCTCTCTAAGTTATTTTCCTCTAGTGTACTGTTACATTAAACGTTAGCATCTGAAAGTAACCAATGACTGTTCTTGGCTGAAAAGCTTATCATTAGCCCGTGAATACCTGGTTCCATTCTGGGTTTTCTAAGGAACCAGAGATTTCCTCGCTTTCTCGAATCCATGGCCGTTCCATATTTCTTGGATCAAAGGTGTATGGAGGGATACAATAAAAGGACCATGTTCCATCTGTTTGTATGGAACCCTTTTGGGAGCATGCAACACCTCCTTGCATTGAAGAGGTGATTGAGTTTGGAAACGTACGGTAACTTTAAGGATCCCATTAGATTAGTAACACATCTCTTTAATGTAGGAAGTGCTCTTAAAATTGATGAAAAAGTTAGAGAGGATGCTTTTAATCACACTCAAAGTCATCATCAAAGTGTTCACGTCATAAGTGGCAAAATTCGTGGCACATGAACCTCCAGCAACCTAGACTCAAAGTTGCCCTTTCGTTTGATGAATTGCTTTTCATTTTGTATTTAACACTTGTGATGTAAGCTTCAATGTTGACAACTGTTTGAGTCGACGTGTTCAACATATGAAAAAGTGCCGTAGATCTTCATTTTGGCCATCCTTTTCGTGTGTCTCATATTGAAATGACACGGTCCAGAAAGCACATCGTATCAAAACTTGACAGCCTCTCACAATCAGCCTCACCTTATCTCATTTCAGGAAAAGTACAGACAGACAAACTAGCTCGTGTCCATTGCTGGTTTCTTCATCATCCCACAATCAAGATCGAATCGAAACACCCACCCACAATAATGACTTCAGTGGCCCAAGGATCCGAGAAGAAACTCCACAAATTGAAGAAACAACTGTCCATTGGGAATATCCGACGGAGACTCCACCGATCTCCAGATTCTCTGGATCAGACTTTTGATGAACAAGAGCATCTTTTGGAAGAAGTGGAGCAAATGTCTCAATCCGTAGAGCCAACAGAACCAGATGTGCCCAGTCCAAAATTGAAAATTCCCTCATCCTTGGTGACCTTGACAGAGTTGGAGAAGAAGCAACTGGAAGACGTGCTTATGAGAATAGGGCTCAAGGATTGTGGCCTTTAACAAACCTTTTCCAGCCTACTACACTTTTTTGTTATGTTGCAACAACCAAGCCAGGAAATTGAAAAATGAACACGAGAAGGCCCATACAAACAGGAGAGGAACACACTGGATCGAAATGAAGATGGAACACCCAGATAGTTGGTACCATCATGTTCTTGGTTGGAATTTGTTCGCCCTTTCCCAATATGGCAGAGTAGAATGCAGAGGAATTTAGAAATACCGTTTCACCCGAATGCTACATACACTTGATCAATTGTGATACATTCATACAGATTGACACGGAGTTGCATTGACCAAACTTCATGATTACCATTCAATGTCAGTATGAAACCAGTTAAATATAGAACAGATGTTTACTTATAAACTTACTCAAGGATTGCTTCTTGTTCTTTCGTCTCTAAGTCGGACGAGAATTCAGCTGGGGATTTGGGGGCCAAACTGGCTAGGGATGGATCAGAACTAGGCTTGGGCGTTTCATTGCTTAAAACGGTGTTCCGAAGGGCTTTTTAGGTTTGGATCGAAAAACTCTTGGCATTTATTGGACCCAAAATTCAATGGGGAACAACTTCACTCTTTTTATATTATTTAAGTTTAGGTCCAGGGAAAAAGTTATATACTTAAAAACCTGTTCTTCTCGGTTGCCGACCCCTAGCGAGATTAAGTTTGGTGCCCAAAAAATGTTGATCAGTAGGCCTCGGAAAAAAAAGTTTTTTAAGTGAAATTAAGCTTTCACTTTTTTTGGCGTTTTTTTTGAGAAAAAATTTTTTTTGGTCATTTTTCGGATTTTCACTTTTTTTGGCCATTTTTAGGCCAAGAATGGATAATAAAATCAAATTTCATTTCTATTTTTTTACTTTCGGGCAATTATGAAGGCCTGATATGAGGATCTTTTTTCTTTGCCACAAAAGTCAATTGTTAAGGGTGTTTTACACGTCACTTTTTTTACTTTTTTTCACTTTTTTTGACGTTTTCAAACTTTTTTTTAGGGAAAAATGGACAACTTAAAATTAATTATTTTGGCACTTTTCATCACTTTTTTTCCGAGGCCTATTGATCAGCATCAAGGTTATCTTAATTTCTACAGCCCAATTTTGACCCAAAAATATATGTCATTAATTACTAGTGAAGGACCGAAAGAGCTTTCGCCGAAATTCCGGCCGAAATTTCGATTTCGGTTTTGGTAATGCCTACCGAAACCGAAAGCAGACTTTTTAGCACTTTATCACTCTCTTTTAGCACTCTAAAAGATGGAGTTTGACAACAAAATAGAAAAAAGGTTCAAAAACTTCTGAAATTTCAGTTTTCCGATTTTTCAAAATTTGCAACTACCCAACATCGAACATATGAACATTTTAATTTTTTATAGCGGATTTTGCAATTATACAATTTTGTAGTCAGCTGCTTTCGGTTTCTGTTATGAGCCCTTTCGGCCCATCACTATTAATTACAAATACACTGAGTAAGGCATTCAAGATAAATCAAAAGAAATCTGCTGAACAGATTTGTATTTGGCTTCTCGTTGAATATGACATTTTTTGAAGGAAAACATCGAAAATGGAACAAGAGTGGGTCTTAGAAACTACGTAATTTCACAAAATCAAAATTGATCACATGCTGCAATGACCTTTGAGTTTTTTTGGGTCCGAAACATACCTCATTGTCTTTTGCAAATTTCAATACAAACTTGACTCAAGTTCGAGACTCAAGTTCGAAATCACCGTGCGGCAAAATCTTTTAAAAACCCTTTTTTACGGCAAAGTTCCCTTTCAACTTTTTGTCCGTTAGATGGCTCACAAAGCATGATACTGGAGTTCTTTCCCCTGGTGATTCAATGCAGAAGCTCCAAAACAATAAATATCATCGGCCAAGCTTCACAATATCTAAAAGCAACAGGAATCATGGCCAGACACTTCAAGAACAATCTAACTAAGGATCTCAACATCTTGACGGAAACCAATGGCAAGTGGGACCTCAAGTCTGATTGGAAGCGAAGGCTCAACCAATCCAAGCACAAACTTCTGGAAAACTTTGAGGCTGCCGTTGGACCAACTTCGAACACGACGATCTTCACCGGACAAGCCGGCTATTCCTACCTTTACTTGCACTTAGCTTGCTCCATTCAAGATAAAGAAGAAAAACAAAAGCTGCTCTCTAAATCCTGGGTGTGGTTACGACCGTGTTTAGAGCAATTGGATGGCCGAACCATTTCCTTCTTGCTGGGGGATCCGGGACCCTTAGCTTTGGCGGTGGTTCTCTTGCACAGATTAGGGGATCATCTTCATCGAGATATGTATCTCAAACAATTGCGTGAGTTCCACCTGAAAGCATTGGATTCCAAACATCCTGATGAGATTCTCTATGGCCGCTCTGGGTATCTTTATAGCTGCCTGTTTGTCCAACAATTTGGTGATCCAAGTTTGATTGAGCAACCAATTTTGGCTAGAACAATCCAGGCCATTCTGGCCAATGGTCGGAGCTATGCCAAAGCTACCAAAAGCGAATTTCCACTCATGTATCAGTGGCATCGCTCGGAATACTTGGGTCCGGCTCATGGGATCTCTGGAATTTACTACATTCTTCTTCGATGTAAGAACTTTTTAACCCAACAAGATCTTCAAGATATCGAGGTGTCCATGGACATCTTGGCCAAATATCAATTGCCCAATGGCAACTTTCCCTCGTCACTGCCTCCCAAAGATGATCGATTAGTCCAATGGTGTCATGGAGCTCCTGGTGTTATTCACCTTTATTTACTGGGAGCTCAAGTGTTCCCATCAAGAATGGATGAGTATCTTCAGATTGCTCGGAGGTGTGCCAATTGCACTTGGGACCGTGGCCTTCTGACTAAAGGTTACGGTTTGTGCCATGGAGCAGCTGGAAATGCCTATGGATTTTTGGCTCTTCACAGAGCAACTCAAAATCCGGAGTATCTTTGTATGGCGGCTGAATTTGGCCGTTGGTGCATGGATTATGGTCAGCATGGGTGCTCACAGCCCGATGAACCGTTGAGTCTGTACAATGGATTAGCTGGGACGATTGTCTTCCTAACTGATCTGATCTATGGACGCTCGGAATTTCCTTGTTTTGGACTCCCTCAATTTGACTAGAATTTGCGTTTCGATAACGGAAAGGGAGCGTTTTCACCCCGACCAAGTCTCAATAAGATTAAGGAGAGCGACTAATTATTTTCACAGCTCTCTTTCCTCCCCTTGTTTGAATTTCCTAACTCTTATCAATCTAGCTGCACCTACAGAACAGTTGTGGTTCAATCCTAAACTAATCCATCCGAATCGCGAAGCGTCACACCACCAATCCAAGCTACATACAGAGAAGCATTCACAGAGCGTCACTTTTTGTCCGGACCTTCGTGCTCCATACGTACGCTCGCTCTTGCTTGCATGCATGTGGCGTAGTGCCCGTGCTTTGTGTTTCCCAAAGAAAACCCCACGGCCATCCATCTCTATCCAAGCCACCCTAATTTCTACGAGCAGTCAGCATAAAAATGAGGTGGATATACTTTGTTTATGGAGTGCTACAACAAAGCCCACATGAAGTGAAGCCACAAGTTTTTCAAACATGCGTGAAGAAGCGTCCTGATGAGAATCCAACCATCCAATCATCATCATCAACATCAACATCCAAGCCCTTTTCTTGGTCTGACATGAGCGAACCGAACCTAGTAAACACCTCATTCAATCCATCGAAAGCCACCAAAACATTGCTCTGCGGTTGCTTGCTTACCACTTAAAGGTTCAAGGGGTATAATAATAAAAAGTCCATCAATGCATCAGCCAAGCCATAAACCATTAATCTCAGGAAGAAACAGTAGCTCAAAATCAGCCTCTGTGCTTCTTTTGAAGCTGGGGTGCCCTCTCCACAAATAGTTTTTCCTCTCCAGCAAGTCAAAAGCTGGATATCGGAGGCAGGAAGGAAGCGGAGAGAAGCGAAGGCGCTCTGCCAATCCAAACTGTAGCCCAATACATACAACGAAAAGCTTGCCTTCGTCCATCCATCCACTTCCAGAATCCACTTACTATCATCATGCATTGCAACAAAGCTTCACTAAGCCCCAGTAGAAAAAAAATCCACCCAGGCCAAAGAGAGCTCCAATCGGATCAGTGGATGGAAGCCAGCCCATATGCAGCACAACCGAGGACGGAGGACCAAGTCACTCTCCTCTCATTGAGGCAATCGTAGCTAGGGTCTATTCGGCGGTCGGTCTTCAGTTGTCACGAAGCTGTTGTGTGAGTGAGACCTCATCCAGCATTGGTGGCTGGATCGAACGAGTGGTCTTAGTGAATGAAAGAGAGAGGTTGACGTTAGAGTCGACGTAGTAGTTGTGACACAAGATCTTAGGAGGATCAGCCAATCGCAAATACTTCAGGTAAGATTTTCCTCAGGTCTGACTTGGTTGAAGCGAGGAAATGCATTTTTATATTCGAACTCGGAGATGTCACGCTCTGACCTGGATTGACACCCAGATAAGGGATGACAAAACATGTTCTTTTGAACCGCTGTGTACATGGTAAACAACCATCCTATGCCGCCCTAAGGGTGTGGATGATGATTGAAGATTGAAAAAACAAAATCTGTTGTCGAGATTTGTTTCTGGGAAAGATACTTCCGTGTTTTAGGGATCGAAACTTTCTCCATAATTACCTCCTTGAAGCTCTTGAAAAGACGATACGAGGAAGGGGTCTGCATTAGTCGCTCCACAAATGCCAGTCATCGTCGTATATATTAGACATAATATTTCGATCCATCTAGGTGGTTTGATTCCTCGGTCGGATTAAACATGTGAATACGACCTACGAACCACATGATGATTAATATCAAAGTGACATGGGAGACCACAAAATTGATGCTCGTCTCAACGTGTAATTGGTTTTGTGAGACGAGCAGGAAACGAACCGTCAAGCATGTTTTGAACATGTTTCCACTTCTGAGAAGGCATGATGGCCAAGTCAACATGATCAACGCGTTTGGGTGCAGATTACTTGTTGGTGGAAACCCGTGAAATCGGGATAGAGAAATCGGCTGGAATTCCAGTTCAAAGGGCCAACGCTCCCAAGAAGAATGATTTCCTCTGGTACACGTTGTAATGTACTACTACTGCTACGTTCGCAATCCAGGCCTGACTTGGCCAAAGTGTGTTTCGAATAGCTCGTTTTTAACCAGATGCCGGCGGACACAAAAAGTTCTCATTAGAGAAACCAAGCAATCGAAGGAGGAAGAGGAGGAAAAAAGACCCTCTCTGGGCTGAGAGTTTTGAGTGATTTTTCCACAAGGAAATTGGCGGAGAAGTTCCCTCGAATCACCGCCAATCAGTGATCTTGTAGCTCTGAATGGAATGATTTGGAAACCATTACAGTACGAGATACGAAAAGGCTTGTGGATTTGTTTTCTCTCTCCGTGGAACATGAATGCTTTTAGCGATTGCTCCTTGTATTGAATGTCATTTAAGAAATCAACAGGGGGTTGAATTACTACTAATTCTTGCTGGCTTTTCGAGCGAGAACTCGTTCTCAAATGGGTATCTTGACATGGAAGGCCTTGCTGGAAGTTGATAAAGGCCTACACCTAAAAAAACAGGTTTCTCTCCAAACTTATCGTGGTTAGTCAAAAGATACGGATATTGGGACCTCGAAAATTATCGGCATGGACGAGTGGGTGCGACAAAATATTTTGCCAATGCCAAGACTTAACTGCTCATTCATCCCAATTCTAATTGTTCGGGAAAACGTTGGGTAAACGGAATGTGTCCTTGATTACGTTCAAGACAGATTGATTGGGCTTCCATCGCCCTATTCAACGTGCAAACATTCCTTTTGGGACATTTGGGACTGTTCGGTGCAATTCGATTCGTTTGAACTTGACAGAGCGAATCTTCATCCAAGTGTGACACATACAGATAGACACACAGCCCCCCCTTCAGTGAAGTGAATTCGACTGAACTGCGTATATCTTTGGTAAGTAAGTGCTTGACTGTTTCGTTTCTTTTCCCGGATCCAACGACAGTTTACATGAACTTGCTCTTTCACTTTGGATCTAACTGATTTCAACTCGTAATAACTCGACAAACTACTCTGTCGTACCTGTCCAGATTGGGGGCGGAACATGTTCGTTTTCACACATGCGTTGAATAAGTGAGTGAGTTCGTTCTATCAAGGAGATGGACTCAAACTAATAGGTAGGTAAGCTCGAACGAGTTCCACGAGTTCTATCGCTAATGGCGGATTGTGCTCTGATAAAGATGGCTCAACTTGGTTGACAGTGCATGACAAAGACGTGCATTTAAAGCTCAAGTGGCTTGAGTTTCATGCTCAACTTGTGTCACTACTATTGGACACATTATTTTCTGGCTCTGCGCATTTTCTAACTGTGCTTGGCATTTGCCATTCAAAGGGTTGTGCTTGTGTGTTCCTACGTATGTATTATGTGGTGGTTCTATACAAGAATGGTGGTGCCGTTGTTCAGCTTTCATCAATGGAAAGAGCCAACCAAACCTTCAATGGTTGTAGTTGTTGGCTTACTGGTTGCCGCTTCAGTGAAGATGATTTGGAGATTTCCTTGTTAGCTCTCGTCCAGCGTCTCTTCTATTCTCAGACACGGTCTCTTCTCTTAATTGAAATCCACACCTTGACATCCTAAGACATCCTGTAAGGCTGAGATCAGCTCTTTTCTAGCCTCACTTGGAGGGGATAGGTTGAACACCCGATGTGACAAAGACGGTGTCAGTTGTACTATTTGTACATGACTTGTTACACCTCATCGCCAAAGTGCTGATTTCTCGACCCCATCTGTTGTACGTAAATGGCAAGTTACAACTCCCCTGATTAAAGCATCACCCCACCAATTTTCGCCTCGACTCCCGCATCTAATCCTCATAAATTCGCAAGGTCGAAACACTTGCCTTAAAAGCAAGGGTGCCATACTCGCACATGAACCCGGGGCCATCAATGAATTACTACGTACGTACACACGCCTACACCTCGTTAAACGTTCCGAATGGTTTGGCCAAATACAGACCGGTTGAGTGAAACAACCAACCACGTTTGCTAGCAATACTTTCAAGGCTGCAAAGATGTTTTCCCGAATTTCCTATCCCCCCTGCAACTCACTAAAGTACTGAATGTATGTACATGTACTACATCGTAGTAAATGTACAGAGACTAGCTTGCACCTTGGTGCGCTGGAAAGGTTACCTTCTACTATGACTCAATGGTTTCTTGACTACTCCATCCAGATGTGCTTGAGTACGTTCGCCGACTTCTTTGAGCATTGAACATGCTTGGAATGTCCGCAAATGCCATTGTTGCATCCAAGTTCTGTTTTTACTCTCTCTCTATAAGAAGGAGAGTAAAAACTTACGAATTTAAATGTGATGGGTAATCACAACCTTACTCGGCTCCATCTGCCCATAATGACTCGATCGTGAGCTTGACGCCTCAAGTTGTTGATGTCTTCGTGTTTTAGGTATCTAAAAGCCGTTCCTGAATTATGGATGAGGTGGAAGACACAGGGGAGTATGTCCAAGAACACGAGGACTTGGTCCTGGATCACACTTGGTGGTGGGCTGTTCAGATCTCATTATCCGTTGTGGCTGTGATCGCCAACTTCATCTTCCTCGTCACCATCATTTACAACAGGTAATCAAAGATCCTTGAGCATATTTGCATTGAATTTAGCGACCCTTGTGTTTCAATGGGGAATCGATAGGAGTCAAATACCCTTGTTTCCTCACCGCCAGCCCCATGTAGATCAATTCTCTACCCTCCTCTATATTCATTAACCGTTTAATACATATTGTAAAGATAATGAGAAAGCAAACACTAAGGTTTTACCCTTGCAAATTAGTTGCAAGAGAAGGGCAAATAAATATCTTGAAGTTTCTCACGTTTCTTTCATTTTTCCAAGCAAGGTTTAAATTGTAGGGGAGCTGTGCACGCAAAATCAATCGTTCAGAAGTGTTGAATGGTTCACTGTTAATAGTTAAAACCTAATGTGAAAGAACTTGTATTAATTGATGAGCAACTGTTTTTATCAAGCTTTTTGTGGTCAGTTTGTGCCTGGTAAACAACTTGAACCTTGACTACAACAAACTAGTTCGAGATATGTGGGTTCGGAGGTTGTAACATATGATGATTCGTAAATTGTACATAAAACATGACACACGATTTATGGTTTACTGTAAAAAAAGACAATTTTTTACCATCCTCGTTCCCTCCTATCACGTAAAACTGTAATTCCATGTCCATGTCCAGTGAGCATGACGGTTTACTCAGTTCAGAGTGTCCAGATTAAAGGAGAAATATGGGGGTTAAAAGAAAAGAAATCGAAGGTAGATGGTATTTACAGATGTGGGCTCTCCTGCCCTTTGAATTTCAAACCAACTCATGACCCAGATTTAGGAGCCCCCATGTCAAATCCCTCCCGCAGTTGAAGTAATGCTTGTGCCAAGTTGATCAATTCTTTCTCCTCTCAAATGGTGCTGCAGGAAACGTCATGATCTCCAAACGTTTGTCACGGCCATCCTCATCACCATTGCTGTCCTCGACATTGTGGATGTGCTCCGAGTGCTGCCAGTTCTGGCAGAAACCCTCTTCTTGGAGGAGATCTTTAGACACATCTTTTGTTCATTTGGAGTCTTTCATGAATTGGCCGTGGCAGTATTTCTGGTGATCCTCAGTGTGGTGGTATGCTATCAGGTATGTTTGGTGTCATATTCCTTTCTTCACACTTTCAAGATTTGAAGTTAATACAATTGGCTGAACTCTCATCTTTTCAGGCAGGAAAAGAGATCAAATTCTACCAAAGCAGTTCATCATGGATCCATAAAATGGTTATCCCATTGGTCGTACTTTTGGCAGCAGGAGCAGCGGCACCTTTCTTTCTGCTCCCTTATGAGAGTTTGAGCCATACTTGCACGGATCCTTTCAGAGTGCTGAATGTAACCAACATGGAATCTGAGGAGTTTAGCCTTGATCTCTATTCGACTTTGGTCATGGTTTTCACCTACATCTTGCCAGTAAGAAGCCCCACAATACCATGTCATAACTTAATAATACCCTAATGCCTGGCAATCTCTCACTTTAGCTCCTAGTAATCCCCTTGGCGGTGCCCATTGCTTCTGTCAGGACTTGCATTGGTCGACAATGCTGCGTATCCAGGTTTAAACAACCCATTGGAGAATTAATCATGGTCACATCGATGAGTATCATCTATCTTGCCACAGTGGTGTGTATCATCTTACCCAGGATTGATGACATGTTAAAATTGGAGGCAGTAAGTGGAATGAACTATTGAATTTTCTGGACGGCGAGACTAGCTCTACAGAAATGAATCATTTGTGTTGTCTTATAAATGAAACCTTGCTTCCATGGAGTAGATGACGAAATTCAATTTTCAACTCAATCGTATCCAGGAGAAAAAAAGTTAAGCTCTTTTAAAGCTTTGATATAAGGAGAATTCATGCTCCCCTTTTGTGGTAGAAAAATACCAAAAAAGAGGTACCATAACATTCTGTGTAGGATTATGTAGTGAGCTTTGAGAGGGTCAGTAAAATTTTTGACTGCGAGGTTTGATTGAATTAAAATTTGAAATACGTTGCTCACTCAACACAAGCCAGATCTCATTTGCCCCTGAATGAGATTGATCCTGTTGAAGAAAAATCTTAATTCTTAGGGCTAGCCTTGTCGTACAGAGAAATTCGGTTATTGAATAAACTTTTGTGATGGCCCAATGGGACATTTTCGGACACTAAACATCTTTAAATATCTGCTTCCAGGTTAATCTCGGAAGAGCACCGTTGTTGTGGGAACTCGGAAATGACGCCATTCGACCTTTGATCTACTTCATGACCAACCCTGCAGTATGGGATGGACTTCAGATCATGTGCTGCAGACAGAAAAATCGCTTGGTCAATGAGGACGACGAAGAAATTGAGGTCCCTTTGAGTCCCGTGACCACGGTCTGACGGGCAGGAGAGAGAAGAATATATAAATAAAGAGTGGAGGACACTTGTCATTCAACCTTGTAAAGCTTAACCCTAGATCTAGTTATAGTCGTATGTAATATGTAATTGCCTTAAGCCTGAAAATTGCCAAGGATCATCCGTGTCAGAATGAGTCTCCCAAGATTAGCCGGTTTTGATCATGGAGCGTGGCTAAAACACCAAATATGAACGATGTAAAAAAGCAAAATTGTACAAAATAGATATTAAAAACACAAGCACATGAGAAGTCTCACCAACGAGCTAAGATCACCAACAAGCCAACATGTGCTAGTAAGTATGATTGATACATCAGTACCTAACGAATGTTGAAGAACTAAATAAATCTTACAATGTCTTTTTGCCTCAAAAAGCGTTGGTTTAGTGAACCTATTTCTGGCATGATCTCTCTCTTAAAAAAATATGATCTAAAGGAATGACCTCACAAATACAAGCAACTATTTTTCACGACTGAATCTCAACCCGATTTCTTTGCTAAAAGTTGCGCAAGCTCACCTTTTTGTGGTAAAGCAATTACCAGAAAGGGCTGAAAATTGAAATACAAATTTAAGTCAACCAAGACAAGGTCTCATTTGTAGAAGACTGTGATTGCTTTGTTCATACAAGAGATCAGGAGATTCCTTAAAGGAATGCAAACAAGCCTGTAATTTTTGATTCACATGGCCATTTTTGGAAAAACAAGGATCACGTTAAATTTCCGAGTTTTGGAATCCAAACTTGTATACATTTTTTTAAACTCTGTTTTTGACCCTATTTGACGTCGCCAAAATGAGTATATGAGTAAACGCCACAAGTCAATTTCGAACTTTTAAATTGAAGTTACTCTAACGCCATCTACCATTTTTTAAGAGGAAGGCTTTTTAAAAGCATAATTTTGGAATGATTTTGCACATCCTTTACATGAGCCATGCTTGTCGAAGATTCATAGTTGGTTAAGCTTACATTTTCTTTAACTTTGATTGGCACAGAAGCTAATGAACTTCTAGAATCTAGATAACTGTGAGCTGTTTTTCCAGTCAATGTACTATTTCAAAAACAGGAGTCCAGGAATTGATGTTCAACTTCAATTCAATTTAAGGGCCATATTCATCAAGAAATTCAAAATGAATTCATTTACTAAGAATGTTAACTGTCTGCACGTGCTGGCGACGAAAAAAATATTTTTTTTTCCACTTGCCACCTTAAAAAATATGTTTTGGTGGGCATTACTTGAACCCTTAAACTAGCTTGGACAGAAATTGTTTGGGTATCAAACAGCCAAAAAAATTAATCAGCCTATAGATGTGCGTATCCAGATATTAGGGAAACTTGAGCTTGCAACAACTGAGCAACCCCTTTGAAATTTTGTTTAACACTCTGTAAGTGCTCTAACACTCTTTACTGGTTTGTACAAGGCCAACAAGAAAATGAAATATGTGAAAAACTCATGGAATGGTATCTACAGGATCAAGGCTCTCCATTTTAGCTGCTTAATTTGACAAATAGAAAAGAATGATGTGGGTGCAAAATGTCAGTGAAGTTAATATTGAAAGAAATATGCCTCATGGGTTGACAATGTTGAGCCTGTGAGGGACTTTGTTGAGTCAAAAAGGCAAGTGACAATTTCGACGATTCCATCAAAGAAAAGGGCACTTTCCTCTGGTAGAGTTTAGAGTAGGGGTTGGCAACCAGCGGGCGGCGGCAAACATGTGGGCCCAAGGGTGGTCGTTGGTGGGCCTACGAGCCACGGGGAAAGTTCAAAATACTGGGCCTGGGAGCCATCCACAGTACTCTATCTCTTGGCCCAAAGGTCTTTAATAATTAATTTGTGGGCCCCTGATAGTGGTAGATGCTTTACCAGCATCTGCTTGGTGGGCCCCTGCCAACAAGGTATCAAATTTGGTGGTCTTTGACGCAAAAGTGGTTGCCGACCCCTGGTTTAGAGGATCCTGAAGCCTTTTTTGTGCATCACAAGATAGCTGGAAGAAAGGTGCCACTATTTCACGTTCAAAAAGTTGGAGACCAAGGTCTTCATAATCCACAAAAGGTTCCAAACTGTGGACTGATTACCATGTAATTTGGATATGACATTTTGAAACTTTTGGTTGTTCGGAAAAACAACATCCAGGACCTGGAGAGCCTCCAGAAATCTCCTGTACAGTTAGCAAAATCATCCTTAAAGATTACTTTGCCACATGATTCAAGGAACAATTACAACTTTGGGAATAGATTAATTCTCGGGACCATGATCATGTCCAGAAATAGCTTTTAATGATTGGTTGGATGAAAATTATAGTTCTAAAGATATTAAGCCATTTGTATTCTTTTTGGCACGCCTTTCGTAGAACATTTATTATTTTGGTCCATCGAAAAGCTCAAATAAGGAGATATGGACAACTTTTGTACAAACGGTTGACCAGGAATAGCTAACTTTGACTACTATTTTATGATTTCCAAAAAGATATACCTTTGCGAGTCAGCACTTTTCAAGCTGGCTTCTGATTGGCGCTTCTTTTTTGTACAGTGTAAGCGAATGTGAATGAGACAGGTGGCATGTTGTGGTTCTTAAGAGACCAACTACTAGAAAGTTCAACTGTTTAAGCGCTAGTTTTTCCTCAAAACTACTCTCAGGCCAACACTTGAGTTTAAAATTGCACAGGAAGATCTGGGAACATACCATGTAAACTAAGGGTCATTAACCCGACTTAGTTCTGATATACTCTAGATTTTTTCTTAAATGCGCTAACATACGGGGTTAGTGCAGTGTGTGCATTCAACCCATCTGAGTCAAACATCGTCTTCCACGTAACATGTACATCTGTTGACAACCAACTCAGGGTGGCTTTGTAAAGTATTTCCTTGAGGGGGAATGGGATTTACTATTGGTCAAAATTGTTTTAAATATTTTTAATTCTCTCATTTATTGTGATTGAAGTCTTTAAAAGTATTTAAGGCAATGAATTCTTTTTGCAATTCCATGTGATTTTTTTTCTTTCGTTTTATAATATCTAAAAATGTTGGAGTTCCGTTTCTCAATTGTTTAATCCAAATACTTGGTTGATCAACTTCGATTTCACTGTGGGAGACAAATAAAACAAGTATTTTCATGCATGAAATCCATACATTGTTGTTTTACTTAAAATAGCGATGCATTACTAAAAAAATAGTCTCAAGTTGCTTCCGAATTGGTCACTCTTTTGATAGATACAGTCCGTGCCGTTTTTTAACTCAGGCAGTTAAGCACAGAGTAAGCCTTAAAGATTGACAGAGAGGATCAGAGTTTGTCAAGCAGGAAATTGTGTTTTTATTGAAAAAGAAAGGAGGACAGCATGAAAAGAGATACTAACAAAAACGAAAAGATAAATGACAATTTTGTTTGTAGGTATCATTGCTTTGTTTGATTAAAGATGGAACTGTAAACATTTATTTTGGAAAAAAGCATGAATTCATCCACAATATCTAGTTGTATTGAAGAAATCAAGTTTTAAAATTCAGAGTTGGCTCCCTAAAGCAATGATTAGCAACTGAACGAGATGTGCTCAAAAGAAGTGCATTCTCATATATTTCTGGCATGGTATGACCTCATTTTGAGAACATTAAGTTTTGCCATAAATTGCCCAATGATTAAAGCATAATTTTTCTTCCCCTTTTTCATCTTTATCTTTTAGTGTTTCTAGTTTTTGAGGTATTGACTACCCTAAGTGCAATCGCAGCTAATATATTACTCAATATTTTTGGCATGGTTTTTTTTTTTTACTTAACCAAGCAAACTGAAATTGAGAGGCAATCTCAAATCTTTTTTGTTCCAAGTTTTGGTTACATTGGAAGAGCTTTGTCATGGTAGTTTTCCACCAATGAACTGAGAAAAATATCAACAAAGACCTTGCTTTGCCAGACCCATCTTGCGTTGATTTCCAACATGGTTGCCAGGACACAATCTTTGATGCCACTTTTTGGCAACATGTCAACTCTGTTTTTTTGATGGCTATCATTTTTTCGGAAAGGATTATTGCTCAAAAATGGGTGCCATTTAAAAGAAGATAATCGTCAAGGAAAAGGACTAAAGATTTTGCCCAAAACTAGCATTGTATAACACACCATGGCAACCATCTTGAAAGTCAATGTAAGATGGGTCTGGCGACGCAAGGTCTTCGCTGATGCTTTTCTCGGTTCATTAAAAATGAACATGTTAGCTTGTTTCACCAAATGAGCGCCTCTCATGTTCAAATTGAGACATAGCTGCCAGCTAATGAGTGGGATTTAATGCCACTCTTTGCCAAACCAACCAAACAAACATAATGCCACTAAAAAGAAATATAAACATCTAAGGAAAAAACTGAAGTTTGGCCAAGAATGGCATTGAAACCCACTCACTATGTGACCACAAGAGTCGCTGATTTGGTGGAATAAGCTGACATGTTATTCATCATTAATTGCAACGCAACTTTAATTGCCTTAAGTCAATAATAATGCCAGTACTTGAATGGTGTAAGAGCCCTTTAAGCGCAACTAGTAGAGTAGGCAACACGTGCAACCTTTGAGCTTCGTGACACTAAATTTCTGGTTTGACGTGTCTAGATTGAGAAGTTCGGAAATTGGGTAAAACTTTTGGGTCAAGTTTCAATTTTGGAAGCTGTATTAGTACGGTGACCTCCCAGTCTTATGTATTGTGCCCTCCCAATCAGCTGTTCGTTAAAGGACCGTGTGCCCTATCTGAAAAGCTCATTGAACTTGAACTCGGACTCGGTTCTCTTGGACAGAGGGGATTCTGTGCTATGCCGACCGGCACTCACTCACTAACTCACTCAGTCGAAGAACAATTTTCTCGTTCTTGTTCCTGCTTCATCACAGTTCTCAGTTCAAAGTCTCGACGGCAACAACAACCTGTGTCCGCCGAGATCGAGCCGGTTCTGTCTGTGACATATCTATCCACATCAATATTTAATTCACTAATTTATCGTGTGAATCCATCTCTCGTGCATTGACTAATCTCCGTCCAAGATGACAACCCTGACCCGTGTGACCATTGTCACACTTTTGGCCGGCTTATTACTGGCCTCAACGTGTTTGGCCGAAGATGAATTCGGCTTGTCGGTCAAGACTTACTCCAAAGATAACTTCAAGGATGAGCTGGCCAAAGCCAACCATTTCATCATGTTCTACGCTCCTTGGTAATAACAATTAGAATCCATCTTTCCACTACTTTTAATGAATCTAGGGAATATCGAATATCAAGGGTCATTTATTTCTCATTGGGGATTGTTTGTTACGTTATGATGTCGTTAAGATCCTTAACGATCGACGTCGTTGACCCACGTCATCAAGAGTTTATCAAATTGTCCACGTTGTAACATTTCCCGAGAGATGAGCCCTTACTTTTGGTAGGAAGTTGGAAGGGGATCTTTTCAACTTTTTTACCTGTATGTAGGTATGTACCTTGTGTACCTTGGGCTCTTCTTTATCCTTCCTGGCTGACTGCTTGAACTGGCCGAAGAAGCCTAAAACCTTGTTTAAAGCCAGATAGCGTGGAAGGAGAAATTCAGGCCCTGAAACTGGACTTTGTAGCGGGTTTTCACATGCCTTCATTCGTAGTGTTGATGCCAATAATGCGGCCATTATTATCAACTGTAAATTTGAATGTTTACTATTGATATCCCGTAATAGGGTTAAGTTGAAGTATGCGATTTATCAATTCAAGATTTGAAGCATGGTGGCCAGATTATGTGGTCGATATGGGCCAAGGAAGAGCTGGAGATTAAAGACATTAGATTACAGGTTCGGCGGACCAACTGTAGACCCCCTAAGATCCTCATAAGTTTTGTAGTTTTCCCATAGTTTCTTTTTTTTTTTTTTTTCAAATTTACAGTTTGATAATCCCGAAGTATTAAAGAAAAGAAGTTGATTTGTATCTACATGTGTTGGAGCCCTTGGGTGTATGAGATCATGATATCGATGAAGTAATAGGGCAGAATTTTGTGTTGGAATGAGCTGATAAGTATCCGGACATATTTCACTTTTAAAGATGGGCCAAAAAAGAAGTCCATGAGCCTCAATTGGACCTGAAACGGACACTGGTTATGGGCTAAAAAAGTCAAAATCTACACTTGGATCGCCGACCCTGCAAGTAAAACTCTGATGTAATTAATAGAAGAAAAGCGAGCGAAGGATACTCTTCTTACGTTTACGGTTTTCAACGTTCACAATAGGCAAATTAAAAAAAAAGGCAAAACAGGAAGAAATTCGGTCGAAAACAAGTGAAAACTCATCAAATGTCTTAACGGATCAAGCCCAGGGGTTGACTCACTTCTTTCCATTTTCATCGTTTTAATACGATTATGCGAGTTTGTCACATGGCATTTGCCCTAAGATAAAAATAATTCGGTACTAAAACATGCTTTTGGAATATTTTAGGTGCGGTCATTGCAAGCGACTTCATCCCGCTTGGGAAGATTTGGCTAAAAAGTACAACGAGAAGCCCGAAGATGAGCGAGATGTGGTCATTGCCAAGGTGGATTGTACCGTCGATACTGAAGTCTGCTCTGGTAAGACTAAAGTCATGTAATCTCGAAGGAAAAATATCCGGATTTATTCATTATTTGCTGCTTTACAGACCAAGATGTGACGGGTTATCCTACCCTCAAGTTTTTCAAGAAGGGTGAGGCCGAAGCTGAAAAATACCGAGGTCAACGTTCATTGAACGATTTGACCAAATACGTCAACAAGCAGATGGGTCTTGAAGTAGAGGAGGTGAGTTTCGTTTGTTTTTCTTTTAATGTACAGTGATCAATCCATAGATGGCACTGGAAGAGTATTGGGGAAAGTTGGTATGGTAGAGTGTTCCATCTGGGAGCTTTCTTCTCTCTGGCTCAGCTGTTGTGTTCCTTGTGCGGAACAATACTGCAAGTACTACCACCGGCTTTCAATCGATAGTGACATTTAATAGAGTCATTGAAAATTCATGGTAGTCTTCTAATACAAAGGGATCGGAAAGAGGCCCGAATAGTATTGTTTTGTCAGTATTTTTGCCTCTTCACGCTCAAAATGGAGGGTCTAGTGCATTTCTTTAAAAGATTCGTCGTATGCACATTTCTGTGCGGAGTTGTCAAGTATTTATATCCACTCATCTTGGTAAGATTTCATATTGATCAATCTTTTCGATTGAATCCGGTCCTAAAAAAATCCATGTCATTTTGAATTTTGGTCTTCTATAAGTTGTAAAAAATGTAAAATGCAAACAAAATCTGCATTTGTTGAGTGTCTGCCATTAGAAATTTTCAAGCTTAAATCGTCAGTAATTTTGTTTTGAATTGCTAGCCAATTTTGATATCTGTTTTGGTCGCTTGGGGATAATTGTCAATGTTTTTGTTCATCGCTAGGGTTTAGATAAAGTTGTTTTTTGGGCCTAAAGTTAGAGTGTTCAGCTCAGAAGTTACAACATTTTTTGTTGAAAATTGTATTCAATACGACAAAAGTTGCTGAAGGTTTCCATGTTCCGACCTAAAATGGCCTAATTTGGCGAAATATTTCTCTCGATTTTGGGCGAAAGAATGTAGTCTTAAAGTTTGCCTTTTCTTTAATCTTTGGCTTCTCTAAGGGAAGGATTTCTTAATTCTGTGGTCTATCCCTAAGACCAAAGTCTTGGTTTGCGCGAGTTTTTCTAGTAAAAATGCAATTAATTCTATGAAAAGGTCTTGTAAAATTGCGTGTGAAATATGTAATTCGAACAATTTCCTGCAGAACATTAGTGCTTGAGACAAAAAAATGCCAAAAGTTGTTTCTTGGTGCGAAAAATCCAAAACTTGATGAATTTAACTAAAATATTTATCATAATTTATGATGAACTATTTAAAGATAAAAAAATCGGGTTATAATTTTTATTCGTAACTTTTTGGTAAAAAAAAAGGTTTTCTATGTTAAGTATGTGATTACTGATCAGATTTACATTAAGAAAACGGCTGTGAACAGATTCTAACAATGTGAATTACTAACTGGAATGTTATTGATTTTTGTTCGATGAGCTACATTTCAGTTCTCCTTTGTCAGTCCTGTGTATTGTTGAAAACGAGGCTGACATCTTCAGTGATAAATCAAGCCGAGGACAAAGCACTGATCGCGTTGATCAGGTTTATTGCTCTTTCAGATGAAGTGACATCGTTTAAGGTCATGGACCTTTGTTGATTTAAAAGGCTTGTGTCGATGCATTTACAATAAAGTAAATTGACACGTGATTCATCTTTCTCATAACTTGTCATTTATTGGTGCATGACTTTGAACAAAATGTTGTCTGGAAATTTGTAAACCTTTTTGATGGATGAAAATGCCACATTTAAGTGCAAGATTAGCACTTGACTTTTTCATCATGACATAAGTTTGCAAATATTTTTAACCTTCTGTATTTGATATCCTCCAATGTTGGCTACACAATTAGCAATAGCCAAATAGTGTAACATATCGTGTTGTAATTAGTCCCACAGCTTTCCATTAGTTTATTTCCCTCACAAAGTTGGTTGGGTAGCGTCTGCAAAAAGTTTCCACGTCCCATTCAACAAAGTCAAAAGTTTACTCGATTTTAGGAGGTCTATGTAGAAAAGCTCTGAACATATCCCTATCTTCCAACCGCTTTTGGTTTTCTACCTACCCATTCCGAGGATTTATTGGCCTCAAGATGTGATAAAAGAGCTAAGACGCAAGTAAATAAATCGTTCTTCATTCTGTTCCAATTGCAGGAAGCCGTCACCGAACCCGAGATTGTTGTGGCCGATAAGGGTCTTTATGTCCTTGGCGAGAAGTCGTTTGCAAAC
The DNA here is from genome assembly GCA_010645155.1 of Tigriopus japonicus. Classification (NCBI taxonomy): domain Eukaryota; kingdom Metazoa; phylum Arthropoda; class Copepoda; order Harpacticoida; family Harpacticidae; genus Tigriopus; species Tigriopus japonicus. The sequence goes on from CM021315.1 coordinate 4,985,152, forward strand.
CATATCAAGACTGGAAATCACTTCATCAAGTTCTACGCTCCTTGGTGTGGCCATTGCCAGGTACGCAATCTATTTTTTGTTCTTTCTTCTTCATCAATAGTTGTTCTTTTGGGGTGAAATCCAAATTTGAACCCCCATAAGCGAGGGAAAGTCCCGTGGAAAAATACGTATGTTGGCCCCGAAGGATAAGCATCTTGAGCTTGTTTTCCCCACAGACCTCGGGGATCGGGCTCAAAATGATCCCATCCGTCACCGTCCTCCATTATTTCCCCCCTCTCCCATTAAAGGGCACATGGGACTCACGAGATTGATTTGTTCCAGAAATTGGCTCCCACCTGGGACGAACTGGCCGAGACCTTTGCCGATGGAACCGTGGCCAAGATTGCCAAAGTGGATTGTACTCAAGCTCAATCACTCTGCCAAGAACACGAGATCAAGGGATATCCCACTCTCGCTTGGTTCAAGAACGGAAAGAAGACCGAAGTTTATCGTGGTGCCAGGTAATTAACATACGTACCAAGTGATCCTCTCTTGATTGATGGAGGCGAATGCGAGTGCGTCCATTTGCTCTTGGCATCTAAGAAGGCAAGGCCACGGCACTTATGAGATGGGATGCGGGCATTTTTTCCTCAATGAAGCATTACAACTAACTGTTTTTATGTCATGGTCAATTGTAGCAACGTTTGTTGACTGATTTTGGAAAAAGAGGAGCCTAGATAGTAGGAGAGATTATTTTGAAGGTGTCGTCTGCGAATCATGCGAAAAAGATTGATTATCTGGAATGATGACTCTCGAGATTGAGCTAAATTGTATTCAGAGTTGTCTGAAGTTGGGGGTCTACTGGGTGGTGCTTGAGAAACGGAACAGCAAACCATGCCCGTAACTCCGAAACGGTTGATTTCACACAAAATGTGTACAAAGTTTAAAAAACATTCAGCAGATAACAAATGTTAAAAGACGTATGTTTATATTCCCTTCATGTTGGCTTATATTCGAGTTCAGCCAAATATAGGGAAGGAAAGAAGTGTTCACGAACGCTCCGTTTTCCAAAATGACCCTTCACGGAAAACAGTCCTCGCTTAAATAATGAACTAGGGGAAAATTTCCTTTACTTACTCTTTAAGCCAAGTGTTTGGCAAATCATATGCAATGAAGGTTAGGTTCAAACATGTTTTCAATCACGAGTTATGGGTGATATAGTTAGCAATCCCATTTCTTTTGGAACACCCGGTACTAACCATCTGTTAACTTGGATCTTAGTGACTTGTAGGATTGTCAAAAAAATGCGCGTTAAAAAAATAGCTCCTCTCAGAAAATTAGAAATTTGTCTGAACTAATGTTTTTAATCTTTGGGAAATGAAACCTTGGTGAGTAAGTTGGATGACTTAACTTCATCAGAAAAATTCCAATGTTTAGGAATTGCCTTTTCCATTTTCCACCACTCTTTTGCCAGCCTAGAATAAAGTAACAAAATTGCCTTTCTCTAATTCCTGAAGAGGCCTCAAAGCACTTGGAACTGGATTCTTCATCAATGGCTAAATTGTCGTCACCGTGAAACGGAGCCTCGGCGAAACTAAATCCAATCATGAACAAGTTAGCTTCACGAAAAGGACACACAAAAAAGTTTTTTTTGCCTTGAAGAACTTGGTCCGCTTGCCAATCAATTCACCAACCCCGAAAACACTTCTTTTCCCACCAATCCCCTTGTCGTGTTCCAAGTCAAAAACATGATACTATTTAAGCCCTTGTGCCAATATTTTAACATCTATTTTCGGTCCCGATCTCACACACCACAATATTTCTCCAAGATCTTTGTTAATAATGCTGTGTTTTCCTGTTCATTCTAGAACTTTGGACGAACTTTCGGATTTCGTGAAGACCAGTGCTGAGGCCAAAGACCAACCAGAAGCCGATAAAGTGCCCACAGAATCGGGTGAGACAGGACCCGTGGTCCTTCTTACCATCGACAACTTTGCCAAGGAAATCGAATCCGGTAAGCTGGAACACTGAGAACATCCTTTTAAGGCGATTGGATCATCTCTAATTGATGAGAAACTTTGCCCAAATTCGCCGTTTCTCGTTTCAGGCGTGACGTTTGTCAAGTATTTTGCTCCTTGGTGTGGCCATTGCAAGCGATTAGCTCCAACATGGGACGAACTAGCCAAGAAGTATGAAGGCAAGGCCGGAATCAAGATTGCCAAAGTGGATTGCACCTCCAACGACAACCAAAACAAGGAGCTCTGCAATGACCAAGGGGTACGTGGGTGGCAAATTTACTTGGAATGAAGAAGCTACGTAGGCATTGATATATCTGTAAACACCCTGAAGGGTTGTGACGTGTTGGTTGGCCTTTGCTCAAGGCCATCAATATCTCATTCTCGCATTATGGAAGGCTTTCTCGCAAAAGAACGGGTTTCCAACTTTGCCTGTTGCTGGGGTCAAAACTGAAGGATCAGAGAGTGAGAATCAACAGACATATCTCCGTGGAATCTGAAAATGTTTCAAATTGTGGGGCCAAAATGACCAGGGATGCGTCAGAGTCGAGACTAACTCTCCAAAAACTTAATTAAAACACTTGAGCCTAATGCGCAACCTTTGTGTCGGCAATCAATCAAAACGAACTTTTCTCTCAGGTAGCAAACTTAAATTATGAAATGTCCAAGCCTACCTCTGATCCATCCTTAGGCTTTTGGCGCCAAAACCCCAGCTGAAATCGTCCGACTACCCTCACTCACTAAAAGAGTACGCGCATGAGATTGAAAGGTCCACGTGGAACAAAGCTAAAAAGAAAGAGAGTGAAGACTTGATTGGATGCAATTTTTGTGTTCCGAAAATCTCGGGTTTGTTTTCGTTTTTTAGCTAAATTTTGTTTTCTTGAACTTTAAAAACACTTTCCTTCATGCGCTAAATGTAGACTGGGATCAAATAGTTGTCATGTACGTACTCTTTTCTACAATGAGATTGGAATGAATCCTTAACTTAAATTTATGGGGTTTGAAGTGTGTGAAGTGTGACAAACGTTGGGTTTCTACGTAACGTACATTTCATTTGAGGAATCTTTTTTGAAAGTTCTGAACTTGGAGAAGGATGTAGTTTGAAAACTCTCGCCATAACAAAAGGAGCCTTCTGTTCGTTCTTGATAATTTCTTTTTTGGGAATCCACTTCACTTCTTTCAAGAGAGCAGAAAGGGGGTGCTTGACTACATTGTGTACGTACCTGAGTTAAGTAATTACGCATGGTTGTCGAGATTATGCAAGTAAACCAACCATGAGGGTGTTAGTCGGGCGTGAGATATTTGTCTTTGCCACATGAACTATGACCGAAACGTCGATGGCCCTCAAATGAGAGGCCTCTTCAGTGGATAAGTCCAAACAAACTTGGTCGAAGGCTTAAGGACTTCTTATCTTGAGTATAATGAGCCACTTCAATACTCAGGGGTCATCCTCGTTTTTTGGACAGTTGGTCCACGTTATTGGAAAATACCTAAGAAAGACGGAGAAGGCTTTCGAAGCTCGTTGGATATTATTGGAGGAATGATTACCGCAGCGCATTTACGTACTTACAACTAGCATTACTATCTTCTTTTGCTTGTGCATGAGACGGGTCCTAAATACTAGTGCATAAACATAATTGCGCACAAATAAGAAAGAAGGTACAACTTTGGCGTCCAATTCTAAAAACTTTGGTATCGTCATGGTTCCAGCCTCTGAATACATAATACCAGCCTAAGCCATTGAACACTGTATTTTGTGTCTTTGGGAAGCTTCCGAGAAAGTTTCTCACCTTTTGAAACGGACCAAAATCACCCAATTCAGATTCAATAAGCGTTAGATTTCCATCTCTAAAAGCATCATGGGGCAACCTAGAGCACTTTTAATTAGAAACTTATCTGTCGTTTCCGTTCCAGGTGAATGGATTCCCCACTCTGATTATTCACAAGGATGGCCAAAAGGTGGCCGAATATAGCGGCAAACGCGAGCTCGCTGACCTGGAAAAATTCGTTAATCAGCACTACACTGCCAAAGACGAGCTCTAGGTCCATCATTCAAGGTCCCAATGGTTGGCACGTTTGTCCTGAGGGCGAAGAAGACTCTTTTTGGAACCTCACTTTCCCCCCTTGAAGGTGTTCGTCGTAATTCTTTTCGTATTTTAGCGAGTTTCCAATTTTCTTCTCTTTTCGAGGGGATCTCTTCGAACTTTCAAGATTAATGATTCAGCTACTGAATGTTTGATCAGACCTCGAACACCTTCTCCAATCCTCTGTGAGCTCGTTTCATGCAAAATTTTAATCACCATACTGAGGAATTCCCCGTTTCGGAAATGTATTTGCTCAAAAGCGACACAAAAAGAAAAAAAGAGATCATTATCATATTTTTCGCGGATCGTGGGTTTGTCTTGTGGACATTATTACTCGCCGCTAAAATGTGTTCCTTTCTTCCTCTTCCTTGTTCTGCTTCTTCATTCTCGTTAAGAATCATGCCATTCAATAATCAACACCTATGGCCTCTATGTTTAGAAAAATATACTTTTTTACTCATACGAACGAGGCCCCTCCAATTATGGCGCAAGAGTGTTTTATTATTGTCAACGTCGATATATCCGCTTATAAGTGGATCAAACCGGGTCCTCCATCCCTCACTAACAAACAAAGTATAAAAGTGTTCCAAGGGCTCTTGCACCTTTTCCAGGAAATGGTTCGATGTACTTCTTCTCTGTCGATTTCTTTCCAGTTTTGACCATCGATCAATGTAGAAGAGGTTAGTTACCGGGGAGCTTCGAAGAAATCTCGGAGACCTCTCCTCTCTTTTGGTTGGCTCGTTTTATTCAACTACTCAATAGAGTGTGCCGTTAATTTGCACACTGAAAGCTTTTTACAATAATGGTAAGAGGCAAGCAAGCAATTCCACTCACTTTGCATAATTCAGAAAAGGCAGAGCTTCGAGCTCGTCTAGTTTCTCGATAAAAACTGTAAGGAGAAGCTTGAAAAACAAGGCAGTAGTTTTTTGACACTCGAAAGAAGAGCTACTGAAATTTGCCTGCCCTACCATTTGTTATATTTGCCGATATTCACGTGGTTCCAAGAGACTACTTCCCTTGATTTACATCTTTTTGCTTCTCTTGGATTTCCTGAATTGTAATTCAAGGCAATAAGTTGGATCAATTTTTTGTTCTTGTTAAGAAATCAAAAAGACTCGTTCCGTTTTTACTCCACATTGGATTGAGGAAAAAAGGGTCCACTATGCTTTCCTTTTTTGAGTGCAACGAAATATTTCCTAACATTCAGCCTTCATTCTCGAATTTCATGTTCTGCCAATGCTGTAACGTTTTAAAAGGCCCATGAGGCATGAGTGGGCATAATAATTCATCCTAACGCTAATCTACGGGTGGCTTGAGTTGAAACTTCATAGGATTCATAAAATTACTCTTACAAAAATATTTCGCCAACGTCACTTTTGATGTGCCCAACACCGCGTAGTGAGATTCATTTGAAGTGCCTCAAATTGGTTTATCCTATCAAAAAGGTGCATGTGGGAAATGGTGAACCGTTGATTTATTCATATTTGATGAGTGATACAAGAGGCAAACAATGCAGTAGCACTTAAGTGTTTTGTAAGGGTGAAGCCCCTCAGAATGCATTTATTACTTGATGAATATATTTGCATATCCCAAGCTTTTATATGAAAAGGAATCTAGGGGATTACGCTTCAATTAAGACATATTTGGGGATTAAAAGTGAACGATATTTTATCTTGTTCGAAATGTTTCTTGGTACGGTCCATGCTCAAGAAATGTTTCTTTCATTCTTCATGTTCACTGAATTTTCCAAAAAAATGCAATATTTAGGCTTCCATGGCTTTGTTTTGAAACAATGTGTATTTCTTTCGATGTTTCCTGATATTTGCTAACAGGGTCAGCATCCTAGCGCAAACAGTAGCTAGATCTTTTGAACGTCTCATTAATGTCTCAGTAGATCAAGTTTTTTTGAATCACTCCTGATTCGGTCGTTTTTAAGTACTTCACTCTTGCATCAGTTCTAAGATCTAGGGCAAGAGACAAAATGATATGCATGAATAATGATTCTTCTGGCATAGTTCTATCCACAACAAACTAGCGAGACAATCCAGAAAAGTTGTAGAAATATCGGAAGAAATCATGTTATATTTTTGCGAGAAGCACTGAATTTCTGGAGGAGGCTAGCGGCGAGAATTTTGATTTCCAGAAAGATTAATTCAATTAATTGCGTTCCTTGCTTGTGGACTACGTATTTCAATTTCCAGCTCAATCGAATGCCGGAGTGAAAAGTTATGCCTTCTCAAACTAATGTCCTGAAGAGAGCATAGAATGAATGAGTTGGCCCTTTTGCAGTTAAACAGTTACCAGAAAAGGACTAGTTAATTCATTTTCGGTGGGATTTGCACTGAACTTTGAGAGAGCATAACTTTTGTCTCCGACGTTCGATTGAGCTGAAAATTGAAATACCTATTCAAGTCAACATAGACAAGGTCTCATTTGCAGAAGAACGTAGTTGATTTGTTCCTCCTGGAAATCATGATTCTTTTCGTCAGCCTCCCAGTCCAGTGAAATTCAGTGGTTCTTGTATTATGGCACACCTTGGCTAAGTTTGATTTTCAAATGAAAATTGGAGGCAATCTTCAGAACATGAGTGTGTTTGGTTTGCATTTTGAGCGCATTTCATATTTCCGAAAGAACATATCCAAAAATGGATTCTGAAAACTTGACAGAATTTTTCAAAAATATGCATGTCGTGAACAGACACCGATATGTTTTTTTTTCCTCTTAGGTTAGCAATATCGCACACGTGGATCAAACGGCCATACCAATCAGATTTGCTCGTCCTAACGTGATTCATACCAACAAGGGCAAAAATCCTGCACTGTACTATCTCCACGTACTTTTTCTCAAGTTATCCCTTTTCATAGTTGCCACTAACCATCTTACACTTCAATTGCACATTTGGTCTTACAAGAGATAAATCCAAGCTATATTTGTCATTCTAAAAAAGTTCTTTACAGATTTGTAAATAAATTTTGTAAAGCACTCTTTAGAGCACTTGTAGTTCTGTACCACATACAGAAACGCCTAGACCACGGAACATAGACCACGGAACCTTGAGAAACGTTATCTCAAAATGGTTTTGAGGCCCCCAAGAAGTTCTCAAAACCGAATATTTATACTGAGTGTCCCAAGCAGTTTCTTTTTTTTTGGATCGCTTCCCTAATTCAAGGGTTGTCGGAGAGCCCGAAGTTTTGGTCTCCCATGCTCTCTCCGTACATCGGCCCCTTCCAATTGTACCTTGCCAAAACGTTGGAAAAATAAGGTATGGCAAATTTTATATGGATGAGGAGTCCTAAAAGGGTTAGGTCCCCATACGATTGAACCGGAAGGCAAACCTTTACCTTTCAAATGAGCCACGTTGGCCCTAGGTCCAAAAAGATTAGTAAATTAGACACTCAGCTTATATTTCATCAATTTGAAGGCCAATTTGATTTCGTAAATGTTGAAATTAGACATAGAAAACAAATACTTTTCAGATTAAAAAGAATACTGGGTAAACTGAAAATTACTTGACTGTTTGTTATTTTTAACGCTTCAAGCACTGAGACCCTCGAAAAATATGTTAAAATATTCAAAAAGTAAAAAGAGGAAAAAAAATATTACAAAGGAATAAATACCTAAAAAGCATAAAATGTATTATACTAAATATGTACAAGATATGTGCAATGTTATGTTCAAGCAAGTGCAACTATCCTGGGATCCATGTGTTAAGTAATTCTTTTGTCGCTTTTGTCAGTCGCTTTCGGTTTCCACTTCGGTCAAGGGTTCTTTCGGTTCATTACAAATCGTAGTTATGAAATGTAGTAGTATTAGATCAAGTTTAAAATTATCTCTTAAGGGCCTTCCAAGGTCCGAACTACTTAGTAGTGACGTGACTCATTGAAGTACGTTATAACTACCAAGCAAAAAAGCCATTTTCTTTTTTCAAAAAAAAAATCTTTCCTCCCATGACCACAAAACCTTAAGTGGATCCGTTCATTATGCGCCCCTTCATAATGTTGAGGTGAACCGTATTTCTTGACCGTAGATTAATCGACGATCCTTTACAAGTTTTTCTCATTGCAAGTGGTGGCAGGTCCACGAATATTGTCAAGCCAGGCGATGAACAAACGCTAAACCCTGCCTGACTAAAAGAATGGACCTGGCTGCATTTAAGAACCCTTTCAACCGACTCTCAAAGAAGGTTCTCACATGGCCAGCAACAACTTTTCCCTTGGTCTTTTGCATCTCGACCAAATTTGTCGTTGTGAAAAGCCTGTCTTATTAAACGAATGGGACACCATCTCTCTCAAGATGCTATGCTTCCTGCCTAAAATAAAAATACAGTCGACTCTCCGTTAAGTGAATAGAATACTTTGTAAACTGTTTTAAGTGAAACCATGATAACGGCATTCACTAAATAAGAACAACCAGCAGAGTATTTGTTTTTGATGCTACCTCAAAGCAAATTGTTCAGCTGATTGCCAACATAAAAACATCAGGCTCACTTATGCTTCCATAATTATGTCAACAATGTAGTTATCAGGTCGTCACTACACATGGCATTCTTTGGCAAAATGGCAACTAGGCTTCATGCATTGCAATATTTTTCAAGAGATTTTTTTCTCAAATTGATTGTTTCAGGGCAACTTGTTTTTACAATTCCATTTTCGTGGCATTTTAAACCCTAAAAGTAACAGCTTTGTGGCAAATATTTGATATTCGTTTATGAACAAAATACTTTGCAGACGTCTATCTTTTTATATTAGTGACAAAGGTTTTATCAGTTCAGTTGATACCTTTCAAGCAAAACTAAGATGACTAAAAGCAATGAAAAATGTCCATTAAGCAGAAAACAAGGTGTGTGCCATTTTTTCAATATTAGGTTATTTCTTTGGCATCTTCTTTAAGCAAACCGCTTCATTAAGGGAAAAAACACTGCTGCAGATTCGTTCACAACCAAAGAGTTGTTTACAATTTTTCCAAGTCTAAGTGTATGATTTTGTTGTGGAACACCTGGTTCCAAACTGAATCTTGTCTGTAGTTCAAGGAAAAGGGGGAGAAGTGATTTTCCTTGTGACATATATTTCTTAAAAGAACTGACACCTCCCTTGGGGAACTTCAACTAAGTTAAGCTCTTAGTGGTCAGGTAAATCTCAAAGAGCACAGACGTAAACGCTTTAACGTGCATCACAGACTAAGTTGAAGACATCAAGTATTCTCCATGGGATCCGATATCTCTTTTATTGAGTGGAAGATCTACCAAGGTCATCGTTGAGCTCAACTACAGAGAGAAGAAAATGATCTAACTGATGAGCCATCTACGTGATGGGACGACATGGAACATCAGAGTAGAAACATACGGACCCCTTTAAGTGATAAGTCCATTGAAGCGAGAGGAAATGACTCGTTTTTATAGGCACAGGTTATTGAAGAAATTGGGCCTTTGCGACATGGGCCCCATTGCTGAGAAAACGATAATAAATTGTTAACCTACATCCAGTAATATTAATATAATCCTGAGTAATGTATATCTAATGACCAGAACATAGAGCTGACGATACGTCGGCGGAAATCGAAGGTATACATTACTTCATAAAAGTAGAATGGCCCACTTCATTACTATCTTCCTCGTCCATGATAAATGTGCCATGAGTTGGTAGCAACTCTAAGAGACCCACGTACAAGGAGATCCTGGCAAAGCGAGTGAACGAGGGAAGAACAGTCTCTGCGTAACATTGAAGGCCGTTGGTGTGGCCTTTGGTTAGAAGACCAGTAAAGTATCTCCTCAAGAAGACCGAGGGAACGAGGGAACCGAGAAACCAAGCAGACGTGAGATCGAGAGCGCTCAGTTTCTGACGAGGTGTAGCTTGTTTTTGGTGCCTCTTTCAAGTCACTTTCTTCGCAGTTCATGTTCCAACGCTCGAGAAAGAAGTGGGAGCGGTTTTTGTTCAAGAAATCAAGTGTTCCATTGAAAGCATATTCATTGGTCCAAAACAGGTGAGAGAAAGGGGAACGAAAGACTTGGACTATGAAAGGAAATAACTAATCTTCAAAGGTTGTTCGGTGTTGGAGAAGACTTTGATGTGTGTGCTCATCGTTCGTCACCGAATGAAATGTGAAACTTGAGAACCTAAAGAAGACAGGGGACCTTGTCACTTGAACAAACAATAACGTTGATGTTTGTCCACCACTCAAATAGTGGTTTCTCTCTAACTTACATACTTCTTTGGAAATTGTATTTGTTGTTGTCAAGATGACTGCCTGTCCATCAAATGCGCTTAACCATCATGAAATACCATTGCAGACTTGTCTCGTGCATGGTTCTATTTGAGCAGTGAGACGAACTTTAGGTTGGGAACCAAAATTTAGATCTCGATGGTCTGGCCTGAATATGTAAATTAAATAACGTTCCAAGGTGGACGAGAAATTTCGCTTCGAATCCAATTCGTGATTAGATTTTTCCAACTGGTTTCACTGTCCCACTCTCTCCAAAGTCTTTCCACGTGGAGAAAATTTCCGCTCAGATTTGGGAAATTGCATTCGAAGGATTTCTTATGGAAAAGGAAGACATAACCTTGAAAAAAGCAAGAGTCACAGGGAACTGAGGCTTAACGAGCCAACCAAGACAACCAACCAACCCAGGGTTCCGACTAAGACTCCGAAATTGGAACGAGGACCTGAACAGCATGATATCTCGATCGTTCCATAGTAGACAGAAAAGACGGCTGAGAACTGGAAATAAAGAGTTTTTTTGTCTCTTTCAGGAGGGATTGACCAAGAGGTTCTCAGAATGGGGAATGAAACCTCCTCCACAGCCTCTCAAGTGGTCCAACAGATCCAAAGCAATGTTGAGGAGAAGTGGGATCAAATCCAAACCGTTATTAACGAACAGAAGAGCCACCAACACGTCAACGGCAACGGTTCCCAAGGAGGATCGTCTTCCATATCTAATGAGCATGAAGATCAAGAAGTTTCAACTGAAATTCCAGGTTTAGACCCATTGGATCTTGAGGAGGCACCCTCTTTAACACCGAAACAAATTCTAGGTAAGAGGAGCGTTCGCGTCAATGTAACCTTAACAGGCAAACAAGGCTCAAAACTGGAGATGGAACAGCTAACGGATTAATGAGGTCGAGAGGTATCTCTCTTTGTGAAGGTGCTCTTGAAGCCTTCAAACCCTTCTTGCCCTACAAGGCAATCAAAAGACGATGGTGACTCAAGCCAAAAGGTGTGAGTCAGGTTGGGTTCCCTTGGGTACCAATTAGGAACGCGGGTCCAAAAATCAACAGCTTCAAAAGGGACCGATGACAAGAACTTGACAATCTCATTCACCCCATGAACACCATATATTTATAGTAAATTGAGGAGCAGGAGTAACTTACTCAACCTTTACGTTCCCCTATCAATCAGGATATTGAACAACGTGTAATTGTAGATAAGGACCACAAAACTTGCGGACGTTACCCTGATCAATACCAAACTTGTTGATTTTGTTGTTCAATGGCCTTCGTACTTTGTATTGACAGTGATCAAGCTGTTAATTAGGATGAAGGTAGAAATAGTTTGTTGTTTTGAAGGTAGATTCACACCAAAATTAGTCTTGGATCAAGGTTGTTCGTAGCGTATGTTCGTTTGGGGGGTTTGCGTTTAGGATCATATACGAAAATCCAAGGGTTTTTAGGTTTAATGTATGATAATGAAGGCTTTTACAAGAAGGGAAAAAACAATATCAAAGCCACTTGTGAATGTGAGAACGATGAAAACTTCTCGCGAATTAACCATTCATGAGTTGTGGTATGTTCCAAATCTAACAACGTTCCAGTCCCATCTACCCAAATGTACGCACTCGGAGAAAATGAGCAGTTATAGCGAACCAAGGCTGATTGAGCTACTCATACCTTTAAGTCATTAATCCATTCTAATCTTCGACCCATCGTGTTTCAGGCCTTTCCCCTAAACTTGAAACAAAAATTTATCGATTTTCGTTGAAGATTGAACAATGTGCATTTTTCATTCACGCTTTGATTGAATGGTTGTGTAATACCTTACAACACCTTCAGTCAAACTTTCAAGGCCGTTTTCAGGCTGTTCCAGTTTGTGCCAACTTGGCCTTTGAATGAATCTTGGGTTAGGAAACTGGCCCCAATCTTAAAACCAACACCAAGAGAGCCTTGGATTCAAGTTTGAAGAGGCCAAGCGGTGTTTCCAAATGTTCTTCCTGGTTTCAAAGGTCAATTCTCGCGCTGTCCCACATAAATATTCATTTCGAGGATACATCTTACTAGATAAGGATTTGCTGTGTATCCCAGGAATTAGACTAAACGCACCTGCTATTCAAACACACATATTTATTCATGTTTTGGAAAGTACACTCCCAACTATGAACAAATTAGCGTGCTTGGAACTCTGACAGTTTCGAGTGGGAGTTTTAAAATCTGACATGAAGAACCATTTCCGTTTGCGTTTTGACTTCAAAATATCACAATACCACTATGGACACCCCTTCACTTTCTCAAGTGTGTACTTTTGAGGTGTCGTCTTTCCACAATATTTTGTTGGTCTTCATGTTCCATATTTCAGCGTCACTCACTCACTCACGCTTTAGCCCAAGTAATGGAACACTGTTGACTCTGCTCTATGTTAGCGAGTTACAGAGCAAAACTAGGCAAGCACTATTGTGTAAATCGATTGACAACCCAACCAAAATAACACTCGAGAACACGAGATAGTAAGCGAGTTGACGCATCACTGGGATCGACATCCAATCAATATTTACCAGCATAAACCGGAAAATGGCCGTCACAACAATGATTGAGCATTGAAGTGATGTTTATGAGAAACATATTGATAATGAGAGCATGATTGGTTGTTACTGGAGTTTCTCAAGAAACGGATAATAAACATAGTAAGGGAACCTTACATTCAATAGCCATAACATTTGGCCCACTTTTGATCACAAGTTATTTACGCTCAATAGTTTGAAAGACAGTATTTCTTTTTCAGAATAGCTTTTAACTTCGATCTATTCGAGCCTTCGATGGTTAAAAAGGATGGTCTTTTTACGCATACGAATTCCGAGGAGCCAGGTTAAAAAAACTCAGCTGATTTTTAAGTTTTGTTAGAGGTTGTCGATAAATATATGTAGATTACTGACAGCATTTTTATTCTCGAAGCAAAAGTCATTTATTGAAAAAAATAAGGACACTAGACAACTTATAAATGGGGAAGAATGTCCCAGGAGCACTTGACAACTATTCCTGTTTTATAACAAGAAATGAATGCAAGTCTCAGGCTTTGCTATAAAGGGCTATTTACGTATGTGTTCAGTAATTATTCATGAATCTACTACCAATGTTCTTTGTTCGCACTCTTTTTTGGAGACTCTTGTTAATGCTCAATTGCTACATTCCCGCCCTTGGAAACCATTTAGGCTTATAATCTTTCAAGGCAAGCAATCATACTTTTTTCTTCCTAACAGACTTCCGTGATCCATGAACCATTTTCGAATGAAAGATTGTTTAATCATTTAGAAGGCACTTTCCCAGGGTCTTGAATTAAATTTCCATATAAGCACGTTATGTGCTCCTTTGAAGATGAGCTCGTCAAACCAAGTTAGAACATTTTCCCTGTGGTGTTTCACTCGGTTTCGTGTAGAGAAACGTCAATGCAATTCTTTTGTTACCATAGGGTTCTAAAGCGGATCTGGAAGTATAACTGTCAACAGTTGATCCAGGATAAATGGAAAATGTATTGGCATAAAGCTTATCTTAGGTCAAATCTCCACGGACCCAAAAGCAAGTCTTTTGTTGTCAGGTCAAACTGAGACTTTGAGAACTTTGTTTCTTTGGCATGTTTGGTTAAACCAAAACTTCCCACATTTGAAGTGTTGTCCCAATTATCATTAGGCACAAAATGTAAAAAGCTTGTGAATAATGATTGAAAAATAAAACTCTTACTCAACTATGGTTGGCCTATTAAGAAGTGGCTAATCCAAATCAAAAAGTAAAGAAGCTCATTTCAGTGCAACAATCTGGAAGTTCTTTTGAGGCCTTCTGTTCCAATATCTAGCTCAGTGGAACGCGTTTGTGGTGGCTTGTTCCATGGGAAACTCTTTTATTTGATTAGACGAAAGCTATACCCGCTCATACATCAAACATTCAGCCGTTTAATCTCCCAAGGGATGGCCTAAGATCTGGTAATCTAAGCCTTCGGCTTGTGATCTATGCTTCCAATCCCCCTTTTTACGCTTGAAAAAAATCTCTCCAGAAAATCTTAATGCCAAATAACGTACAAGACGATCCCATTTCCTTTCTTGAAAGGAAAATGAAAGCCACAAGAAATAAAAAGTTGGCTGCCAAGCATGCCATGTTTCCATCAAAACGAACCCTTGAATCCAAAATCAGCCTGGGTGATTTTTTTGGGACTGCTTTTCGGGGATTGCCAGAATTATTGACTAATCTGCCAAAGGGGCGGAACATTCTTGGCTCGTTTAACCTCATTTCTTTGGCATCGTCTCATGCAAGCAAATTGCTTGTAATGGAAGAAAATTGACTTTTAAAAGATGACGAGATGTGACAGGTGCACACGAGCTGTATCCGTCATTCGTGTCGAAGGAATGTTGGTAATTTCCAACAATACCAATTTCCTACATAACGTGGTTGAATCTGCTCCTATTTTAGGCTCGCTGTTGAATTCCTCTTGTTCGCTCTTCCGTAATGAACTTAGAGCCATTCATTTGTAAATTCTTCGATGGTTGGCATTTGGGGGTAATTTCAGCGACTTCCCGCTAATTTACGAGGCGCAATGTCAGCATTAACCAACCATCCAAACATTGAGTAGAGACATTGGCAAATATTGGATCCAGACCAATCAATACTAATGCACTCTGTCCTCGGTGGATCGAGGAGCCTCATGCAGCCACATACTACATAACAACATTAGGACATGCTGAAGATCGAGGGTTCGTGTACACTGTACATTCACAATGCCTTGACATTTGTTTGTGAAAGCTAGAGAAAACACCAGGCCTCGCCCAAAAAAGTTGTGCCTCTTTGATATGCATTCACGTGTTCCACCCCTTTTCTGATTTTGATGTGACAACGATGCGTTCTGTATTTTCTAGAGATCAAAGCCAGTTGGGTCACGTTGAAGGACAAGCTGAAAAATATCGGCGTGCTCACCTTCCTTCACTTGTTCGACCATCATCCAGATGCCAAGAACAGCTTCAAGTCTTTCACGGACATGTCCACGGAGGACCTTAGAGAAAACGAAATCTTTCACAACCATGCCAACCGAGTCATGAAAGTGATCGAGAAGGTAAGAAACGTGATTGGCAGATGTCGGGGGTTCGTGAAGTACAAGGTTACCTTCAGTAGATCGAAAAAGGGGCCTGGACCGTCTGTTTCTTTTTTGAAGATAAGTGTATTTTGGTTTTATTGGGATAGGTTGGAAAATGAAGCTACTCGTTTGACCGAATCAAGGTTTTTTTTCAAAGGCCCGACGGAGTTTTGATGTTCTTGTGAGTCATAGATGGGATCGCGGTAATGGAAGCTAACATTTGTATACTTCATCTTTTATTTAATTGGAATTTATTTCTAAATATACTGAGTTTATGAATAACGGCAGGTATTCCATGTGGAAAAAACGGAATTGGAACATGAATGCTTATTATAGTGAAGAGGTTGATAAATAAAAAATCAAATTAGCTGGTTTAAAGTCATTTGGAATAGCTGTAGCTAACGAAACGTAACTTTAAAGGGACTTATTGAATTTTTGAAAAAAGGAAGATGCAGATTACGAAATTATTTGTGGGGTTGGTTCTAAATGTGCATGACTTGTTCAAGAATATTGAGAGGCAAAATATCATGTTAATTTCGACAAAACGTCAACAAAGGCCAAGTTCGACTCAAAAAGAGCCTTTTATATTTGTGGGCATTTTTTGAGTATTTTTCCAGATAATCTCGTTTTTTCTTCCTATCCACTTGATAAAATTATGCAGCTTTTGCCCATGGCACAAGAGATCAGAAAGTACAAAACAAACTTGAAGGTTTTTGAAAGGAGGACAAATGATCCAAAATTCCTAACGATGCCCTTTAAATTTTTGGTATAGAAGGCTCCTTTCAAAAGCATTTTATGCCCAATGCATTTTACATGCGTGCACGTTCGTACGTCCATGAAACAGAATGTTGTTGCTCCAGAAGATTGCTATGGAGTATCGTACAATTATTTCAAGCGCTTGTTTTGAAGTCTGAGCTCCCCTTCAGATCATTATCAATTTCTCCCATCATCCTAGTTTGATTCTCAGAGTAAAAGCAGTTGCCAAATTTAGTTTCGTTTTCGTGATAGTTCCGCGAGCTCTTACTTACAGCAAAGACTCCGTCAAATATTTCTAGGGTGTTCAAAGCTAAAAGCTCAATTAAAACAACGTTTGGACTACGAAAAAAAATCAAGTTTCAAGTCTAAGGTTTTGCTATAGATCTTTTGCGGGTTTGATTGAGGCACAATCAGATCCTTTCTCATACTTGAGTTTGCTTTTGTTAGTCCGTCATTCGCCGTTTTTCGTTTTTTTCACCCAATAGCTTCAGAGTTCTATTTCATTTTTAGGCCTTCTAGTTTTTTGCATTCGTATTTAACCACCCAAAAAGTTTACCACTAAATATCCAATACAATGAAATCATTATGGAAAAGCAGACAACTGATTATGTTGATCAAGGTCAACTTGAAAATTGCGAGCGAGAAGTTCAGATCCAAGGTTGCCCAGGTTTTTTATCTGTTCAAACAAGCTCTTACGCTTTAGTGACCCCAGCCATGTTTTTAGTGGCCTTTGTCCCTCTTCTTGGCAGCCAACCATTGGAAGAGGAACCACCCATTCCAAATTTGGAATTTTATCTCAGGCAAACGTTCATTCTTTCGAAACGAGGCCTGCATTTAACCCTGGACCAGCCCACAAATTGGCCTTGGAATGGCCTTTGAACCGCTAGATTGAGTGCATTCCCCATTAAAGGCCACCAATATGATGTTGAGGGACGGGTATTCTCGAAAAAAACGAGAAATGCTAGAGTTGTTTTACCGATTTTTGTTGTAAAGAAAAACAATACAAGACCTGGCCAGAGAGATATTGTATAAATTTCAAGGTTAAATAAAGGTGAAGGCAGCGAGATGGTCTTCACTCACTCTCATTTTCCGACGTATTTTGAAGCTCTGAACTTGCATTCTGCAAATTAGAACCGGATTCGAAAGTTTCGTGTTGTTCCACGAGTTGGAAACTTGTGCCGTATAAGCACGTAGTACATTACCACGAAATTGCAGGACTTCCCACGGATCCAGGATGGTTACAATCTGGAACTACTTGTTATCTTCGGGAAATCGATGGCTGGAGTCATTTCCAGGGAACGAGATTGATGGATTCCATAGGCGTACACAAAATAAACAAACGACCAATCCACCTGTTACATTCTGATCGTTCCATATCCCATCCCATGGGAAGTACGTACTCCTTTAGTACCAACCAGTAACTAAGTGGTAACCAATCAATCAAATGTAGCTTGGACTTCCATTACTCACTCAATCCATTAGCTTATGGTCAACGAACCATCTAATATGAACAAACACGTGCTCAATTGGTAAAAAATATTATTCAAGGAAGAGGAGGCCTTTTGAGAGTTGTTTTCGTTTTTGGAAGTGGATGATGCTAACAAATCGGGGGAAAATGCGTGTGACACATACAGTTGGGGTTAGGAATGAGAATATGTTTTAGTGAAGAATATTTTTTTCGTCAAAACCATTTCCCAGAAATGAGATGTAATGCAAGTTATGTTCTACATTTCGATCTGTAAAAATGAGAACTCCATCACACGTAAGGCTAAAAATAGCGAGGTTGTATTTTTGAGTTGGTTACATTTCCCTTGCATATGGTGAAGATCAAATAAACAATGTTTCGTTAATGCCCGATGATTCTAATCTTAACGGAAAACACGGAAATTGGCAGATTTGGACTAACCACTTTCCACGGTATGTGTCAAGAGGATAAACTTGGCCTTTTTGCTTGATTGGAAAACTACTGAGGCTAGTTTTTTAAGCGCAAAGATCGATCTCAAGATCGAACTTACAGTACTAAAGTACGATCTTAAGATCGATCTTTGCGTCTTTAAAAACTAGCCTCTGTAGACTAAGAAAATCGAACGTGGAAGAGCAAACAGCTTGTCTTCTCCCATTGCGCAGTAAATGTGGCAGAAACAGAAAAACTTGTCCCATTTACCGATTAGGAAAACTAGCAACCTTCTCCAACACCAACTGATACTGGTCCATTGGATCTCGTGATTCGTTATGAAAGTCAAAACTTATGAAAAGGAAAAGGAACCAACATGCCTTTTACTTACTCTTGACCTGGTCAGTCATTCAGACTATCATCGAAATTGCTGCGTTCAGAATGACAACTTCATTTACGTAGGGACCTCGCGTTTAAAGGTCTCAGATAAGCCACGAAAATATAAGCTTGTTATTTTTCCTTGACCTAGGATCCAGAAATCATGGCTTATTATGACTTTGTCTACGCATTCAGACGTAGTTTTCGTAGATTGATTATGCGAGAGACGCCAAATGCAGAGCTTGAGTCGTCAGAATGGCTGAGAAGTAAGTATTCGCTAACTAATGCTAATGAGTTGCTGTCCATGGCATAATTAGCCTTTGAAGATCTGAATGGTCATTAACGATGATTTAGCTGTGTTGGCTTCTGGCGCATTACCTTTGATTTGAAAACTACAGTAGGAAGAATGCAAACCATTGCAAGAACAGATTTCATTCTTGATGGGAGAAAGCTACTTTCCTGTCACACGTCTTTTCGACCTTTGGGTAGCGAAAAATTTTTTGATTTAAAAGTTTAACGTTTGGTGGAAGTATTAAGCCTCAAAGGTGTATAAGAATATAAAAAGATTAACTATCCCCCGGGCACGTCTACTTTTCCAAAATGCATCAAAATCAAAGTATCTACAATCCAACAATTAGTTTATATGAGCAAAAAGAAATAACAGAAAGAAAATCAACATCTTAAGTTTTAGGCGATTCATTTGGTGAAGAATTAAAACCGTTCAGAAGCATGAAATATTGATTCATCTGACATTTTGACAATGAAATGAAGAACGTTGATTGAATAAGCTGATGTGGGCGTAATGCATGAGAAATAAGGAAGAAATGCCTAGCCCAAAACCATGTGCATATCTCGTCATATTTTTCAAAAATTAAACAAAATCCTAAAAGAGTAAGAGACAGGCTTTTTACTTTAGTTTCATTCATCGCTACGTCCAGAGCACGTCCCTTTCAGATCCAAAGATGCAGTGTGCAAAATTTTGGACAAGTCAAATTTTAATGAGCAATGTGTCAAGTTTTGTCAGGATAAAAACATCAACCCTTCAAACAAGTTCATTGCACAATTCCGTTTGCCAAACACTTCCTTTGTCCACTTTCCCCAGAATTTCAAAAGTGCAATGTAAGCCAAGATCTGCTGCTTCGGCTTCAATCTCAAATCTATTCCATCTATCCAAGGAGCTTAACCTAATCTCCGAACCAGGAACCACCATACGAAAACAGCAACACACCGTCCAAAATTAGATCATGTGGGTAATTGAAGTTCCACTTGGAAATGTTTGGATAGTTGAGTCGTTGGAGACGAAATTTAATTGTCTGGTCTGGTTGAGAGTGGAATGACAATCTGTCGAGAAGGGCATCCGATCAAATTCCCCACATGCTTCCAACCTTCCTAAAAGCACGTTTGGCTTTCTAACTTTGTAGGTTGTTGATCGCATCGACACCCCAGAGACTTACATCAAGTACCTAACCATGTTGGGGCAAAAACATGTGATGTATGATGCCGAACCTCAATACCTCAACCAAATGGGATTCATGTTCCTCGCCGCCATCCAACCTATTCTCGAAAAAGAGGTAATTTCAGAGTTAAAAAAATGCCGTTTACGTACCAACAGGGTGACTAGTAAGTAGGGGAACGGTGATAGTATTTCTACACATAGCATTGACATTTTAGAACTGTTTTTCAGGTAGCATATGAATAACGTAAAACTGCCTATAACCACTGCACTTTTAGTGTTTTAATATGTGGAAGGATTCACCTAACTCATTGTCAAAAGTCAACGACAGCAAACAATAATTTGAATTTGTGCACTGTAAATCGACAATTGTTAAGGTCAAAGAAGGACATATTGAATACCCTAAGCTAACTTTTCATCCAAATTTGTCGAATCAATACTTCTTGGAAAAACTAAGTGTCCCTTATGTTCTTAATTTTGGCTAAACCAGTTCTAATGGATTACACTTGCTTTTAGTCACCCTGTAGTTACATTAGCGTGCCGGTTAGCGATCGGTCATTTTTCATTACTCCTCATTTTCTTGTAGAATGCATGGAACGATGAGGTTCGTGATGCCTGGGAACAACTCTTCTTGGTAGTCATTTACACCATGAGAACGTCCATGGAAAAAGAACAAAGACTGGCTCAAAATGGATCCGCCCGGGCACACTCCTGAATACGCCTGAAGAAAATATAGATGTGTTCTTATTTGTACTTCTTTCACATGCAAAGAATGTTTGATTAATAAAAAACTTGGTGTCTATTTGCTTCACAGTGGAGCTTGAAATGGTACTCGAAATAACTTTGTGAGGAAATGTATAAACATACGAAAGAGACCAAAACCTTATTCTGGAGGGCCTCAAAAGAAGGAATCTCGCATAACTCGCTTGCCTTCAAGGGATCAAAGCTGCTCAGAGTATATGCTTTGCATTCTTGTCTGAGAGGATTATTGACGGAACAATTCCGATCAAACCGAATATTGTCTTTGGTCAAGAGCTCGAGGTATTTTCTTAGAACATACCATGTCTCGGATGGATTGTTATTCTTGCGCTATGCAGATATTGAGACTGGAAACTTAGGCAAAGATCTCAATAAAACCTAGCTCCATTATGGCTTAACGACTTTCTGAAATCCTTGTCCAGACACACTGCGGTGAAACTTTATCGTTTGCTTTCATGATTTCGCCTCTGAAGAGGAGATATTTCATATTCTACAGACACGTTTTTCGGAGTTAGTTGTACATCGCTTGAAACGTATGCTATTTCTTGAGTTGGGATACCAAAATATATCGTCTGTCTCCCATCTCAATGATGTACGTAGACTAACTCATAGTTCAAAAAGTATGGCTTTGTTTGGATCTTTTGTTCTCTTTTTCAGGTGTAAAAAATACGTGGGAAGACAAAACTATTGTTGGTTAACATTACTTGGAAATACCGTGTAATCGGTTGTGCTTACCCAATTTCAAATTGTTTTGATCCTTGCAAGGCCTTACACGTGCAATGAATGATGCTCTTTCTCTATTCAAAGGGCCAAAGTATGCTTGTCCTCCATTCAGAAGTGTGCAAGAGCTTATTTTGGCATCATTTTTTAAATTAACCACACGACTTATAATTCATACCCATGATCTGATTCTGTTTTTGAAGCCCAAATGATGAAAAGATTATGCCCAAAGATCACATGCTTCCAGCTGAATATCAAGATTGTAAATTTCTATTGTTGTTGCTACCAATGAAAGGATAAAAATCACAAGCTGTTAAAATCAGAAAATTGTGACCCATTTGGAATGTACAATATACAAGTATGTCCGACCAAAAATAATGCCGACTAAAATATACTGCTCTGAATTTCAAAAGGTAACAAATAAAACTAAAAAAAACGGTCATCATTTTGAGGACAACGTTCATATATTTATTTGCAATTAATATGTACTTGCTACTAGGAATGGAAAATAAAAATCGATGTAACCAAATATGAAATACGAAAAAAACCGTAAAGAACAACAACAAAACAATGATTTTTAAGATGATTGAAACAATTTAACAGAACCAATGTATCAAGACAAATGGAACAAACAAAATTTTTCAACAAACGTAGGCAAATCTAAATATGGATTTTACACGACATTAGATAAAACGTACATGAGGGGGATGTTTTATATCCTGGCATTTTTTCTCTATTTCCAAATACTTTAAAATAAGACCGCATTTGATCGGGAAGCGCTGTAATGGAGATTAAAATGAAGACGCACATCCTTAGTCATATCTTATCGTTTTACTGAACAAGGAAATTTAAAAGTGATATTGAAAGCGTTTTAGTTCATTTTAAACTTTTTTTCCAAATCTACAAGGTTGGCTACTTAAAACGGAGCAAGGAAAATTGTAAATTTCAGACAATCAAGGTTCTGAATCAAAAAGTCATTTTTACAAATAGTTTTTATTATAATATCATCTAGAACATTTGTTTGAAAATAATTTCTCTAAGTGGCCTTTTTTGGCGGGGCTTTGAATTCAATTAGCAATGAAAGAAGATATTCGCAGTCAACATGTTCCTCGTGAAATTCTTGTCATCCAGCCATCAAATTGCAGAATGGCCACTTTTCTATTATCAGTACTTTCCACAGTCATCTTTAAAGTGGGTTCAATAAAAGGTTAATTGAAAGGTTCATGGGATTGAGTTTTGGGGAAGAAAGAGGCTTGATCGGCAAGCGGAAGCGTTGAAGCGGCAAATTCAAATGCGTTGCATGACCAAATATTTTTTAAATACTAACACCTAACATTGTAGGGAAATCATTCCCTTGCATCGGTTAAAAACCCGTGAAAGGGCAAGGAAAAAAAAGATCCTAAAATTGACCTTGCACTTGAAACCAGGCAAAGAAACTACATCTGGCATTACGGATTACTTTTATCAGTAATTTGTGAAATATCTTTAGCCAATAACACAATTATTGAGTTTTTGAACCTACCGAAATCAAGCTTGTGCATTACCCTCTACAGGGTCGGCGGTCCAAGTGTGGATTTTGACTTCTTTAGTACTTATCCAGTGTCCGTTTCAGGTTTAATTGAGCCTCTTAGACTTCTTTTTTGGCCTATCCTTTAAAGTGAGGCGTGTTGGGATACCAAACAGTGCACTCCAACCCAAAATGTTGTCCTCCTTCCCTTGAGGGACAAATGCAAGGCACTATGCCAACTGCCCCAATCACGTCATTGATGACATGATTTCACCCATGCCCAAGGCCTCCTACAGGAATATGGACAAAACAACATCTATTTCTTAATAGTTCAGAATTCTTAAACTGTAAATTTGAAAAAAAAATCTGTCGAAAATTACAAGTCTTGTTCTGGTCATAAAGGGTCTACACTTGGGCCGCTGACCCTGTAACACCTTCCAAATGATAGAAATCTGAAGGAAGGTTAATTTTGAGATCAAGTTCATTTCTTTCTTCTCAAAGTCCAATCCCCTGGACTTGTAAAAAAAAGCTTTACGTTAATCTATTAAACCTAATTGTGGGATAAATGTTGAAGGTAACAATACCAAAAATATTACTGCTGTTTATGCAATTTGCTGATTCCTTGAAAAGAACTTCACAAGGAACATTTGACGGTGAACCTCATCAAAAATAGGGGCCCCATAGACAAATTGTTTAAACACAAAAGTTTAAACACAAAAGTGCTACATGAATTGTTGGTAACAATGATTTTTTATTTAAAGTCCCTGATTATCCGAAACTTACTAATACGCATGCCCGGTTTTAAGTGACCAACCCTGTAGCAATGAACCCAAGAACAACCGAGACTTTTTAATTCAACAATATGGCAGTAATGTTTTGACGACAAATTCTCGAATTCATTGAGGGATCCTATAACTTCCGAATTTACTAGTGTCGCTTTCAAATGGTGTGTGATTCAATGACATCTTTTCAAACTGTGAACAAAAAAAAAACCTTATCATCATGTTGATATGATGCAAAAGTTTCATACTTAAACTCCACAATTATTTGTGCCAAAATAGTTTACATATTTTGGCGATGAAAAATGTTTTTGAATTTTTGGATACATAAAATTGAAAATTTTCGAACGACAAAAGGTATCAAATGTTAATGCCTTGTCATGATATCGTTCCACGATCAATATTTTGCCTTGATTCAATAACACATATGATAGAAAACAAACTTTATATAATGGAAAAAGACATCACAAAACCCAAAGTTACTCACTGTCAAGTGTTTAACTCGAAAGTAACTCAGAGCTTTCACGTCTTCTGGCGTCAGCCTATTGTTCATGAAAAAATAAGTGGCGAGCTTATCTCGCTTTTTGTTATACACGACAGAAAACCTTGAACAATGGAAAAGGGCTTTGTAGTTGCCGCACAAGAACAGTTTTATTGGTTTACAACCAATTATTGTTTTCATTTGCCGTTCATTCTATGGTTCAAGATAATTTAAGTTGTTTTCAACAGGCAAACTGGAGCACAAAACAGTACCATGTCGAATTTTAACTTCGACTTAACATCTCTTCTGTTTTTTTTTAACTTTAACCTTCCCTCAACTCTTCAAGACGCAAAGAATATTTATTGTCTATTATCTTTGATCATTTGAATGAAAAACAGATCGTCTTGTGAGCTAAATAGTCGTACACTGACTAGATTTTTATTTGTCACACATTTGCGGACAGAAAAAAACTAAATTTGCCCTAGAATTCATGAGCACGACTAACGTAATCTATTGTGGTACGACAAAGGCAATCACAGAGTGTTTGAGACAAGCGTTTTCAGGCGATATTTGGACAGTTTCAACAACTGGATTATAAATTTCTTTTGTGTGAAGTCGTTTTCAAATATAAAGCGTGGAAATAATCGATCAGAAATACTCCCTTTTCGAAGTTTCTTTAATTGCCAGTTGCTGTCAAAAAGATTGAAGAATCACATCACCAATTTTTAAAGAAACACACTTTAAAATTAGGTAAGGTTTCAAACCAAAATATCTATGGGAAAGCCTGTACTTTTGTCACATCTACTTAAAAATATTATGGAGCAGGTAGACCTTAGGCCTTGAGGGGGTTGGAAATCTTTCTCAATCTGAGGTTTCGTGACAGTCAAATTTTGCTCCACTGAAGACTTCAACTTATCCCCGTCCTTCACTCGGCATAACGAGAAAGAAAGGCCAAGGGAGGGGGCCTAGATCGTGGCGGGCCTGCAAATGGAGAAAGCCCCCTCTCTCATCCTCTTCTTTTTGGATCCACTTGACCAAGTTTGACACAAATCTTTCTCAGAAAATCAGCTGAGAGCTCCTTCCTTCTGTTTGACATTATTTCTGCGTTACATCATTCCCATCTAATGGGTCGAGAGAGGGTGACGTCTTTAGAACAATACCAATTATGTCACAAGAAACAGCCTCAACCAGTGGAGCATCCAATTCCAAAGAACGGGTTCTGTCTTCCACTCTCAGTCGACAATGGAGCTCGGAAATCATCTCTGCCGACCACATCGACCTGCAGGCCACGGCCATGGGCCTGGATTGCTCCGGACAGCTGGTTCTTTTGGGCGGCAAGAAGTATTTAGGCCTGGTTAAGCTCGACTATGATACTCCAACTTTGGGTAAGTAAGAAAATATTGAGGACTCAAATTATTGAAAATGTGATTTTCAAATGTAATTACTTTTTCTTTTCAGAGGTTACATCAAAACTGAATCGACCCACGACGAAATGGGAGGCTTGCAAGATCAGTTGGAATCCAGATATTGGTTCGAAAGAGGTGGTGGGAATGGCTTGGAACGATCGAGTGGAGCTGTTCAAAGTTCAACCTCATTCTATCACTTCCATGGACCAATTGCGCTTCCATTCCCGTGTTATCACCGATTTTGATTGGAGCTATGAAGATCCGAATGTGATTGCATCGGCTTCTTTGGATAGCTTGGTGTATCAATGGGACATTCGCGAACCATCTACCCCAGTTTTGACCCTGAATGGAATGGTGCCAATTTCCCACGTACGTATTAAGATCATCGGCACTAATCCAAATCAAACTGGGATTAGCTTGTGTGCTTTGATATTGCAGGTTCGATGGAATCGGCATAATTGTCACCATTTGGCCACCACCCATGAGGGTGAAGTAAAAATCTGGGACAACAGGCGCCTCAATATGCCAATTCGATTCATCAGCATGCAGTCTTCCCGTATCCTCAGTTTGGATTGGAGCCGCAATTCGCCACATAAGTTTGTAACCAGTGGCCAAGATTGTAGTGTCAAGTGCTTTGATCTCGCCACCGACCCCATTAACCCCAAAAAAGTACTCACTACTGCAGTGCCTGTCTTCCGAGCCAGGTAAGTTTTAATTGATCAATAATTGGGTATTTAAACTTGAACAATATCATTTGTTTAAGATACACCCCATTTGGTGAGGGTTTGGCCACTGTCATTATCCCTCAATTGCATCGCAATGACAATACTTTGTTCTTGTGGAACTCTCAACACTTACAATCGCCAGTTCATTGCTTCTTTGGGCATAAGGACATGATCCTTGATTTTGATTGGCGTCGATTGGAAGGGAGTGATGACATGGAAATGGTAAAACGCGCCTTGAATTGATAAACTGTTCGGATTGATATGCATTAATTTCTCTTAGATAACATGGTCTCGAGATCATACATTGAGGTTATGGCAAGTTCCAGTGGCTCTTCAGAACCAGTGTGGTGGAAAAGGCTACTCAACCGAAACTTCCCTCTCTAACGAGAGTGATGGCGATGAGAAAAAAGGCGACGACATGAATGATTACGAGGAGAAAACTGAAAATGGTCATCCGCCAGCCTTGGAGCCTCAAGATTCCTTTGAAGAGCAAGATGTAGACAAAACCCTTACTAGATCGGGTGGATTGGAATTGCTCAAGGAAGAAGAGGAGCAGCATCAAGTACAAAATGATCTCGAATCTGCATTTGTGGCACCTTCGAGAGAATCCACGCCGTTACGACAATTGGAACGGAAGAATTCCAGCATTTTGGCCCAAGAGTTCCAGTCTTTGGACATGAGCCGCATCAAATACATCACGATTGAAAACTTGGACTGGGCCAGACGCACTTGTCGAGTCTCGGCGAGTTTCCTGGGCAAAATCACTTTTCATAAGATATTTTTACGCATCACTTTTCAACGCGATTATCCCCTGACGAGTCCAATGTTTGCTATTGGACGAGGAACCACTTTGGATAGTGCTAGTAAGGCTTCAATAGTTGAAGCCATGAAGATGACTGCCGGCCAACATGCTCGTCGAAATTTGATCTGTTTGGAGCCGTGTCTTCTTCAACTTGAAGCTTTGATCGATCAAATGAGAAGAGGTGGCGGGGGCGAGTCCTTCACGTCATCCTCTGATATCCTCAGCATGCGGAATAGTCTTCCTGGCCAAGGAGAAACTTTGAAAAAGAATACACCGCCTCCAAATCCATATCCTTTGGCAGGTGAGGCCAATCCCGAGATGTTGGAAGGTGACATGGGGAATCTCCACGACAGTAATATACCCTTTCCCAAGTTGAGTGGAGCCAGATTTTGCTCCAATGGCTTCTTGGTTTGCTTTTGTCAAACTGATTCCACGTCAAAAATGGTGAAGAGTTCGCCTGGAAACACTTTGATTCTAACCCCACGTGCTCTACCAGCTTTCGAGACCTCGTATCATCTCACGCAACAATTGGATATCATGAATGGAATGAGACCCATGAACGCCCGAAGCGGTCAATTTAGACAGAGTCCAAGCAAATATCAGAGCTCTTCCTCCAATCTAACATGCAACAGCTCATCTTCATCTCTTGTGGGAATGAAACATGCAGTGGAGAGTGGATCATTGAAGACCACTGGGAGATTCAACATTTGTAGAGTTAGAAGCGGGTCAACCGAGGACGTCAAGGGGCCGTTAAGCCGAAGGCCTTCGAACTCCGCACAGTCTCTCAAAGATTCAAAGATGGATAAAGCCAATGCCGGTGCTAGAGTGGCCATTTACAATGTTTCTGACCTGATGCCCTTCAGAAAATCGCTAGCTCAAGGATACCTTTTACCCCATGGACATCTTCAGGACAGAAAGAGATGCTGTCTTGAGAATGCCAAACTGGCGGCCAAGGAGAACTTCGTCCAAAGAGCCACGATTTGGAACATCTGTGCTCAGATGATGGATAAGATCCAACATAAATCTAATAAAAATGAAATCCCATGGGCTGCACACCCCTTAGGGCGACCACTTTTGGAAAAGATGATCCAAAACCTCTTGGTCAATTGGGACATTCAAACCGCCGCATTGGTCGTTTGTTTCTTTCGATCTTTCAACCCTCCAAAAGCTCGAATCCCTCCTGCTGTTTCCGTGACAATTCATCAGAGCCCTGTGGCATCGAAACCATTGTCTCCCAGACGTCAACCATGCCTGATGTCACCACTGAACGAACCACGTGGTCGTCATTCCAGAAGCCCTTCTTGGGGCCAACGTCATAATACTCCGTGGTACATGAAACCGGGTGCTTTACCGGCACACAACTCAAATTCTCCCTATCATACGATTCATATCAGTTCCACTTCTGGGAATGAAGGTTCGAATTCCACGGGCCTGGGTAGGCTATTTGGCAACATTCCCAGTTTGGGATCTCAATCCAACCTGGAGCAGTATTTCTCACCCTTTCCTAAAGAAAGTCGGTCCAATTCTTGGAGCGATGCTAAAGAAGATGAATTGGAAGTTCCTAGTCCTGCATTGTCTGAGGAAGTGAAAGAGGACGTATTTATGGAACAAGTCAAGGTCAGCGATATCTTGGACCCAAGCAAGGCTTTGTATCATGATCGCTTGAAACTAAGTTACGCCAATGTCCTTCAAAATTGGGGTCTCTTAATCGAACGATGCGCTCTCTTGAAAAACCTCAACAAACCGCCCAATCATAGACATATTGGATTGGAGATGACCGTCAAATGTGACCATTGTGGCTTGGATTCCGGTTTCCAATCCCAATGCTCGTATTGCTACAGGTTCAAAATGAGATGTGCCATATGCCAATTATTTGTCAAAGGACTTGCACTCAATTGTCAAACGTGCGGCCATGGTGGACACATTGTCCATTGGCAGCAATGGTTTCAAGACCAACGTGAATGTCCCACAGGATGCGGTTGTTTGTGTTCAGAGCAATTACAATAAATTACCCTCCCATGCCGATTGCTTCTCAATTTACTCATACTTCCTCTATCTTTGCATTAGTTTTGTTTGTTGCAGATGCTTTTTGGGAAGGTTTATTACAAGAATTGTTTCGGTCAAATTTATTGAACGATGACATTGATTTGTAGAGACCGGGAAAAAATGTTGGAAAAACGTCCAAAAAATGTCATTAAAATGTCAGGAAAAAGGGCAAAAAATTTTGAAATATAGGGCAAAAAGTGCAAAAAAAAAATTAAAATATAGGGCAAAAAGGGCAAAAAAAAATGAAATATAGGGCAAAAAAATTTGAAATATAGGGTAAAAAGAGCAAAAAATGTTAAAATTAGGGCAAAAAAGTCAACGAAATGTGTGAGAAATGGGACTAGATGTGTGGAGGACTTGAGAATTCTACGTAAGACAGTGTGACCAGACATCTGAAGGAAATAATGCCGTCAAAACTCTGGCTTAAAAAAACGGGAGGTTGTGCTTTACATGGCGGGGTGTTTTTATAAGCTAGACGTCAAAACAGTTTATGCGATAAGTCAGATAGCACATTCAGACCCTTTAAAAGGCAATAGATATGAAAGTCTGAGTAAATAATGGCAACAGTGCCAACTTAAAACATAATTTACTCTACACATAGCTATTTAGCCCACGTAAAATAATCACGGAAACAAGGGTCGCAAAGTTTCTGATGTGAACTTTTTCACAATAACAAAAAGAAACTTTAAGGGCACTTTTTCCCCTCTCCAAAGATTTTAATTGATTGGCATCGTAAAATGTGAAGCTGAATAATGACAATTTTAGCGGGAAATTTTGGCGGGAAATTTCAATCAAGCCTTCATTTCATTAATTGGTCCCTCAGAACCGGTTTTGGGATGACATTTTTGAGCAAAAAGTACAAAAAATGTTAAGAAAATGTTGAAATTTTCCAAAAAATGTCAAATAAAATTAAAATGTTATTTTCACGTAAAATTGGCAAAAAATGCCAATTTGTAAAAAAAATTTTCCCTAGCCCTATAGGGCTTCGAGATTAACTCCCAACACATGCGAGGGTCCCCCTAGCGTTTCTTGGCCTAAGTTGTTCGGGCAGAACCGGTCATTTGGCCAGGGTGAAAGGAGAATCTTCCTGACAGTATATTTTTGAAGCCAATCGCAATGTTGTTCAAGTTAAGACACATAAACGTTCAAATGATTATAGTGAGGCATTTCTTTATTTTGAAGAATTCTTTAACATTCTATTCTTTGATTCTAACTTCATTTTAATATTTGTCCTTGCTCTACTGCCACCATAGCGGTGTTTGCACATTTTATCAAAACATTGGCCTAAGCGGCCTCCCAAGGAAATCGGCCAGCTTGATCGAACATCAGGTCTTGCCTGATAGCCTCAGCATGAAACGTTGCCTCAGCCATGGATATACTTACAGAAGAGGATGCGCAGACAGCTGTTTGTTGTTGTTTTTGAGAGCCCAATGAGGCCCTATGGACTGAACGATAGGCGTGTGTTATGGACTCAATATTCAATATTTCATAATAAATCAGTGAATAAATTGTCTAGACATCATTCTGGTATGTTTATCTGTCTCTTAGAGATAATTAAATGCAACCCACTC
>CM021315.1:5024819-5053943 GCA_010645155.1 Tigriopus japonicus
GGCGGCAAAAAGGCTAAGCTTAAAAAAATCCAAACAAGACAGAAGCTCACATTTCAATGTAGTGAATATGGATCCTTGAGAGAATCTTTTTGGCCATACCGTGCAGTTTAAACGTTTTCGTTAACTATTATGTGCTCAAACATCATCTGCTTTGTGTGTTCCCGAATGATTTTTCAAACAGTTTGCTTGGCAGACCTCGCGTCCGCTGTTCTAGTGACCCCGACATAGCCGGCCCCCATTAATGGCCCTCGTCGTCGTATTACTGGCTCTTGTGGATGGTGCCAGACTTTTGTGGCTGTTGATTCGGACTTGGACGTTTGCGACGGAATATGGGTGTAACTACAGATATATCATATCCTGCCACGTCTCCGAGCCATTCCCATGTCTCAGAGCCGATTATTTCCCCGAAGGTGGGGTGGTGGGGCAAATGTATGATCTCCGCTTGCTTGAGTACTCGATCCTGTATGATATATTTGCGCGTGTATTCTTTGTAAAATACAGTAGTCTACTAATATCTCTTGACTCACTCTTACCGGACCATGGGTCACTCAAATTCTCTTTTCTCTTAACTCCACAGAGAGCCCCAATTTGGAACAATTGGATTCTTCAATGAATTCTGTAAATGCAAAGGCTTGTGTAAATCAGTGTGCGAGGTTATATGTCCTTTACTTATAGAACACGCTTACAATGACATTTCCATGACTTGCTGAATGCACGAAAACTTTTTTCTGCAATTCTGTTTTTCACGGTACCACTTTTCCGTGTAAGACATGACCGTCCAAGCTACTTGTTACCCATTTTCCGATTATTATTTTTTCCGAACAAATCATGTTTCCGAATGGCTAGGGTTCCGATTTACCTCGGTTTTTTTTTCCGACGATACGCAAATGATTTTATTGACCGCCTTCTCCTTTTAAGAGACTTCCTCCAAGCCCAAAGAGGTCAGGTCCAAAATATTATTCACCTACAACTTACTTTATTACCCTGCAAATCATTTTATTACCCTACCAATCACTTTATTGCCCTATGAATGCATCATGCCTTTACAAATTCATCTCAGACGCACAATTACCTGCACGTCTGAAGCCCCCGTCTCATTGACGGGAAATGATCCACTGAAGAAGTCGTGGTAGGCTTTTATACCATGGCACTGAGTAGCCAACACACCAACTGATGTACTTGAGGTGAACGGAGCTTGCTCCTAATACCGGTATTGAGTAAGCAAAACATGCTAGTTGGATAGTACGAATGCCCGTGGTTGAACTGATTTTCAGGGTTGAAAAATTGTATCGGAAGTCCCAAAAAGGATAAGTTGGTCAACAAAATACCATATGCACCCACAAATGAAGGGAGGAATGGTCAAGATCCGACATCACTCGTTTCATTTTAATTGACGCCCCTCGGGCTGACGCCCTCGGGTCGCCAATAAAATGAAACTCCCTCCGCCGGATTTTGGCCATTACTCCCTTCCTTTGCAGGTGCATAAATAGTATATTCGGAAATCTGGTAAATAAGCCACAAATCGTACTTTTGACTAATCGGACATATATCAGATTCGGAAAACTAGTATTCGGAATAGGTTACAATCGGAAAATCCGTGAACGGAAGGTTGTTATAAATCCCTTACTGATCTTTCGAAATGGTAGAAAAAGAACTCTAACCAATGGTGTATAAAATCCAAAAACAGAATAGGTTTTAGGTCATAAGCGTAAAGGCTATAAAATACATCGCCCAAAGGATCCAGAACAAAGGAAATCTCGGGTTCTTAAAATTAAAGGATCTAGATGTAGTTGTAGATTAAAGTAATGTCAAGATAATGGCTTACATGTGTGTTCTTGCATGTTTATTATTACTTAGTGGATCAAATTGATATCAACAGAAATTTTGCAGCCTTTGTTGCCGCCCATGGAAAAAACGACTTCCAGCTAATCTTCGATCTTTGAAACATCTCTGAAAAGTACCTATTCTTCAGGCAATATCTAATCTCCGGAATCACTCCGACCTCCGTGATAACTATGACAATTAAATCTCTAGCACAACTGAATTCTCTGTAGCATCTTCAATCTTTGAAACATCTTCAACCCACGGAATGCTTCCAATCTATAGGACCTCTGCTCCTAGTACACTTTCGATTTCCATTCGTCTAACAAGCTCCACTATTTCCTGGAAAAATGGGGTTACTTTGTGTTGAAATATCTGAGCAAAGCCTCTTTATTAATCGCCCTTAGTTATTGGAATTTAGTGGCTGCATGTGAAAAGTAGTAGTTTTCTCTTAACATTAGGTTATTTCCATTAAACATAATAAAAAACCTACACGGTTCAAGTACAAGACATTTGCTATTAAATAATGTATAGTTCACCGAAAATGGGAAAAACTTCGGAGGGGAGTGAGTGATTTCTTGCCCTTGCAGCTCGTTTGTTTGGATTTTTTCCCTCCTTCTATTTCCTACTATGAACGTTACATGGATTGAAAATCCACGTACATAGGAGCCGACGTACGTAAACAAACCCAAATGAAGGACAAAGTCAATCAGGGTTGCTAAAATATGCTAAACACATGGCAGTTAGTAGAAACACATTTTTCTTTCAGAAATAATATTGCAAAAATATTTTTGTTTTATTCATTCAATAATTATGCAAGTTCTCTCCATGATCTTCATTGTAGGTAGATTAAGACTAAACCTATTTCAGCTCCTAACCCATGCTTGAACTTGGCAACATTATGTATCTAGAAATGGTAAATGAGTTATGATGTCATGGGGAGCTTTATACCTGGTATGGTAGTCTTGCCAGTTTGGAAGTGTGTTAGAGGTGCCAAATAGGATTTTGTGCCCCTCTTTTTAGGGGATTTTACTATCCCAAAATGGTTGTGAGAATAGAATATATCTGTGGGTTTGTGATTTATTATACATTCAGCAAGAAATTTGTTCAAATATGGTTTCCTTTACTATTCCCATTTCATATATTTTTTTGGGGGGGGGCGGATATTTAAATACTGCTACAAGGAATGGGATTCCTTGTAAAGAGAGTTAATCATTAACATAATTTCTACATTTAATGTTTATATGATATTTGGTCTACCAACGAGTTACTGTTGGCAGATCTATACAACCCTTGTATAGTGAGTTGGTCAGGAAAAGTGTTTAAAAATTTGTCCACAATCCTGCCTTAAATGCAAAGAATCTGGAAGAAATATCAAAGCATGTTTAAACTTGTTTACTAAAAACTTTATTTGTTATGTAAGGCAAATTCATTACTAAAGTCATTAGAATTTCAGCGACTTGAAATAGGATATCAAAAACCTCCATAAAACATTACATTTTAGGAGATAATATCACCCTTGGCAAATCAAATTTTGAAACATGTACATATACCAAACATAATAATTTATAGAAAATTGTGCCAATAGTAATGGCGTGTCTAGCATTTTTTCCCAACCCTGATTGACTTTGCCGTCCACTTGGATTTGTTTATGTACGGTGGCTTCTATGTACGTGGATTTTCAGTCCATGTAACGTTCATAATTTCCTACTCGTCTCTCGACCAATCAGAAACGAGAACACGAAATGAGACTTCTCTTCTTTTACGTCACACCATTTACAAGCGAGACTGGTTCCCTCCCGAATGTTCGATTGTATCGGTGTGCCCAACGAGATATTTGGATTTCTCACGACAAAGAAGTTATTTCATGAGTGAATCTCTTTTTTTAAACATTTTCCCGTTTCAGGAAAGGCCATTGTGTAATTGTAAATGATCGCGGTTCACTAATTTATTTATTTCCAAAGATCTGGCAGTATTGCCGCCTCTTGAACTTTTTTGTCGTAAGAAATCCAAACATCTTGTTGGGTACACTGATACAATCGAACATTCGGGAGGGAACGAGTGGAACCAGTCTGCACTCGCTCATATGGCGGCAAATTTGGCGGACGCGAAACCACATACCAAGATGGATCCCGAACAAGAACAGCTGGCCAAGAACCTGGAATGGCGGATCCGACGCAACCCCAGTGAGCATGTGACGACCGTCGACGTGCAAAAACTAACGCCAGAGACCGCAAGGCTGTCTAAAGCCCAAGTCAGAGAAATTATGGAGGTTTACCTGAAAAAGTACGAGGAAGTTCGCCTTGCTTCCAGTGTGAGCGCCCATGGGGGAAACAAAGGGTCCCCCAATCTGACTTTGGAGGGAATGACGGTCATCCGAGATAACGAGCTCCTAAACTTAGTCCAAATCATCATCATCAACGGCATTTTATTTGAAGACGCCGCTAAATCTATGCGCTGAAATGCCCGGCCGAACTTTCCGTATTGGGAAGCGCCATGGCCAATGCCACAGTCGGATTTTTGGAAGAAACTTGAAAGTATATAGTCCATATACTAAAAAAAATAGCGTGCAAACGATTTACGGGTTTTCAGCGGGGTTCTCATCAAGGGAATCGAGCGAGACTCGGCGTGAGCTCGAGTTGGGTCAAGGCAAGACTTTCGAGTTTTAAGGTGGGCCAGTCGGACACGCCCCCGGGGGCGGGCTATATCCGTAAGAAAGACCAAAAAAAACTTAGGTTAGGTTAGGTTACACCCTAAATTGACCTAAGTTTTGTTCGCGAGGAAATGTCAAGGAGCAAATGATGGATTTGAGTGACGCTCAAACAAGTTTAATTTAAAAGGTCATTTTGAAGAAGAAATTTGTAATAAATTCACTTTTTGACATTATTTGACAGATGCCAGTATTTGCGACAAAACAATACTTTTAAATTTTTGATAATTAATTTATTTTAAGTTTTGACACAAGGATGCTGAGG
Source organism: Tigriopus japonicus (assembly GCA_010645155.1). Lineage (NCBI taxonomy): Eukaryota > Metazoa > Arthropoda > Copepoda > Harpacticoida > Harpacticidae > Tigriopus > Tigriopus japonicus. Next base: position 5,029,616 of record CM021315.1, read on the forward strand.
TTAGAGACTCAGATAAAAATGGCAAAGGCACCTTAAGAAGCTAGGGTTTAACTAAAAATGAATGTATTGAATTTGAATTTAGCAGGACTGAATGCAGCTAGATCATTTGACAGGATGAATATGACAGTAATAAAGGATTAAGGTAAAATGGATAGAGATCATGAGTTGAGGTACAGTCCATGACCATCATGGATGAAGGTAAAATGGATTGAGATTAGGAATGAAGGTTAAGTGCGTGAAAATCAGGGATTGAAGCAAGGTGGATGAATATCCAGGCATGGAGGCGAAGCGGATTGAGGAAAAGTGGATGAGGAGAAATGGATTCAGACAAAATGGTTTGTGTTAAAGTGGATTGAAAGCAGAGTGGAGTAAAGTGAACTTTTTGAAATTTGAGGGATTCAGGTAAAGGGATATAAAGATAAAAGGATTTAAAGATGTTTTGGAGATTGAAGAAAAATTTGATTTAAGGATTGAGGTGAAGTAGATCAAGATCAGGGATTGACGGAAATTGGATCAAAATCTTGGAAAGAGGTTTTGTAAAAGTTTCGGTATTGAGGTAAAGTTGGATCTTTGGGATTGCGATAAAGTTGGATTTTAGGGATTAAGAACACGTTGGAATTTAGGGGTTGAGAAAAAGTTTAATATTAATGATAGAATAACATGGAATTTTGGAGATTGAGGCAAAGTTGGATTTTAGGGATAGAATTAAAGTGGAATTTTGCAGATTGAGGAAAAGTTGGATTTTATGAATTGAAGTTAAGAGGAATTTCAGCGATTTGGGAAGTTCAAGTTTGATTTTTGGGATTGAGGCAAAATGGAATTTTTGGGATTGAGGAAAAGTTGAAATTTAGGGATTGAGGTTAGGTGGAATTTTAGGGATCGAGGTAAAGTGGATTGAGGTAAGGTGGATTAAGGTAAAGTCTTTGAAGATCAGGGATTAAGGAAAAGTGGATTAAATTGATCCAAATCAAGGGGCAAATTGTTTTGGCTAACATCTCAATTGAAACAGAGAATTTCAAACGTAGGAGAAAAAAGGGAGAGAACAAGCGATTCGCAAAACGGGCGGAGGAGGTCTATAATCCGACAACGATGAGGAAGAGGAAGAAAATAAAACGAACAAAACTTAGGTTAACTTGACCTAACTTTTGTTCGAGAGGAAATTTCAAGGAGTAGACGTTGGATTTGATTGACTCTCAAACAAGTTCAATTTAGAAAGTCATTATAAACAAGAAATTCTTAATAAATGCACTTTTTGAGACAAGATTCAAAACGTGAAGGAAGATGCCTCAAATCATCCAAATTGCATGCCAAGGGAAATTCTCACAAACCTTGGAGAATTGAGCGAGTATCAACAGTCGCAACTCGCAACTTTAAACTCACAAGTTCAAAAAATTCAGGGAATAAGAAGAACCAAAATCGATTGCACTCCTCTTCCTAAATGTATCAACTTCGCCATTCCAGAACAGTACAAGACATTAGATGGCAAGGAACTCATTTTTTGGGATTCAGGATCTGATGACCTTCAACGAATTATTGTGTTTGGAACAAATTGCACAGTGCAATTTCTGGCCTCGGTTAGACATGCTTTTACAGATGCCACTTTCAAGTGTGCTCCAGAATTGTTCTTCCAACTTTGGGCTCTGCACGGTCTCGTATAATCGAGCACTGTTCCATTGCTCATCGCATTGACGTCAAACAAGACACAAGACACTTACTCAAGAATTTATTCCCAAATCAAAAAACAAGTTCCAAAATTTAACCCATCATCTATTCTATTGGACATGGAACAAGCAAATATCAATGCTATAAGAATCCATTATCCCGAGGCAAAGCTACAAATATGCTTGTTTCATCTATGTCAAGCTGTTTATCGTCAAGTACAGTCATTGGGATTACAACAAGATTACATGAACAGTGAAGAAGTAACCATGTTTGTGAAAATGCTCCCCGCACTTGCATTTGTGGAAGAATCCCACGTCAAAACATATTTTCAAATTCTCGTCAACCAAATACCAACATACGTTGACAAGCTTGATGACTTGGTTAACTACTTTGAGACACAGTTTATTGAAAAGAGGAATGAGCGGGAAGCAAGAATCAAACTTTCTTTGAGGAATCAATTCAACAGAGTAAAAGAAAAATTACCAAGGTCGAACAATTCTATCGAAAGTTGGCATGAACAAATTCATTCCACTCTGTCTTGTACAAATCCTTCTCTCTGGAAGAGCATGAAATTCATTCAAAAGGAATTCCAATTTCAAGAAGTTCGTCTTGGAGCATTGGGTCGAGGAGAAGTGTTCCCTCAGAAGAAGATGAATGTTCTTCATGAAGAAAAAAATTGTAGGCTTGTAGAACAATTTTCCCATAAAGAACCTCTCAAATACTTGAAATCTTTATCGTTCAACCTTTCCTCTTGAAATACATAGTTGAAAAAAGTCTAAGAAATTCACTCTATTATGATTGGCTCTAAAATGTCACGCTCTCTTATGATTTGGCTCTCTATTGATTTGGCTCTATTTTGAAGTGGCGCTATTTTGATTGGTTCTATTTTGTACACACTCTCTTTTGATCCGCGCTTTTGTTATATAGACCCCAATTTTGGCGTGTATGGCCAATGTTTTTACTCTTTGTCTACTATTAGGCATTTTTTGCAAAAATCTAACCACCCATTGCAAAATTTGGCACTTTGGAGGCCAATGCCAATGAAAGTCCACTTGGCATTTCAGGGCGAGGCCCTCGCCCAAAAAGGCCGATTTGGCGTTTTTCGGCGGGGCCCTCGCCCAAAACAGTCCAATTTTGACACTTTTGGGCGAGGTTATTTTTGGCATTCCTTGGCATACATTTGGATATCCTTCTCCAGTATGAAAACGCAGCTGGCACGTCCCAAATAAGTTTCTTCAAACTGTTCCAATGTTTTGATCTTACAGCATTTAATTTTTTTATTGAAATCTTCTTGTTTCAATCTGAAAACGAAAACTTCCTTGGTAAGTTAGGAATTGAGTGGGGAAATGGGTCAGCCTTTGACACGTTCGCCACCACCTTGATGAGAAGGTCCGGAAGGTGGGTGCGTAAGAAGTTGAACTTCTGGGCTTGGTGACGCAACTTTTGAACTCCATCCGATGTGAACGCGGAACCACTTAGCAACAGTGGTCTCAGATTTGGGTAAAATTGCCAAATCTAGGTAATTTTTGACCCCTTTTGGTATAAAGATTTGTCAATTGGTAAATTACCAAAACACCGAAATTTGGGTAATTTTGAAGTCCAAGCTCTTAGACACCTAAATTTTGCTCATGCATGGTAAAATTTGGCGAAAAAATTCTGAAAAGTTCTATTAGGAACCTATACAAGGACCAATGTCGCAACACTTTACCAAAAATCCTACTATGGAACTCTAACCACATCCTTACAGTGCCTCCAGAAAGATGACAGGATCAAGCGCAGATACTTTACAAAAAGCGCAATTTACAACATAGATGCAGACTAGGCGCAGTTTAGAAAAAATAGGACCAGCGAGACTTTCATTGTATTGGTCTGGTCTCATACTGTATGAGACATTGCTTGGATCAGGCCCATCAGTACTCTGCATCCATGGGAGGATTGACTTTGCATCAGCTCACATCAAGGAGAAATAATGCACGAGGAGCTTGCAAACTGTTCTTGCTACCTGTACAGTATTTCTCCTTGTTATGATACTGTCGCTCAATTAGCTGATGCATCCATAGCTCGCTTCTGTTGGACTGCGATGACAGCTTCACATTTGATCATCCTTGCTCCCATTCACGAGAATGTGTTCTACCAATTTTTAGCTCAATGTGTGAATAGCGGTTTCCTTTGGTTCTAGTTTATGGGGTTTCTTTTGGTCACATTGAAGTAAAGAAGAGCTGCGAGCACCACCAAATTTTAGTGTTGAAGACCACAAACTACCCCCAGACTTCTCAATTCTAGCTAAGCAGGCAGACCGCCGTGACAGTGCGGAGATCCGTGACCTCTAGATGACGTAAGCTGTATTTTCTGAATTGACTCTGAGAATCGAACTTCAAAAAGGATATTTGCGTTACAAACACGGTGGCGCACTCTATGACGTTCCTTATGAAACAATCATTTTTACCAATGTTGTTAGGTAATCCCTCATAGAGGGCGGTTTTGTCGACGTCAAAATTGAGATATCTCTATTTTATTTATCTATGTGAAGACGCCATTGAAAAGAACTTTGTAGAATGTGTATCAGGCCAGGAACCCCTGAAAGGGGTGGACACGAACTCCGATTTTTGAAAAAATGGTATGAGGCCGAGGCTATATTTAGAAACAATGTCATTTATTCCTTATTAACGAGTAAAACTGTTGAACATGCATCTTGAAAGAATTCAGTCAAACTTTTTGTGCTAATATTTATTGACTAATTGTTCTTCGCCTTGATTTTAGAGGTCCCAGCACTCCTTTTACTCGTCTCATGAACGTTTGACATTCAGCTCTCCAAAGGATTTTAGTCCTCTTAACAATCAGGAAAATACATAGATGGAATCTTGCTTCACCCATTAGTCCAACTTCTGTGAAACAATGCTAAATAGAAGTATCTGTGGTGATATCTGGAGGGTTACTCCTCTTCCATCCTCTTCAGCACCTCCACGACGCAGGAACCATTTCTATAGGAAAATGAAAGAATGAGAATAGTCTCATTTTGAAACAAGATGGAGTCCAAATCGGAGATGTTGTTGGTTGTAACTATTGAAGGGCACTTTTGACGGTTCTGGATCAGATCAGCCATCTGATCCGGATTGGAATTGGAACAAAGGCAATCACGACGTCCTTGAGACAAAATAAGTGAAAAACATGAGGATTAAATCCTGGATTGTGGATTTGATTGAAAATGTTTCAAGTCTTGGGGCTCAAGAAGGTCAGGACCACGCAGGACTGGGGCTAAGGGTCCTTCAGGACCAGAGGATCATGTCTTTTCATTGCAGGGATAGGCTCTACGTGCTTAATAGGGTTTCATTGATCTTCTTAGTTCTTAGATCCCTTTGTCCAGGAATGAACAATCAAATTGAGTCAAAAAATCCACACAATTCAATCTTGGTGGGAGCATTTCATTTTCAAGACTTTGAGAGGGTCCATGTAATCCGGGTTAGACTGTCAGATCACCAATTTGGGCTGACTGAGTCGAAAGGCAAATCAAAATATTGAGCCCATCCATTGCTAGTAGGCACACCTGATATGTTTCGAACTCATCTTAATTTGTTCTTCATTTGATGGAATTCTTGACATTGAGGACTTCTTTCTTTGTTTTATGTGGACCTTAATGCGAACGGAGATTCCTCTTGGAAAGGAATCAAATTTACCCCAGAAACTCTCCTCTGGATCAAAACGGGGATTTTTATGGCGCTCATCCATTAGACAACTTGAACAACCTAAGAATATCTTACCTGTCCTTGAATTATCCTGAACTAAAAGACACAACCATATAATAAAAGAAATTCGAGGATGGAACATCTTTTATAGAACAATGGCAAGGTGACACAACCTAAAACAAACTTGATTTCATACAAAGTTTGGCATGTGTTAGTTAAGTTCAGGATAATACATGGATGGGTTCAATTGTAAGTTCAAAGATATTAGTAAGACGTTCAAATCGGATAATAGATAAGCTCGGAAAACCCCGCTATTTTGTTGTTGATAATTCAAGGAATGGTAAGATATTCTTAAGTTGTTCAAGTTTTGTAATGGATGAGCATAAGGAAACGCCCCGTTTTGGTCCGTGGGAAAGTTTGTTCTTAATCCTTTTGCGCAAAAGAGGAATTTGGGCTCAGATTCTGGTCCATATTCGTTCTTTTTGCTTTAGTTAGGTCTATCACTTCCGAAGGTTGTAGCACGTAACCTAGTCATCATCAGATTTCATTTGATCACTTTGATCGTCTTCTTGTAGAAAAGACACCTTGTGGGGGGGTTCATTCGCACTCCATGATGTGGTCATTCATTCATTCACTATTTCATTCACTCGTTCTTGGCTGAACTTAATGTCTTTGAAATACCCACATCAGACTGATTTTGGGGCGTGGGGTTGACCTTTACCAAGGCTAGGACTTGGCTGGACCCGCTTGAAACACAGAAAATCCCGATTGGCGCACTATCTTTAGGACTCTTGGTCGATTTCCGTTTGATTTTCCACTCCCAACATGGCCGTCTGTACTTCTTGTTTACTTACGAACTCTCGGCCTCATCCGTGTGAGGTTGCGAGCTAGGAAATTCCGCGAGTTCGTATCCAGTATTTATACTATTATATAGGTTATCCCTGATCAGGCAAACGCTGCTTTAATATCGGTATGTGAAATTATTTATTAGTACTTCAATTAATGTGTAACATTGTCAGTTATCATTCATGTTAATAGAAACCGTCATCCATTGCCGAAGAAATTGTCAAGGTCTAACTTATTTCGAAGTCGCGTATTCGGATTGCGGTTTGGACGAGCGAAGAATGTTACTCAAAGGAACAACAGAGTTAAAAGTTATGCGCCTTTGAAAGTTAGGCAAGTCTGGGCGCAAAATGAACTTGTTCTTCCTCGTGTTGCAAGATCTTGCAAGAGCCACTAATAAGATAGATAGAACAACTTATTGCATTTGAAAAACTTGTTTCAAGTGTCCAAGCAATTGCACCTAGTAAATAGCATGTTGTGTTAGGAACAATTCACAATTGCTTTGTTAGGATAATTTCTTGCAATGGCTGTCTTGTCACCTGGTTTGATAATTTTTACAACCTTTAAATATCAATGAACAAGTGTTGAAAACATAACGAAATTATAGAAATTGATAAAAAAAAAGTTTTGATAATTTTTTGGGTAATTTTTTGTAAAAAGTCAAGATCTGGGTAATTTTTTGGGTAATTTTGACGCACTTTTAGGTAATTTTGATGAAAAAATCTGAGAGCACTGCCGGTAATGACCCTTTTTGGTCACCCCTGATTTGCCGTGCGCCGTCCCCTTTTAACTTTCAATAAATATATCAGGGCCCAAAATTAACGTTTCAAACCATTAAACGGATTTGACTCATTCATCATTCAATTTGTAATGTCAGAACATAACAAGAGATATTTTACGGGATATGTTTGTTAGCTTAAAATCTGTATTAAATCAGCTAAAACAGCTAAAAGTGAATACCACACGAATACACAATACGGGTTTAAATCTCCAACAATATTCATAAAATATCTGGGATGCTGCAAACATAGTTTTCTTACAAAATATCTGAAACGATATCTCGATCTACCTTTTTCCTTACCGATAAATAACGCCATTATTTACTTTTTAACCTCCACTTGTACTCTAGAAATTAGGTTCATATCCGTCACTCCAAACAGATTTTCACTTTTGCCATTAAGGAATGACTTCAATGAAATTCAGCTCACTTTATTTGCTAAGATCCAGATCATCCCTCAATTTGGCATTACCTCGTTATTAAGGAGAAGTAAATGTCTTTTTAACATTCCTTTTTACATCATGACAAACGCAAACAAATCTTATATAAAATCCTTGACATTAATCACCGCAAAACATGCTCCAAATGAGTTCACGATCTCAACCCTTCAAATGATTACTTTTGTATATAATGTGGCAAAGATCTCCATTACTCTCATGCTCTATACTTTTGCAACCACTCTAAAGTCAACCAGGCACCGCAATAAAAACAATGAACAAAGCAAGATAATTTCCCGAACCATATTATAACATTTAAAGGGGTCCTTAGGTAGAAGTTGGAAGGACATTATAATTCAAGTAGTATTTCTCTTACCTTTCTTAGAAAAATAGGTTGAAATGCGTCCTAATGTAATGGTTTGGGAATTTGAATTAAATCGGGTATTTTGCGACAACTTTGATCTCATGCGACCTACGTGTACTATTCTGTTCCCATCTAAAGATTCCTTTTATGTTTTTAGGCATACAGTCGAATCTCGATAAAGGCAATCTCAGTTTAAGCAGGGAGTACTATAACAAGAGGAGAGGACATTGTAGAACGGTTGGCGGAGCTAGACCATTGCTTCTTAATTCTTCCTCAGTTCCAGATATGTTCAAAGGGTCTCCTGAAATGTCCAAAGTGGTGATTTAACCTAAAACTTTTTACCTTCAAACTTAAAATGTGTTAGTAAGCTAATATAATTGGTTATTCAATGAAAAATGATCATTATAGTAAACAGAGGCGAACGGTTTATTCCAGGACTATTCTGAGGTGAGCTTTTTGATCTTTTTTGTACCTGTTGATGTCTTTGACGATTTAGGTTCTCTTTTCCGAGCTTGGTGGATCCTGTCATTGAATTCTTGTGTAATGTTCCTGCACATTACATTGAAAAATTGACGAAGGAGTTTTTTCAGAAACTTCATGAACGATTCACCGCACTCGCAAATCCCTTCAAACTCATTCATGGCATCACAATCGTCAAACCGTTCAAGAAAGGTAAGTGCAAACACCTTTTGCGACGAAACGAACGTAACAAATTGCTTCTTAATCTCCTCGACGTCCATAATTTCCCTCATGAATTTCCATGCCATCAACCTGGCTCCATACACTTTTTCACTTGGCGTCACAAGGCCGCCCCGGTCAATCTGATTCATAAGACTTTTGAACGTTGCTTTTTCATATGGTTTGTTGGTAGTTTCAGGTGGTTCCATATCGATAGCAGGGGGATCTCGATTCTTGACTAATGTTGAAAAACAATTTCGACATGCCACCCTTTTTAGAGAGAATCGGGACAAATAACCAGCGACGAAGAAAATAACATTCTCTTCCCCATTATCCGGGCATAGTAGTTTCGGGTGCTGTGCCGGCAAATTTGCCAAAAGCATGGCCGCATCACGGTTAATATCTCGATCTCGCTCATCTTCTGCTTCGGTCAACAAGTCCTTCAACTCCTTGACATTAAGGCCACTGAATCACACCAAGGACTTCAAACGAATGGATTTCTTGGCTTCATAGAACGCTTCAAACTCACAAAGTAGTTTGCTCCAGCCATTTGCATGAATTGACCAAAATGTCTTTCTATTGGGTCAGATGAAATTTGACCCAGGAGGACAAAATGGAACTCATTTTCTTTAAGAAGCTCTTTGGCCAAAGCTGGCATTCAAATTGAAGTTCGGATCGCACAAATCAATGTCTCTTTGCTGATGCTACTCTTTTTGTCTAATGTGTCTCCAATTGATATGTCCACCAATTTTATTTCAATTATTTTGAGCTCAGTTAAAGTGACGCATTACCGATAAAAAGCAACGTTTTGATGCCTGCACCCGATAAAACTGAGGGGATTTCCCCTGCCCAATTTGTACCAAAAGAAGGAGGGAAAGGTGGATTTCGTTTATTTACTGATTTCCGAAAATTGAACAAGCATGTTGTTAGGCCAGTGCATTATTCATTTCCAATAGCCCAAGAAATTGGAAGAAAATCCAGCCAGATGCTCGATATTTCGCCGTCATGAATGCCGTCCAAGGATATTTCCAAATTCAGCTTTCTGAAGAATTTCGAAATTAAATTTTTTTTTGTTCAATGGGAAATGTCAATATAAAAGAGGACCCATGGAGCTTGCATCAACAAATGATGAATGGTGCAAGAGATCAGACGCAGTTGTGAATGAATTTAAATGTGGGCTGAGAAGATTGTTGATGACACCTTTCTTTGGGCACCTTCTGAAAGTAAATTATTAAAACGAATTAGACTCGTTCTCAAGAATAGCCGAGCCATTAATTTGACCATTTCACGACGCAAATTTCAATTCGGACGTGAAGAAAAATTTGCTGGATATACTGTGCCTGAAAATGGAGTAAAGCCGAATCCTGAAAAGATTCAGGCACTGTCAAAATTTCCTTCACCGACAGATCTGACTACTTTAAGATCATTCTTGGGACTAGTCAATCAACTGGGAAATTTCATTCCCGATATAACGCATGTGACACGAAATATGCGTCAACTTTTAAAGAAAGACAACCCGTTTAAATGGCTTCCTGACCACGAAGAAGAATTTCAAAATGTGAAACAAATTTTGACCTCTAAAGTGTTAGTGCACACGGTGTTCCGAATGGCTTTTTAGGTTTAAATCAAAATACCCAAAGACATCATGGCACTTTTTGGACCCACAATTCAATGAACAACTTTACTTTAATTTTATTATGTAAGTTTAGGCCCAGGGAAAAAGCTATACATCTAAAAACCTATTAATTACATTTTCAAATAAACTATTTAACCCACATTTAGAAACCATTTAGTTACCTTATGAATTCAAATAAAATCAAAATAGCTCAAAATAATAAAAAATATCACTTAAAATGCCCTTACACAAGATTTTTGGAAAGCATATTTCATAATTATGTAGAGTCCTCTATGATGTGCGTTCTGCCAAAATTAAAAATAAATATGTCTAACACATTCATATTCAAATTTATGATTTCTAGAAAGACCATGTTCAAAATGGACTAAAATCGAAACTTGAAACATTAACCGATTTTTTCAAAACTTGTAAGTATTACCAAAATTTGAGTGTTTTTGATACTGCAAAAGATGTTTTATTGCAAAATGCATTTTCCGTCATCAAAAATAAATATCCCCGGTAATTTTTGACCATTCTTTCACTGTTCGTTTCTTCCTCTACCCAGGCAGAAAGTGAGAAAATTGATAGAGAAACTTTCCAATAAAATGGAAAACAAGCTGTACGGGGACAGTGTGGAAAATAGGGGGCTTTGGGTGGGGTAAAAAGTGAGTAGAAAGTGTGAGTAGAAATTGGGATTAGAAATTGGGATTAGAAAGTGGGATTACAACATAGGACTAGAATATGAGGGTTGAGTGTATGCAAGGAGTAGAGAATGGAAAACAAGTGGGAGTAGAAAGTGGGAAATCAAGCAGGAGTATAAAATGAGAAAGCAAATAGAAGCAGCAGTAGAACACGGGCAAGCAAGCAGGATTCTGTTTCCATTCCATTAGTTTGGTAGCCTGCTCAATTCAAAAAATCAAATGTTGGATCGAAAAGAGGCTTAGAATCATCCAACATTTGATTTTTTGAATTGGGCAGGCTACCAAACTAATGGAATGGAAACAGAATCCTGCTTGCTTGCCCGTGTTCTACTGCTGCTTCTATTTGCTTTCTCATTTTATACTCCTGCTTGATTTCCCACTTTCTACTCCCACTTGTTTTCCATTCTCTACTCCTTGCATACCCTCAACCCTCTAAGCCTCTTTTCGACACACGTTTTTTTTCATCTAGCGGTAGGAATGTGAACTAAAAATACATCATTCTTCGCTCAAAATTAGGGTGACCAATTTCGAGAAGTTATAAAAGATCAAAACTTGGCTGTTTCTCTCAAACTTTGAACAATAGTCCCAGATAACTTGTTAAACAGCGCCATCATCAATTGTAAATGTCATTTTGACGTTCTAAACGGGTCTAAAATGTCAATTTTCTGGCGAACATGACTTCATTGTTTCATTGACTTCATGAAAAGAACTTCATGAAAATAGATCATGAGGAACATGTTGACAGTGAATCGCCTCCTTTATTGCTAATTGAATTCAAGACCCCGTCAAAAATAAGGCCACTTTGAGAAATGTTTAAAAAAAAAAAGTTCTAGATGAAAATATGATTAGAATTATTTGTAATCATTGATATATCATTCAAAGCCCCTGATTCTACCTTGCCGGGTTTTAAATGGAAAACCCTGTATTAACACTTTTCTGAAAGTACAAGCTGAAGTTCTAAATATGATTTTTAAATTTCATCATTCTCTTTCAAAGCAACTAAAACAATGAAAGATTAAAAGCGACTAAGCACTGCCCTTTGCACATGCATTGCTCAGGGTAGTTGTAACGAAATTGTTAAGTTGTGAACGTACGTACAATGATTCGTGCCTGCTTTCGCAAAAGTAACGAAAAACGGTGCCATTACATTTCAAAAATGCTGTACTTGTGACACAAAACTTTCAAAACTCGTTACCAAAAGTACTAATTCCTATTTTTAGTTTTACGGTGGACTTGCTGAAGTAACTTTTAGGCCAAACTTTGAAGTACAAGTATTGGTGCAATTCTTCATTTGGCTTTACAAGCGTCTTGGGAGGTCTTTCCAAGAGTTTGCACATCTACGAAGTCAGACTCCTCTTGAACTAATTTTTCCCATCATGTCGATCAATACCTTGTTATTTTTCTTAGTTGTATTAAGACAGGGAGGATTTTCACAATAAGAGCAATATGACAAATTCGATCGCGTTTCGATTAGTGATGGTGGACCGACAAAGCTTTCGGCCGAAAATTCAAATCAGTTATACTGTACACTTAAGCAAGATTTTCACAAAAACATATTTCATAACTCTTTAGAAAACACTTTGTTTTTCGTTCAGCCAAAACTACAAATAGATAAGTCTAACAGAGATTGATATTCAAATTCAAGCAATCTTTAGTATTCAAAGAATATATAAACGATGTATTATTCTATACGTTTTCAAATGCATTCAAGATATTTATCCAAGTCCTGAACTTTGTTCTTAATCGTTCTCCAAAGTCGTACGATTTTTTACCTACCTTCAGAACTAAGAAGAACGTTTAAATCTACTGACCTAGTCTTATCATTTAAGACTCATTTGAATAAATGTCGATCCATTATTCCTGAGCAACCCTACTGTGTTTAGGGGCCTTCTACAGGTTGTCCAAGATGGTGCACCATGTATTTTTTGACAATTTTGCCAAGTATGAGCCTGATTCTGAACCATGTGTTCCCAACTTTGAGCAAGCAAGATCAAATTTAAAAAGCACATGCCCACAAGCCTAGTCAAATAAGTTAAAGAACTTGGCATCAGAAATTTAAAAAAACCGCAGAACTGTTGGCAACAGAAAGATGATTGCGTGCTAAGACCTAGTTACTTTTACCTCAATTTTTAGTTCTTCAAAATCTATTTTTTCCCATGCACCATCAATTCATGGACACTCGTAGACGTTCCAATTCACTCATTGATAGATCACAAATTGTAATCATTCTTGACTATTAGAGGTTCTTATCAGAACATTATTTTAAGCCATGACATGACCACAATTTTTACATTGCATGATATTATTTGAATCAGTTACAAACACTTTTTACCTGGAAACAAATGTCTATTTTATCCTTTATTGGAGTTCTTGGAACTTGTATTCATTCTGTATTAAATATACAATTCTCAAAACAAAGTCTATAATAACATGTAGTAATTCTTATGAAATATCATGTCTCCATCTTTACCCAAACCTTAAGCCCCAATGGAGGCCATCGTAAGGGTTACGAGACAAACCGCACAAATTCCAGAGGAATGAGTGAAAATTAAAGTCATAAAATCCGGCGTGTTATCGTGCGAACTATGCAATCATTAGTTTCAATGAAAGAAAAATATCAAACAACGGTTGATTGTGAGTCTTTTGAAATATCTCTTTTTCATTATGTATTATTATTTATCAACAGACATTTTTCTTACAAAAAGGGATTTCTACCCACAGCGTGGCAAGAAACAACGCCGTTTGTGAAAGCAATGATGCGACTGATACGTTAGTGCTACAATCATTGTCTTGGACAAGAAATCCAAGCCAATCATGAACATCAAAACTGAACAACACAAAAAATGAAAAATTACTCACCCAGTTAATCTTGTTTGATCCATTCCGTGAAGTTCCAATCCCGGGTTTTGGATTTGTGGAAAGGTCTTGTTTATGGAACTCTTGAAAATGACATTCGCTTGCAGTCCGGACTTCAAATCCAGATACGGAGTCGAACATCCAATGCATCAATATTTTGGATGACTTGGACAAACAGGTGGCCTCAGTTGGAACAACGGTGGACTCTGCAATTAATTGGCTTTTTTCAGTGCGAGTGGTCAGATTTTGCAATCTGATTCTCCCGCTTTAAAGAGCAGCATTGGCTTAGTAACACCTTGTGCTTTCAAGAAGAATCCCAAATTCGCAAGTTTACGTCCAGCACTTCTCGCTCTTCAACGCAGTTCATGATGAATCTCGCCAAAGTGTCGATATCACCTGGTACCCGACCTGATCCTCCTCATGAAAGAGAGAGAGGCAATCATAAATATCACTTTATCATCATTACTATTATCATCATCATCTTTTTTGTTATCAATAAGCAGCGTATGAACGTACCTGACCTGAACATATTTGTATGGCCGGTCCCATTACCATTAGAGCCTGGAATTTTGAAGCTGGTGCAACAAAGTATGATATGCCCGAACTCCAGCATTTGAGACCAAGATATCACCATCCATTTTTGAGGCAACAATTAATATGAACCACCAATGATCATTTCTAACGATAAACGGACAGACACCGGGCTTGTCTTTATCTCAACATGAACAGTGAGGTAAAAGAATACGGCTTATTAAGAGTGAGGAGATGGGTTGCCGACCCTGACCGTTGCATTTCAAGACAGCCGCAGATGGACCGCAGTTTAACTTCACCTCCCGGTTCTATTTGATAGATCAACATTGGGCAGCGAGCCCAACTTTTTTTCTCGACTCATCTTCGCCAGAAAATTGACATTGAAAACCCATTTAGAACGACAAAATGACATTTAAAATTGATGATGGCCCTGTTAACATGTTATCTGGGACTATTGTTCAAAGTTTGAGAGAAACAGCCAAATTTTGATCTTTTATAGCTTTTCCAAATTGGTCGCCCTGATTTCGAGCCAAGAATGACGTGTTTTTAGTTTACATTCCTACCGCTAGATGGAAAAAAATGTGTGTCGAAAAGAGGCTTAGATTGGATGATCAACCAAGAGTTAATCCAATGAGGCATGCAGGGGGAGGTTTGAGTGATCTCTTCAAAAATCTTATCGCGGGCGGATGAAAAAAGAGAAAAGGCTTGTTCATCAATGTAAGATTTTGGTCAGTGCAAGGGTTTTCGCGTTTTACAGACCGCCCTTATGACTTAGATGCTACAAAAAATGTCGAATTGCCAGTTTGGACATTTTGACTCTCGGTTTTGTAAGAATTTGCAAAATTATTCTATTGATTAAAAAATGGCAAGCACTTAAAAAAGACCTTTGATATTGAAGGGAAACACGTACAAAAAACGGCATTTTGTTTGATACCATGATGGTTTTGGAGCTTTACAATACAAATCAGTGCTTATAACATCACTTACACTTATACTTACCCAAAAAAAGTGGCCTTTTGTTGAGAATTTTCTCGTGCAAGAACGAGCAAATGAAGTGTCCCTTTTTTCCAAAATTCTAAGCAAAGGTGTTCAAACTTGCAATTCGACATTTTTCATGGCATCTAATTCGCAAGGGCGGTCTGTAAATTGCAAAAACCCTTAAACTGCCCAAATTCTCACGAGCCACCCACTGTTGCCAAACAAGCCTTTTCTCTTCTTTCATCCGCCCGCGATAAGATTTTTGAAGAGATCACTCAAACCTCCCCCTGCATCTCTCATTGGCACCTCAAATGGGGACAACCCTCATGCACTCTGCATTCTCAGCAATTTTTCTTTTCCAATACAACCCATTCAATGACCTTTGAGATCACTTGAGGTGAAAGCTTATGGCTATAGCTAGTAGAAGGTGCTAATTTGATGAAATATGATCAAAGATCAGACCAAAACTGGTCTTGATTTTGTTCAACTATTCCCCCAATTTCCCCCACCTTACTTGAACAAGCATTTTTTTCGATTCCATGACACCGAATGCACAAACCAGGCATTTTGCTTTTTTTGAGAGACACACCATCTCGTTGTTAGGCAGAAGTTGTTAAGTTCCACATACTTTTGAGACCACTCTTGATGTTTTAAAGTACTTCCCCATATTTATGTGAATTTTCTTAAGTACTTCAAGGGCAAAAAACGTTGCTTTTTCACTTAAAGCAGGGGTGTGTAAACTTATTTAGCAATGGGCCAAATTAGCCGTATCACTGGCGCTTGCGGGCCACACCATCCAAAACGGCAAATTTTGGAAAGATCCCGACTGAATAGTAACTGAGTGACGCCATCATCTTGATGCCAGTTTTTTTTAGTTCATTTGAACAGACGCCAAGCTAGCCTATTGTGAAATGGCAACCCTATCAAGGCTTGATGCATGTAACAAGGGGCTAGGAATTTTGGATATGGAAAAGTTAGGCACGGGCCAAATGTGACCTTTCACGGGCCATGCCAAAATCATGCTGCTGGCCACAGTCTATTGAAAATGACAGATCCTCTAGCGGGCCACGCAAAATCAGTATGTGGGCCACATTTGGCATGTGGGCCAGGGTTTGCACACCCCTGACTTAAAGCATACTTAAAATCAAATGTATGGAAATGCTCTTTGCCTGAATTAGTAAGTATTGTAATGGATATGTTTACCTAAAATATTGTTGAGATTGTTCAGCTCATGATGTAATTTCTATGGAACAAAACTGAAATTGCGTTCTTACAGAATGTTAATCAAAAAGAAAATTAAAATTGTGGTGATCAACAAACCTTGCCAATATTTTAGAACAGCCCAACCTTTTATCTTTCAAAGTGACATTTTAGCTTCTTCAATCAAAAAAAAGCTCAAAAAAAGATATTGTTGATAATTCAAGGAAAGGCAAGATATTCTTAAGTTGTTCATGTTGTGTGATGAATGAGCGTGATAAAACTCCGCGTTTTTGTCCGGGGGAGAGTTTCCGGGGGAAATGTGGTCATTATGCCATCTTCAAGAGGAATTTGCATGTGGATTCAGGTCCATAGTTATAACTTGGTTGTTAATAAAAAAACCAAGTAAATTTGCATACCTTGAATCCCTTAGAAATCCAGGTAGCTTCCATCACTAGAGTTCTTTGAAACACTGTTTGCCACTATGCTGACACTGCATTTGTTCTCTAGCAAGGTGAATCAAACTTTTGGAAGCCATTGCAATCCTCAGAACATTAAGCCCTGTTTCTCTAAGTTGTGTTCCTCATAGAGGTCTATAGAGTGGCGATACTAGAGCAGGCTGGTCATGAAATTTCATTGTGAGCAGCAAGGGCTGTTTATCATTAGCGACTAGTTGAAACTTGCCCAAACAAAGGTATTAGTAGAAGGCACATTCATGAAAAGCATTGTTTTTTGGCCATGTGGTCTCCTGTCTATGCTTTGCTTCTCCCAAATTATATTAAGGTGCTAAATGAAGATGATAATTCAATTCACAGGCATTAGTTCACGCAATTACAGGATTTGGCATTGAAAATATGTCTTGCCCACTTCCATTTGTACTATGATCTTCCTCTTGTTTGGGCAAGTATTTCACAATATTCTTCGGAAATATTTCTTCAACTTCTGGCCAGATTCAGCAATAAGCAAGACAGACAAAATGACAAGAATTGCCTCTCTTTACTCCTCTAAGGTGTTCCTCTCATCAAAGTTTTGTCAGGATTGCCAAATTTTAGCATTTAAGTCACTCAAATACGTATTTTCCTTGATCTTGGAACCCAAGCAGCCTTGCGTTGTTTCAAAACTGGCAATCCTTTCAATCAAGTTGCCAACCAGAGGAAGGTTAAAATGTGGATGGGAGGCTACTTTAGCATTAGGCAAATCCATTAGGAGATTCCTAGCTATACAAAAAGCAAGTCTGTGATGCAAAGGTAGTTTGTCTCCAAGCCTGATTCACAGGGTAATTTTGCCGCTGCAACAAGCAAGTTGATGGGTTAACTTTAACATATTTCAAAACTTACAAATACCACCTCATTTTAAAATTGACCACAAATTGAGATTGATTTACAGAACACAACTGTTCTTTTAGTAATTTGAGTAATGTCAAATTTAGGTTTCTTGAATTAAAATCACTAATCTTGGCTGAATAGTTTAAACATTAAACAAAAAGGAAAGAAAATCCAACAAAAATAACAGAGGACCTCAAGAAGAATCTCAACTCTTTCAAGCCATACATCTCCAGTTGACCATGTGAGCCCAACTCCAAGCAAAACAGAGAAACCACGGGCTGACCAGTGGCAACAGTTATATTAAAGCCAAAGTACGTAGGTAGCAGTTGTAAACCTCTGGAGAAATAAGAAAAACAAACAAAGGAGGGTTGAGAATCTGTTTTCCTCAGTCGGGAGAAATTCTCTTTTGCAACAGTGTTCCTGATGGACTGCACTCTTGGTGTCAACACTGACGACAATCATGAGTGACAAAGTTTGAATCCGCTGACAACAGATGCCACAGAAGTTGTGTGTATCTGGTCGCTTTGCGACTTATATCTGTAAAAGAAGTCTGGTTGACTGAGTGGTTCAGTGTTGCCCAAAATCAACTGTCTCTCCAAATCGAGACTTTCTCAGGCCCAAGTAGAATTTACCCGATTGATATACAAAGTTTTTCGTCAAGTAAAATGAATTTCCTAGGTATTTTTGACACAATGGTACAGGGTATTATAGCTACTTGCAAGTGCAAGGAAACTTCCAAAATGTCAAAGGGCACAGTAAATAACACCTGCTTCCTGATATACATGTTTCTTGGCTAAATAGTTTAAACATTAAACAAAAAGGAAAGAAAATCCAACAAAAATAACAGAGGACCTCAAGAATAATCTCATCTCTTTCAAGCCATACATCTGGATTACTTAATGACATTTGAGAAAGAATCAACCCTTCTGATTCATTTAGTTCAGAGATTAGAGGTCCCCAGGAAATGTCACTGAGCTGTTGGTTTATGAATTAGGATCAGACTTGCAACAAAAATTGAGTCCAGAGTGAAGAAGCAAATGCACTTTCTACACTTTAGGCATATCTGCGCCCAGATTCAGTTTCCACAATTTCACTCAACAGATGTCGTGGCTCAGTTGTGAGTCTTAAGATATATTTTATCGGCCCAAGCCGTCTTTGCTTCTTTCCTCTTGAGCTGTTGCAAGCCAGGTCAGGTGGGCAAGTGCCAGAGGCATTGGTGGAGCGAAGGAAAAGGAGCAAGCCGCTCCTCCACCTCCACCTCTAACGCCTGCACCACCCTCCCTAGCTAGCAACAACCCAATCGGAAAATTATCTGGTTGACCAAATGGTCCAGAGGAGCCCTCAACCAACATTCTCTCCTCTTCTCTCCTTTCTCAGGCTCTTGTAGAATGTTTCCCTAATGATAGAAATAGCTATTAATGATAATAATAATAATGTTTATTGCGACTCTTGGTCATGTCAGGCATGTCAAAAAAGAGGTAAAAAATAAAAAGAAAAATTAAGGGCCTTTCCAAAATAAAGCAAAAAAGAGCAATGCAAAAATGTGATTACTATTTAAGGGGAATGGATAAATTCACAGTTATTACAGATCATAAATTTTAGATTGGAATAATGAAAAACCCAATTGCTGACATTTCGCACCCTCGTCTTTTACGTTTCCGAGAAGCGCTTTCTCCCTACAATTTCATTTTAAAATGGAATGCTGATAAGGACCATTTAATTGCTGATGCACTCTCCAGAGCACCAGTTTTTCCTCTCAACATGGGCAAAGAAGACAATTTTGAAATGTGCTTTAGAGTGGCGGAAGACCCTTCACTTCAAATGTTGTTTGATAACATTGATGATGATTACCGATCCCTTATAGACTCTCGCAGTTCAAAACTGGAATGTAGCTAGTACTAAGAGACTCGGTTTATGATGAACATTCTTTTGCATTTCATGCAAGTTTCATAAGTGTTTGGTGTTTCTTTTTTATTTCATTCTGTAGCCATTTATTCCAACTTTCAAAGTTGTGTTCTAGCAAAACACCAAAATTGCTTTGGTTTGTCGAAATAGCGTTCAAAAATCCATAAGTCTGAAAGCTTCCTCATCCCCTTTTTTAAGGTCTGAAATTGATCACTCTGATTTGATCAATGGTGGCGCGTGCCTTCTCTTTTTTCCTTTTTTCTCTCTCCTCGTTTGTAGAGGGTGACTAATTTTGAAGTTGAAGGTGACATTTTAAATCACTAATAACTTCAAAATGAGGTCAAAAACTTGATGACCCTAAAACTTTAAGACTACTTTTTCATACACTAATTAACAACTTGCTGTTAACTCCTGCCAATTTTTAATCACTGGGGGTGTAAGAGCGGCACTCAAACTTAGCAAAGTGAAGGGTGGTTTACAGGAATTTCTCGACCTTTACCCTCCAAAATATGCGATAATTGTCGCTTGAGGTCGCTTTTTTTCGACTGTCAATACAAGCCTTGTGCAAAGAACTTGCAGTGTGGCCAAGTAGCATTTTTGATGCTAATTTCGTGAATACTCAATCGCCCGTGTTTCTTTCCATAAAAATCTCAAGCTGGCCGAACTTCAGTATAGAATAAGCGAAGTTGAGGGGATGATTCACTCGAGCACAGGAGGGGACTTATCAACCTTATATAAAAAAGCTAAATCCAAAGGGGTACCAGCAATGATCCCAATAGCAACATTTACAAACCATTGTATGAAGACTTTGAGGAGGGGGAAAAGTGAAAGATTCCCTTTCCCTCCCTACCATTTTGACCATGGCCATCCTCTACTTAAAGAAATAACCAAAGAGGAGGTTCGAGAGGCAATAAGACAACAAAAGAGTGCGGCTGCGGTATTCGACGGATTTTCGCCAAAGCATCTAAAGGCGATGGTGGAGCTACTCGAAGGACCCCTATCCATGATATACACGGACAGTCTCCGCTCCACAGAGTTTCCAAAGAGATGGCTGAACGCATTAATGTTCTTTCTCCATAAGAAAGGTCCGTTAGACAACCCTGACAACTACCGGTCCATCGCAGTACAAGACCCCTTCATGAAGGTTTTCTCGACCATCATTAAAAAGCGCCTAATAGAACACACTGAGGAAATGTCATTGCTCCCTGACTTTCAAATCGCATTCCGCAAGGGTAGAAATACAATTGGTGCAACGGCGATTCTCAATGAAGTGGCTCTCCAGAATTTGAATGGAAAACAAAGAATTTATGTGGCACTTATAGATTTCCGGAAGGGATTTGACTTTGTTAAAAGGGACAAACTCTTCCTGAAGCTTCAGTCAATGGGGATTCCCTCACCATTGTGCAAGCTTATTTACAACTCGATCCAAGCCACCAACTTTTACATCACGAGCGGGGCGAGAAAAAGTCCGCCATTCAAAACAACGAATGGTGTCCTCCAAGGCGATCCATTGAGTCCTCTTCTCTTCAATCTCTTTCTCCATGATCTGCCTGCTCACTTAGAACCAATTGAACCAAAGTTACAAGGCCATACCATTTCATACATAATGTATGCGGATGACTTGTGCCTCCTAGCGAACTCCTCCGAAAACCTCCAAACCCAACTGGAGTGCCTTACGAAATACAGTGCAGATAACGGCTTGGAGATAAACGAAGAGAAATCTAAAATCTTAATCTTTCACAATGGGCGTCTGCCTGAGTGTGAGTTCAAGATGAATGGACGAATTCTAGAAAGAGTCAACACTTTTAACTACCTTTGCGTTACGTTCTCGAGTCAACGCTCTTTCTCAGCTCACCTGAAATCAATTACAAACAAAGCTCGGTCCAGAATTGGATACCTATTCCCAAGACTCGCCCTGAAGAATTTACCAATCTGGTTGGTTCTTGGAGTCTTTCAGTGTTTCATCCTTCCAGTCTTTGAATACGGGATAGCAATTTGGATGTCTGGAACGGTCGCCAGAGGAACATGGGATAAGATAAATCATGTATGTGTATGTATGTATTGGGTCTTGTTTAAAATAAGTTATATAAAATAAGATTAAAAATGAAAGTAAAAGAGAAGGGAAAACGACCCATGAACCTCTTAAGCCATAAGGCTTGTTTTCAAGAGGATGGTACAGATCATAGAAATGTCTTCATAAAGATTGCAATACCAACAAAAACCCGATTGTCCTTTGGAATGCTCATGAGGGCCCACTGCCATTGCATCCAACCGCTCCTCTCGGACTATTCGTGCGGTAGGGAATCAGGAAGAGTATAATGGACCTCTAGAGATATGGACGTTGGTCGAAAGCTAGATTTGATTTTGCCTGACCGGGAGCAGGCCGATATAAAAGCAACTTAACTACTCAAAGAATTCTTTAACATAGTGAATGCAATATTTCTTTTCAAACCCAAAGAACATACCAGAGTTCCTAGTTCATGACTGGTTGAACCATTCATACACAAATGGTCTATAAGTAACATGCAGTATTATATTGTAAAGGTGTATAGTTGACACTTTAGGCTTACTTCAATGTAAGTTGTTACACTGTTAGTAGAGATAATTTTTCAGTGTGTAAGACATATGTTAAAATATCTTTTGTTATGCTTCATGGCAAGAGCCTTCCAAACTATGATCATGTAAACATGTTTCTAAAATGGACTAAACTTGACCTTAACTTCATCTTTGAACATGATTCTAATGGGTAGTCGCAGAACAGAGGGCAATCTTGTCTTGAAATGCTTCTTCATTGATATTGTTTTCCACTAAGTTATATGTACATTGTTGCAAGTGCTTCATTGGTTCAGACCATCATAAGTACATAGTCAAAATAGTCTCATAGTTTAAATTGACCATTGTGCTTTTAATTAGAGCACTATAATAACAGAGTTGTTATTATAGTGCTCTACTTTAAATTATGTTTATTGACTCTTAACCATGTTTGATGATGACTTAAGACTTTGTTTCCTTTATTTATAAATACAACAAAATTGAGTAATTGTCTTTGCAATTTGCAGGGAATGGTATTTTGGTTGGTACTTTAAATACACGTTGAAATGTTTACTTACAAAGCAAAATTGATCTAAACTGCAAATCAATCTGATTATTTTTGTTTAATTTCAGTCAAAACTGATAAAATATTTCAGCACTCAAAATCCATTTTCTACTCAATTCCAAAGAAATGTAATGTACCAAGCACAATTAAGGACAACTGAATATCAGTCAGATTATTTTTGTTTGATTTCAGTTATTTAGTTACAATGTATTAAAACTTAAAACTCTTATATTCTCCAATGAACTCATTGCTTGAATCAAATCAACTATTTCTCTTGTGCAATTTTGATCAACCTCTGTTACAGTACTCATTTTACCACTTGTTAATTTCAGAGCTAATTGTTTGGTTTGGATTACATTGTATCTGTCATGTTGCTAATTTAAAAGGAGAGCACTTTCCTTGAAAGGCATGTAAAATCACTTCCAGTTTTCAGACACATCAGCATGTACATTTAAACTTGCACACAATCAGAAACACATTTTGCTATTACAACTGTAAGAAAAGTACTAAGTGTACAAATGAAAGATATTACTACCTAAAGGTGTTTCATAATTTATGCTATCATTTTCTCCATAGCTTTACTTTTCATTGGAATCCAGAGGCAATTAGACAAGTTAGGCAAGTATTTTTGTACCATGGAAGATCAAGTTTTGAAGAAGGAAATATCTTTCAAGCAATAAGATTTTCCCAATTTAAGGAGACTTCCTTGGTCTTTGTTTGAGAAACAAATTTATGATTATTTTTTTTTACATCAATTTGAAGCCATGGTGTTTTTCATAGTGGTATCATTACACCATCCCACTTAGTTGTCTGATCATTCTGGTCATAGGTGAAACTTGTCAAATATCATGAAAATTAGGGTCTCTGTTGAGCTCTGTGGAGTAGTTGTGGAGCTCCGCTCGAGTATTCTCAAATATATGGCAAGATATCTCTCTCTTTTCGACAATAAGGAAGAGACATTGATAATCCATGGAAATCGCATAATCGTTCCATACCTTGCTACGAAAGAGATTTTAAGAATATTACACATATCTCACCAAGGCATCAACAAAACAAGGCTGCTCAACAACTCTATTACTGGCCAGTGATCAATAATGAAATTCAGAAACATTCATACATACAACCAGTCCTCCTTCATTCAACCATACATACAACCAAACATACAACCATACTACCTTCACCTCCCCTCAAAACTTCAAGACAAGAAGAATAATCATTTTCTATTATCTTCGATCATTTGAATGAAAAACAGATCGTCTTGTGAGCTAAATTGTTGTACACTGTCTAGATTTTCTTTGCCACTCATTTGCGGACAGAAAAAAAAACTAAATTTGCCCAAGAATTCATGAGCACGACTAAAAATTAAGCTTGAAGAACGTAATCGTGGTACGAAAAAGGCAATCCCAAAGTGTTTTTTGAGACAGGCGTTTTCAGGCGATATTTGGACAGTTTCAAAAACTTGATTCAAAATTTCTTATGTGTGAAGTCGTTTTCAAATATAAGGCGTGGAAATAAGAGATCAAATGTACCCCTTTTTCCAAGTTTCTTGATTTGCCAGATGTAGCAAAAATATGGAAGAATCACATCACCAATTTCAAAGAATAACAATTTGAATTAAGGTAAGGTTTCAAACCCAAATATCTATGGGAAAGCCTGCATTTTTGTTTCATTGACTTAA
>CM021315.1:5054378-5239750 GCA_010645155.1 Tigriopus japonicus
CACTGATAACTTTCATGACGACTTCCTGTAATTAGAAAGTTACAAGTGTAATTCTGGCTAGACTAATGGAGATGCTTCATTCCTTTCCTTGGCCTTGAAAAAGGGGGATGGAATCAAAACATATATCGTTTATTAATCAATAGATAGCGTGCAAGCTTTAGTCAGGCTGCTTTGGCAAAGGGGGCGGGCGGAATGCGTTGAAATTGTGAGGAAAATGTCGCCCTCACAACTGTTGAGCGGACAGTTACTGTGACCAAAATGCCAATCAAGATCAACTTTTTTGGTATCATTCTTGAAGCCACAAGCTAGTTTTTGTCCATATATGTATTGGATTAACCCTACATTTAACAAAAGCTTAAATTTGTGCTCTTCCTATCATTGACTTATATTGGCAAAAAAGTTCCTAGTTGTAGAATTCAAATTCAAGGCATGGCCACCTCGTGACATCAAAACGTCAGAATTATTTTTGAGGATTATGCAGATTAGAGCACTATATAGTGCTCTAATGTAGATATTTTTTCCTGCTTATCTCTGTGACATTGGCTTGTAGTCAATGAACAAAAAAAAACCTCTAAACTGAAGGAGGAAGGTTATAAGGACCTAAATACCAAGCGCAAAATGTTGGACATTTTTAGAACAGCTTTAGAATAATTTTGTGTTTTGCCTATTTTTAGAAGAAAACCTTTCAGGTTATTTCTGGTTGAAAACTGGCTGGGAGGTGAATGTACGTACCAAGTGTTTAGCACAAAAAGTATTGACTGCTGGATTTCTTGTAATTGATAGAGAGGATTTATAAAAAGTTGCTTCTGAGTCTAAATTAACAAATGATTCTCAAAGAGCATTCTCAAATTGTTTGGGCATTTAGCATTACCAGGTGGTTTCAAACGTTTCAAACCAATGCTGCCCAAAGTTGTTTGAAGTGCTGCTAATCATGAGTGTTTGCTGCCATTTTAGTAAGGCCATATTGCCATTTCTGCCACTTTTTAGCAAAAATATTCTCGTTTTCAATCATTTTGAGCCCACTCACAGAGAGGGCTAGTGTCAACGATGACTCTTCACCAATTAACTCAGCCTTGTTAGATCTCTGGCAAACAAGGCCAATAACAACAGGCAGGAAAAGAAAAAAATGCGGCAATCAGAAATATGACTTGTGTGCTGCCATCTGCTTCTATCAGGCAATTCACCTAGAATTTTCTAAGACATTTGAAATAAGGGTGATCATTTTATTTGCTAACTTCTCAACAATTTGTTAATCAATATGAACAAATACCCTTTTATCATGTAGATGGATGTCTCCGCTGACAGAACTCCACCGTACTCTGGGAATAGACTATCAATAACATCATGAAATCGTATTTCTTCGGAAGTACCTACTACAGAAGAAGTATCATAAAACATGTGAAAAGGACCGCAACGGAAAAAAGCGGTCACCTTTCGTATTTTCCTCCCATTGTGACAACCCCCACTTCCTTCCGCCAGAAAGATACGATAAACCTTTTGCAAATAGGTGTAACAACATCAAATGTGTTCATTAAAAATGAGGATGAGCTTTCACAAGGGAATGACTAGAGCGAGGATTAAAAGGTTCTTACCTAAAACTTTTTGAGGCGTTTTTTACATTTTCTTGAAAGCATAATTAGCGTAATAAACCTTATCGTCACTGGAAATGGGGGAAAAATGATTTTTTTGCTGAAGGCTCACAACTATGTGAAAGATGAACTATGAGAAGACCAGTCAACAGAAGACATCAATGTTAAACTAACCCCAAGAGAGCAACTTCATGGCTATATTGGACTAGATCGATTAATAAACAATGCAAGGCCATTCCAAGTCAAGTGTTGTGATGTTACTATGGCAAGAAAGCAACAAATTCCAAATGCGAAAAAGTTTCTATAGGTTCCAAAGGAAGGACAAACCCAGTGTTAAAACCCTGCAATGAAGTGTGCAAATTACTTCAATGTTTGAGGAATCCTTCAGCGGGTGTGTGCAATGTCAAAGAGGGTGGGAAGAAAACCATATCCTTTAACAAGAATCCTCCTGAGACTTCTATGAGAGTGAAAGGAATCCTTATGCCTACATGTCTTGCTTTTGCAAGTTAATGCTTCTACTCTGATACTGGATTGAAAATACTGGATTGAAAATACAGTTGGCCTTTAAGTTGCTATTACAATTGTAATCTAAAGCAAACTGTTTTTTCGTAATGAGCCCTCCTTGAAATGTTATAAAATACACTTGATACACTTTCACTTGAACACATGTCACTTCTCTTGTTATTTGCAATTGTTAAAATGTTATGTTGCACCAATCACTTAGAAACGAATGTTATTAGAAAAATAATCAAAATTCGTTGAATCAAAGGCAGTCAGTCGTAAGTCCTAAATTGCTGGTACCAGCATGGTGTCAACCCAAGCTGTAGGTCCTGCGACCTTGAAATGAATCTTTCGTAGAGCCATCCTTGACTTGGATCATTCCGAAATAAACCGGATACCTGATACGACAAGCGGCAGTCGGCAGTTTTTGACCAAAATAGCGGAAAAGGCAAATGTGGAAGCCAAAATGTCAATTGGCACATGGGTCTTTGAAATAGACCAGATACCTGATAGGACACAAGCCAAATTTATTTGGTTTGTTTTTCCAATTGACATTTTTTCTCGATTTTTAAGTAAAAGAATTTTTGGACTCCTTCTTTTCCGTACTAAAACATCAGCGACATTTTTAGATTGGATTAAAATTCCAAAAATTATCTATGGATCTGGAAATGCGGGAAAAACCTTTTCCTCTTAGAAACTGTAGAAAATGCAAAAATAAGTTTTGAATAAGTTGTAAAACACCAAAAAATCAGGCCAAACCTGCCCATAATGTCTTTAATAAGTTTTAAGCAAAGCTTTTTAACGCTTGCCCTACTAATAACGTATCTTTTTCAACAATGATAAGATACAGACCCATTAGTAAGCACGCTTGAACGGAATTAAGAGCCAAAGAGGTTTTGAACACAGGCAACGCCTTGAAGTCAAGTTTGGTGACTTTGAACCAAATCTAATATACAATGCGCAACTTTGGATTGCTTATTTCAGGAAATATATTTGATGTTTTATGCTAAGGGATTCAAATATACTTAGATCGTAGCCCTGGAAGAATATTCGTAAAATTTTGAGATGTTTGTTTAATATGCAAGTGGGGATTCAATTTCTGTTAAGCAATTTTGCTCCTTATGAAGTACTTTGCCCACCCTTATTTAGTTACTGGTGAAGACGCCTTTAGTTACCAATAATGAGCTTGTAGTGGGTGGGAGAGAGAGCTTTGAACGAAGTGAGGGACTTGGTTCATATCCTTGAAAGTAATTGACTTTTAGGAATTCTACTAGGCAGCTCAATCGCTCCATTGCACATTTACATTTTAATCAACCATGAATAGAAGGGTATTATTTTCCCTTCTTCTTTCATTTTGCCACTGTGAGAAAACGAGACATATTGGTTCAGTTTTCCGTTTGGCTCATCATGTTCGGGCTTTGGATATCTTTCCACGGGCTCTTTGGATGGATGTAAACTTTTTTGAGACATCTATGATCTTACCATTTGACGGTCATTCCTCAATTCTCCCAATATACTTTAGCAAAACAAGGTAAGCTAAGTTAAGTAAGAGAAGGTCTTTCTTACCACAAGAACAAAAAAATCTCACAAAGTATGCCAAAATATGGCACAGGTGGTACTTAACCCGAAGATATTGTTTTCTCGGTTTTATGAATTTATGAACAGGTTTGCAGAAAAATGACACCATAATTAATTGATAAATAATTAGTAATGATTCATCACTATCCTAGGTTAATAGTCTGTTTTTTACCACCGTTTTTTTGCTTCTACGCCATTTAGTCTACTCGCATTAACGTTTATCATTTCTTGACAGCAATGGTAACTACAGTGAAATCAAGGACTCGACAATGGCACTTTCGGACTCGTGCAAGTTCTTGGAAGAATCTGGGCCTATTTTATCTCCAACGATTGCAATTCTCATTTTTGGGGAATGCGAAATCCTCAAAATTAACCACTTGGCGATGAATTTGGAATCAAAAGTAATAGGAAGATAAAATATTTCTGTTTGGAATGACAAATAAAATCAACACTGATGTTTTACGATCAACGACGCTTCGTTTTACAGATTTTTATAATCGATAAAGATTGGACAGTTCAAGAAATCTACAAAATCGACAGTACCAGCGACAATGTGATATCCCAAAATATTGGTGCATTTGACCCAAACCGAGGGTTTCATTTGGAGCAACCATTAATTTGGTATCGTCGTCAAAACTTGCAAGGATTTCAATTCAGGGTTGGATACTTGGAAGAAAGCCATCTCATGGTTGTTCTAGGGTCCAACGGATCTTACCAAGGATATTTGGGCAACATTTTCCAACAACTGAAAGATACTCTCAACTTTAGTTCAACCTTGATTCCAGACCCAACAAATCGTTATGGCGCATTGATTAACGGCACCGCATTTGATGGGATCGTTGGCATGATCCAACATGGCAAAATTGACTTTGGATTGGCTGATCTATCAATCACTGAAAGCCGATTGGAAGTCATAGATATTCTGGAACCATGTTGGGCAACTGCTTACAGGTTTGATTTTATATTCTGTTGTCTGTTCGATTACAATTTTTTGGTAGATTTTTGCATTCCAAATCGTGTGATGCCACCGTTACATTAAAAGGGTGCACTCAATTTCCTGCTCACTATGCTTTGAAGATGGGCAAAGTCATTGGAAGTATGTACAACATGATTTGTTTAGTGCAAGTCTAGTGCCCACGAAAAAAGCATCTCATTTCAAGTTAACAAAACCAAATAATTTCTGCCATAACAGACAGTTCTGATTTCCCCAAATGGACCATCAGAGCCATTTAGAGAACTTATTTGATACAAGGAAATGATTTTTTTTTTCAAACCTGAAATGTATTTCGACCCACGAATTATATACATATGAGAAATTAGGACCCTTAAAAGTAAGGTTATTGCAAAAAAATAAAGGATATGTGTAACAACGTAAGTGTAGTCAAACTCATCAATTCCTCTTTCTTTCTCGATTGCAGACTTTTATTGAAACGCCCAGGAGATTCAATTCAATGGACCACATACCTTCGTGGATTTGATGCCTTATTTTGGGTAACATACTTAGTTATGATTTTGGCACTATTGTTCGTGTCCCTTGGTATGGCAAGATATGGGAACATTCCCCTGGACCAATTTCTTGGGCATTTTTTTGGCTCGATCTTGAATCGCGAGATTCAAACAATCGATCCCAAGATGCTCAAGCCAAGTTTGCGAGTACTTACGCTCACTATGCTCATTTTTTCATACGTTGTGTTTTCCACCTACAATGCAGTCCTCACTTCTTTCTTGGCCACAAGGGAAATATCTGTACCAGTTCAAACCCTGGATGATTTTTTGAAACCGGATGTTAAACTGGCCTTGAAAGCTGGAACTGCTACCTATGACATGTTCCGATACGCCAAGGAGGGATCACTGTTCCAACAGATTTATGAGACGAAAATTAAACCCGACAAATTGGCCACGTTTGAAGGAGGAAGTATTTCAGTTGATACA
This sequence comes from Tigriopus japonicus, assembly GCA_010645155.1. Lineage (NCBI taxonomy): Eukaryota > Metazoa > Arthropoda > Copepoda > Harpacticoida > Harpacticidae > Tigriopus > Tigriopus japonicus. The sequence goes on from CM021315.1 coordinate 5,059,979, forward strand.
CCGGAATCTAACAAGACTTTGCTTCTTAATCTGGGCTATCATTTAATCTTGGACTCAAATTTTCATGCTTTTGCCAACAAAGATCCCTGTCAATACATATTTGCGCCATTCGAAAAATTCCTCATCGATTTCAGCTCATTTGGTGTTCCAAAAGATTCTCCTTTTAAAAATCTGTTCAATTATTTTCTCAGACAGCAACGGGATTCCGGGATATGGCGAACTTATAAACAGCGAATTCTATATAGTCGACTATATGAATCTCAAGGAAACAATTGTGAAACTGAGGATGGCAATGAAGTCTATGGTTTGAAATTTGACATCACTCTCCCAGCATTTATTGTATTCGCTTGCGGAATCCTCATCAGTTTTGGCATTTCCATTGTTGAAAAACTTTGGAGCAGATAGTTCCAAGCATGAAAAAAATCACCATTTTTTCGACACTTTTTCTTTGGTGCACCTCATAGGCAACTTAAGAGCATTTCTATAGTTCAAAAATATGCTAACACCTTTCTAATAAAAATGAACACAGTTTGGGTTTCTGAAGTGTCATCAATCCCATTTAAAAAAAAACGCCACGATTGATTCTGATCAAACACAAACAATTAAGTGAAACATCCAGCAGGACCTTTCACGGTCGGTGATGAAGCCTTCAATGATAGAGAAGTTATGGCCAGTATGCTTCGGAGATCAGGTTTCTAAGGTATTTTCAATTCTAAACTGGTAGGACAAATAGGCCATGGCTATATAGTAGTGATGTTATTGAGACTGGCATTGCTAGTCGGAATAACCAATTAGATGATCTAGTAGTTAAGGACCAAGATGCTGTTGGGGCCATCAGGAACTGAAATCTCTCAAGTTCTCCTGGACCTGATGGTGTGACATCTCAGTTTCTGATGAAATGCTCGGAGACTCTTGTTCCTACATTTTGTTCCTTGATGCGTCGCTTCTTGGATCAGGGCAAGATTCCCTCTTTTTTAAAATTGACTTATATTGTTCCAATATTTAAGGCGGAGATAAGTCACTCCTTAGTAATTATAGGCCCATTTCCAGCATTGCAAAGGTTTTTGAGAAGATCATATAATCCAAGCTTTTAGATATTTGAAAGCCCATGATATCATTCCCCTGAACATCATGGGGTTCGAGCTCATTTTAGTACAGTCGCCCAATTGGTTGATCATATAGAGCAAATCATTGAGGGTCTTGAAAGTCACGAGTCAGTTGATGCAGTCTATCTTGACTTTGTCAAGGCTTTTGATAAGGTGGACCATGGTGTTTAGCTCAATAAACTCAGAGAACTTGTGATGCAGGGTAAGGTCCTGAATTGGATTGATAGTTTTATGAGAGAAAGGAAGCAAATGGCTAAAGTTAAAGGACCATTAAGTGGCATGTATGATGTCAAGTCAGGTGTTCCCCAAGGTTCCATTTTGGGTCCGCTGTATTTCCTGTTGGTTACTGTTAGGTCTACGTTAGCAGAAAAAGTTAATTGCAAAAAGTGACGTTTCCTTGATGGAAGATCCCTAATTTATTGGCAAGAGGAGTACACTTGTGCAGAAACTCAGGATTAATCAAAAAAAAATGGATGACATAAGTTTCTTTTAACAGATTCATCAATGAAAAAATATCCGTACTATACCAAATAAGGCATTTGGCTCCAAATTTTGCAAATTATTGTTTATTGTTTAAATATTGCCCTTGTGTTCTCTCTTTGCAAGTGCATTTAAAAAGAGAATTGGTCTTAAGGCTTGTCCACGCTTTTGCTCTATAAATAGGGCACAACAAATGCAAAGTGCCTTATAGATCAAATACCATCATAGATACGTTGGCCTGTTTGGATTAAACACGTTGCCATTATTTTGATCTTCGCTAAAGTAATAATAAATACTGTATTGTACGCAAATTGTAACTGAAATTTTAAGTTTTGCAATATTAGGTAGTGGGTGCTGAGATAAACTTGCCAAAGGAAGTCTAATCTTGGCCTAATGATCCATTCTTTGAAACCCAACCCACCTTGAGACACACTATTTGCTCATCAGTTCTCATTGTCAGTTTGTAATTGAACGTACGCCCTTCATCAAAACTGGTTCGGTCATGACTAGAGTAGTATTTGCACCTAGTCTTGACGTTGAGGCTAATTCAATTTAGGTGGCATTAAAAAACCAAGAAAGCAGTTTACAGTTCGAATTTACTTTTCATGCATACTTACTTCGCCATGGGTTCTCTGACAAAGTGCGTGATTTTCTTGATTCTTTGTATTATTCATGGTCATGGTGAACGATTGAGTTTCAATTCCTCCAGTATTTTTAATTACTTGGAAGAAATTCTCGAGAGCTCGCCTCGAGAAGTGTTCCTTATTCTCGCCAACGTTGATGATCAAAGCTTGGAGGCTTATCTTCCAGTTATGACTCAAGACAAATCAATTCTTGTCTTTGACCTCAAGTTCCTCAATAGGTACTTATGATCTCTAATTCGGTAAACTTGCAACATATTGTTACCTGACCCCCTTCACTTCTATCTTAGATCACGACTTTTGGCTTCTAAAAAACCTGCAGTTGTTATTGATACTTGCGAATCTTCCATTGTGCCGCTATTCAATAGCCTATTGAACATAAAAGCCAAAATTTTAATTTTGGCAAAATGTGTGGATGACGTCATCAATGGGCTAAATCTGGAAATAGATTCTCACGTAAATTGAACGTCGAACAGGTTTGGCTTTGCCTCCAATAAAACTAGTCATTTTTTTAGATATTGACCCTGACAAGCGACAATGCAGTAACCGAGTTCTACAAAGTCTCACTTTCTCATTGGAAGGTGATTTCCGCCATGATTGGGACCTTCGATCCATCCAAAGGCATGAATTGGACTGCACTCAGTTTTTGGGACAGGCGAAATAATTTGGAAGGCTTGAATTTTAGATCAGTCCATTTCTCTAGAACTTATAGGGCTCTTTTCAATATCCAAGATGGTCTACCTGAAGGTTACTTTGGCCGAATATTTAACCTCTTGCGCTCCGATTTGAACTTCAATTACACGTTGATTGATCAGGGAATCTTCAACAACGGCTCAGACACAGAAAGAAAGACTATCACTGACCTGCTCATTGAAAACTATGCAGATATAGCAGTTGGGGATGTCTCCATCACTTTCGAACGTGCCCAAAAAGTTGATTTCTTAGACCCGCTTTGGGAATCTCCATTTCGGTAAATATCAACCTAGACGTTAAGAGATGTAGTAAGAGTCTAACTTTGCTTTTACATTTCTGAAAGGTTTGTCTATCGAAAATCCCCGCTCATGATCCATTGGAAGGCTTACGCCAACGTGTTCTCGTTGGATATCTGGATTACATTATTTTTGGTTGTTCTCACCCTGTTTCTACTGGTTCCACTTTTATGGAAGATTCATGAGATTCCCAAGTCTCAGACTTTCGCCTTTCTCTATGGTGCAGCTTTGAACCGAGATATCCCATCACTTCATTCTCAATCGAGGGTAGCCCCTGTATCGTTTCACTTGACTCAATTCACAATCTTGATGTTCTTTTACGTCATTCTAAGCATTTACAATGCCATCCTTACTTCGTCTTTGGCCAATCCCAGTGATGTTCCCATAAACAAAATGGAGGACCTGCTAAAACCCGAAATTAAGTTGGGCCTTATGAAAAAGACACAAACCTATAAGAGGCTTAAAAAGGCTCATCCAGATTCATTATATGGCAGGATTTACAAAGAAAAACTTAATGATCCCTTGACTTCAGCTTATGAAATTGGTGTGGAGAATGGGACTCTAGTTGGCATAACAGAGTTTCTAAAAATCGAGTTTGATCTTTTAGATCAAGGTTACCTAATCATGACTTCAGAAATGAAGGCCAGGCAATTGATATCTACCTTTTGTGAGTATGGGATGGCTCCTGTCAAAACCAGGTTGACGGATGAGAGCAGCTTGGCTTTGCCTAAAGATTCCCCGTTTACAGAATTATTTAACCATCGCATTAGAAAATATCACGAAACTGGACTCATTGACAAGTTTATTGACGATATGCTGAAGGATCTGGAGAAGGAACCCTCGAACCAATCTGAATGTACCTCTGATCCAGAGCTTGGGTTTGATAGGACCTTGTTTGTGTTTGTGATTTTGGTCATTGGAATCGGCTCCGGTGGAATCTTGGCGATCATAGAAATCGTTACTCAAAACTATTTGGATTGATCGGAAGCAGTCTCTGTTATGTTGTATAAAAAATAAAACGAAAAGTTTCGACAAAATACCTAGCAGAAATACTTTTGAAATAAAACGATTGAGAAAAAATAAACATTCAAATTACTAGAACCTTATCAAAGGGCCAGAAATGACAACAAGAGTTCTTAAGCATTTTCGACACAAGCTTCTTCTAGAACCACCTTGGAAACCTCTGAAAAACACTTTAAAAAATACTAAATAGGACTAGGATCTGTTTTGCTGTGGAGCTGAAATCCAAGACGTTTGAAGGAGTAAGGTCAGCTGATGATCATGCTCATCAAATATCAAACGTCAGGGATTTCCGCTTCACAGCAAAATAGCAACTTTGTCCCACTCCTTATGATGAAAATCAGGGCCACCTATTTTGGACTTTTTCCAATAGCACTTGGGCCTACAAACACACCCTTGGGCCTAAATAGTGGGTTTGGAACAAAGGGTTGCGAATGAAAACTCATGAAATATTTATGTCATTGCTAAAATGATATCCTCATTTGGCCGCAAAACTGAACTAGCCTTAGTCAAGACTGGGGTGCAGATTTCAGGCAAATAAGTTTTTTTTGCCCAAAAACATGATTATTTGCTATTTGTTAGCTTTTAAAGTTTATTTGCCAATTTGGACGCTTTTATTTGCCATTTTTGGGGCCTAAAAGGCAAGTTTTATTTGCCAGAAATCTGCACCCCTCGTCATGACGTTGCTTGAGTTCCGCCCTTGCCTATCAAACTATAAACCATAGGTAGCATTTAAAGTCTATTTGAAGGTTTTCAAAAGACCAAACATCCAAAGCTTAACAGACATGAATATTTGGCTTCAGTTTTGTTCGTATATTGCGCTTTTTGCGTGCAAAGTTATCTCATTGCAAAATGGCAGCTTTCCTTTTCATTAGTTTCTCAAAACTCGAAGCTTTTCCTCGCTTTATTTGGGTCAATGAGGAAGTCATTTAGAACCTTGATTCTTCCTTCAGTCACGGAATTTTCCTCCCTTACCTTTACAATTCATTGGCTCGAGGTACTGAAAATAACTGGTCAGTTGAATCGCTGTCGCCAATGTTTTTTTTGCTATTTTACGGAGCTTAACAACTTGAGATCACACATGGAACCATGTTTATTAGTTTTTAATTCTTGCTACTATCTCAAGGATTTTTCCCTTAACATAGCTAACATTGCCATTGTAATATTTGATGATTGTGACCTGCAACTAGTTCGGCAATGGTCCATGAACATGGAATCAAGGTTCGATATTAACGCAAATGTTGTTACCAGATACTTTTCGGTTCCTGCATAACTCGATGTATGGGATAACTAAACACATGATAACCGAGTACTGCGGAAAACTCGGTGCACCGGATATCAGGGTACATTGGAAAACCCGGAACAGGAAGATTCAGTACAGTAAGTGGCTGCAGCGGATAACTCGGTACACCGTTTTTCCTTCGTTGTGTTTGCAACGTACACGGCGGTTCTCTGTTCATTTTTCGCCAAACGAGAGTTTAACGTGCTTGTCAAAAGCTTAGAAGACTTTTTGAAGCAAACTTGCCTTTTAAAAAGAACAGTTATTAACGATATGTTCCAGTTCGCCAAGAAAGGTACGATATTTAACAAACTAAATGAACAAAAAGTAAAGCATGATCAAAGGGCCATGAGTGACCGAAAGAGATCTTGACCGAAAGCAAAACTGTTGCCTGAAAGAGGGCTTAACTGAAACGAAACCGAGAGCTGCTGACAACAAAATTATATGAATACAAAATCCACCTCAAATTCAAATTGCTCTTGTGTTTGATGTTTTGGGCAATCGCAAATTTAATGAGTCTGAAAACTAAAGTTTCAGAAGTTTTTGGACCAAAATGCCTTCGGTTTTGTTCTCAAACTCCATTCTTTAGAGTGCATGTCTGATTTTGTCATCGGGAGGAATAACCAAAACCGGAACCAAAATGTCGGTCGAAATTTTGCTATACTGTACACAACATATAACATATAAAAGCGATACACCGTAAAAAAAAACTAACCTAAAATTAACCTAAAATCATAACATTTTTCAATAAAGACCATTATGAATACCTCCCTACCCTCATGAGTAGATCGAAATGGATGAATGTTTGTCGAAACTTTTCCGTGGGTGATACCGTATTGGTCCTGGAATCAAATTTACCGAGAGGCGAGTGGAGGGTAGGGAGGATAGTGGAGACCCATCCTGGAAGAGATCCTAGTTCGAGCTGCGACAGTGGAAATTTCGGAGGGAGAGAGAAAAACTCGACCAATCGCCAAGTTATACGTCATCAAGAAGAAAGAAGATATCGTTGGGAGCTCGGACAAGGGAGAGGATGAGGATGTTTGAACGGATTTGATGTCGGTTTTGTCCCTTGTCGAGCTAGGCCAAGTTTGAATTCTCCCGCCAAGTCTGATGAATCACAAGCAAGCAAGAGAAAAGAGATGAGCGGGAAAACCCAGTTTTCAGTATGTAGAGAAATTTGGATAAGAAAAAGAACGAAAGAGATTAATAAAGAAATATAGATTTAAACCTGTACAGTCCATTGAATTGAAGGATAGTGGCGTGAAAGCGTCCGAACACTGAAGGATCTGGAGAAGGAACCCTCGAACCAATCAGAGTTCACCTCTGATCCAGAGCTTGGGTTCGATAGAGGTTCACGAGCATTTTCGAGTGAGCTTGAAAGCCTTTGCAAAATCCCTTCAACAGATGATCTGGGGTCTACAACAACTTTGGGATCAAGACCCGTGAAATTTGATTTCTTTTATAATCAGGGGCCCTCTGAAAAGAAACTGTTGCGTACTACCGGGTGATGCATTTAACCAGAACTGTAACCATGTCCGTAACTAGCAAATGATTGATCTCACAAAAAATTACAAAGCTCAAAAAGATGCAGCAGATTCCAGCTCTTCAGATACATTTGGTTTTATTTGCTTTATGTGGCCTTATATTTTATCATAGCCAATTGTCAAAAGGGAGAAAAAGTCACGAATAAGAGTCACGAACGCTTCGTTTTCAGAAATGACCCTTGACGAGAAAAATCTTCGTCGCTTAAATATTGAACATGGGTTAATTTGTGTTTTCTGACTTTTCAAGCCAAGTGTTTGGCAAATCGTATCCAATGAAGATGACGGTCATATATGGTTTCAATCACGAGTTATAGACTATAAAATTAGGTGTTCCGTTTCTTTTGAAACACCCGGCAGAGTTTCTAGTGCTTTAAAAGGCCTACGAATAAGCGATCAAGGCAGTGTTGCTCTGCCCTTGGGCCACTCATTTTGAATTTTTCAGTATCCTGGGTCTACAAAAACACCCTTGAGGCCAACCTTGCCGCCATTTTTACCTTCCTCCATAACCTTGGGGGTTATGGAGTTGCGAGCGATTTCGCATTTTGGCTATGGTCTCGATAAATATACTGTAGGTACATGTAATATTAATGTCATTGGTAACGAGTAATTGGTAACCATTTCCTCATTAGGTACCAAAACTGAACGCAACCCTTATCATGACGTTGCTCGAGTTCCGCCCTTGCCTATCAAATTATTTGACAAAGGTTGCATTTGAAGTCTACTATAGTTTTTTCACATGACCAAACACCCAAAGCTCATCACTGATCAGACATGAATTTTTTGTGGGTGTTTTCTGGTTCTTTTACTCTTTTTGCGCACAAAGCAATCTCATTGCAAAATGGCGGCTTTCCATTTCATTTGGCTCATTTTGCGCAAAAACTGGAAGTATTTCCTCGCTCTATTTGGGTCAATGAGGAAGTCAGTCAAACCATGATTCTTCCTCTAAAGACATGGAATTTTCCTATCTTACCTTTGCATATCATTGGATCAAGGTACTGATAATAACTGGTCAGTTAAATTGCCGCCAAAATGTTTTTGCTATTTTAGGGAGCTTAACAATTTGAGTTCAATATTGGAACCATGTTTGTTAGTTTTTGAGTCTTGCCACTATCTTAAGGATTTTTACCTTAACATACCCAGCCACATTGCCATTGTGATATTTGATGATTGTGACCTGCAAGTAGTTCAGCAATGGTCCATAAACATTGAATCAAAGGTAAGTTCGATATCAACGCGAGTGTTGTAACCAGATGATTTTATAATCAGATAATGGTATTTTAGGTATTTACAATCATGGGTGCGCACAATACAATTAAGGAACTTTACAAGATCAATAAGGAGAGTGAAATCGTGATCAACAACAAGATTGGAACATATGATCCAATTTCGGGATTTGAATTAGACGAACCGTCGATTTGGGTTCGACGAAGCAATTTGCAAGGTCATAAATTTCGGATTGGATACCATCTAAATAAACTAGCAATAATTGAAACCAAGCCCGATGGATCTTATGGAGGAATTTTGGGTCAAATTTTAGGGCAACTTCAAGAATCCCTCAACTTTACAACAGAAATGATCGTAGAGCCAACTGGCCACTATGGAAGTTTGATTGATGAAAATCACTTTGACGCCATGGTTGGAATGATTCAAAATGGCGAAGTTGATATTGGGCTGGCACATTTGTCCATCACCCAAGAGCGTTTGGAAGCCATTGACATTTTAGAACCTCTTTGGTCATCTACATTTGAGTGAGTGCTCATTGGATTAATTGCGTAACTTAAAAGGTATAACAGGTTTTTCTAAAAAGACTGAATCTTGCTCACTTTTAATTTCAAAACATTGATTCTTATGAAGATTCTGAATAAATGAAATCTTCAATGATCTAAAAGTTAGTTTGCGGATTGGTAATGTTGCCACCAGTGATGAAATATTTTGTAATGACTTGTAAATAGGAAAGAAACTATGCGAGTGCCGTCACATAGCAGAATTCGAACCTTCATCGTCATGGGAGGATTTACTTGTCTGTCCTACAATGCAGTAGCTGCATAGCCGCTTTGCCTCCTTAAAGCGTCGTTCCGATAACGAAATCTGCATAACGAGGCTCAAACCTACGCCTTCTGAGGGAGGCATGTCACCTACAGTTTGCCTTATAGTATATGGTACATAAGGCCACGCGGCCATTCTGACTTTCACTTTTTGAAATTGAAGATAAGTTATCAACAATAATTTGTTGCAAATCAAGAGCTTTTTCTAATCTTGTCTTGGGTTTTCGAGATAAAGGCTTACTCTTGTTTCGCAAAAGATTATTTTCTTGATTTCCTGATTTCAAGATAAAGTTTGAAAAGGGAAGTCAAAAGTCCTCAGGTTTCTTTGAGCTAAAAAATATTCATTGGCAAAGTTATCAGAAACAAAAAACGGTTTTTATCAAAAAACTTTGACATAAGATTTATCCTCGAAGCACTAACATGTTTTGCAGTAATATGCTCCACTCTTTTAATCAGTGTTAATTTCAACAAGTTGTTTAGTATTATGACCCATGCATTTGCCCACCAGAGCAAGCCACAGACCTGTTCAGTTATCTTATCTAGATATAAGATAAAGATAAAAGATAGTTTATCTTTTATTTTTATCTAGAAATTTTTTGGCTGGAGGTCTCTCCACCTTCACAAGGCTCTTTCCACCAGCCTTTTTCATTACCCTGTTCACTGACATGTGCAATATGCCCAAATCCCTTGCAAATGACCTCATTGACTTCAGTTCTTTTTGCCAGTGTCTTGAACTTCTTTGGGTCAAGTTTGGACTTGCGTCCACTCCCAGCCTTTCTCTTAATATTCTGGGACCGCCTCACGGCATATACAATGGGTCTGGACACGCCCACTTGGTGGGAAATCCGTTTGGCCAGCGTCCAAAAGCGCGCGGATCGAAATTCGTTTGTCTATTTCCATATTGAATATCTTGGGAAATATAGCAGCTAGAACGTTCTTTTTTGTTTTGTTTGATAACCATGTCTTTATGCTATATTATAAAACGGAATCATTTGTCTACCACAACCCAATATTGAGCGATTGGGCAAATACTGAGTGTAAAGATTTTTTCGTTACGCATGCAATTAACACGGTAGAATTGGGGCAAATTGATGTGGTCAAATCAAATCAAAGATTTCCAAAGAGGCCCATCTTGATTAACAATTGACATGCTTGTGTTCTTAGACTTTTAGCCAAACGTCCCAAGGTTTCAATTCAATGGACTACCTACGTTCGCGGGTACAACATCACGTTCTGGACAACATACATTTTGATGGTTTTACTTCTGATGATCATATCCGTTTGCATGGCAAGATATTGGAGCTTACCCCAAAGCCTAATCCTTGGTCATCTCTTTGGTTCAATATTGAATCGAGATATCACAACGATCGATTCACAGAACTTGAAGCTAAACATGAGAATTCTTCTCTTCAGCTCGATGTGTTTCTCATTCGTTGTGTTTGCTACGTACACGGCGGTTCTCACTTCATTTTTGGCCAAACGAGATTTGACCGTGCCTGTCAAAAGTTTAGAAGACTTTTTGAAACCGGAACACAAACTTGCCTTAAAAAAAGGAACCGTCGTTTACGATATGTTCCGGTTCGCCAAGAAAGGTACGATATTCAACAAACTATATGAACAAAAAGTAAAGCCTGATCAAAGGGCCGTATATGAGGCCAATTTATTTTCCCCAATGAATGAAGAATCGAATCTCAACCGCCAAATGGATATGGGATACTATTTGGTTTTGGACACGAAGTATTATTCTTTGGTGGTAGGCAAGCCTTGCCAGGCGATGATTACTCCAATCAACAAATTCATCATTGACTTCAGCTCATTCGGTATTAGTAAAGATGCTCCATATAAGCACTTATTCAATTTTCATCTGAGGAGACAGAGAGATTCTGGTGTTTGGAAGACTTTTATCCGACGCGTCTTTGATGCCGAACCAAATTTAACCTCAATGAACAAATGTGAGCCCGATGAGGATGAAGATTCAAGAATTGGTTTGAACATTGAAACTACATTTTCGGCATTTTTCATGTTTGCTTGTGGAATTTTAATCAGCTTGGGAATATTATTAGCCGAAAGGGTTCACGTCTGGGGGCCTTTTGTGGTAGCATATTAACATGATAAGGTCCTAAAAAATAATTCTGAACACTCAACCCCATTCGAAAAATCTTCTATTCCTTTCCGCTTGAACGTACTGACCTCTTTTTATATATCGAAACATTCAACTGTTTACTTATATAACAGGGCATTGTTCATAGATTGTGAATACTATAGAAAATACATTTTCCCATGTTCTAAATGGTTTGAATAAAGTGTGTGCAGAGTCGGCCAAAAGTCTTTGCTCTTCTCTGTAAATTATCTGCTTCAAGAAAAGAGACGAGAAAAGAAATCAGTCTGGTAAAATGACTATTCTTTGGATTTTCGATAGATAATGTGTTTGTCCTGATTTAGGTGGCAAAAAAATCCATAAACCTGTAGATTAACAACAATATTAATTAAGGCAAAAAATCAATGAGATTGGTTTCATGAGAATGATTAAAGCCCATCTTTTTCCAAAGAGCTTCTATTCAAATGTTTAAGAGCGAGATAAAAAGCTGCCGTTCAATGGCCAAAGAATGAAACCCAGTACGAAGATGGCTGAACTAAATTGGACTCAATTTGGCAGGTATGTTCTTTCTCAGGTTCATGACTCGGGCTCGAATAAAGTTGCTATATTTTTTTGCTTTGATGTTGAAGTTTTGTGTTACCAAAGCTACAATTACTTTTGACAAAATCAACACTCAATTTGACGAAAATAACTGTAACTAAAAAGTTGCCAATATTTTAGCAAAAAATCACTTTTCAACTTTATAGGTGAGAACTGGCCTACAGTATCTGAAATTTTGCCTAGAATATGACATTGAAAATTCTAAAAAATGAAATAAGAAATTCAAAAAGTTATGTTTGATTTTTCGTTACATTGAAAATCGTTAAATTGAAATTCCAACAGTTTTTCACTGAATTACATCAAGCAAAAAAATACCAAAAGTTTCAGTTTGTTGCGGAAAAATCAAAAAAGTTGTTTAATTTGACCAAAAACATAGAAAGTTGAAACTTTGGTGCAAGTTGCAATTTTTTAAGGTTTTGCACGAGCCCCAATTCGTGTGAATATCAGTTTGAGCTACTGGGATCGAAAATATGTCAACATTGCTTGCAAAAATTACTGTTGATATTTTGCAAGTTTAAAAATATAGTTCGCCGTCATTGGCCTTTGATGTAAACTTGAAGTTCTCTAAAAAGAGGTTTTGTGCATCTAAAATATTTTCTTCCGTTCGCAAAGAGGACAAAGATCTCTTTCAAAGAGTAAAATCCACAAACGAAGCTCTTATTAACTGTCCAAAAGTAGAACGGCTACATGAAAGATAAATTCTTCACATCGCTAGGATTGGCTAAGACAGTTAAATCAAATTTGAACCTGAAATTTGTTTAATGAAAAAGTAATTTCACATCTGCCTCTTACATAACATGATTCTGTTTCAAAACAAGTGTTGGTGTCTTTTAAATCGTACAATTTTAATCCAATTACGTGACGATACATGTCACGATGCTACACATACGTTAACAAATAATGCTTGCTATCCTTAAGTCCTAATTCTGATTATAATACTTATTTACCCGTAACGAAGTTAAGCTTTGAAAATAAGTCTCATGTTCATCGTGGACACTTTGCTGGAAATACGGCTTACAACAATTAACAATGCAGGTAGTACTATACTGATAAAATTTGGTGGCTTCAGTTGCCAATTAATTAATGAATGAAACAATACATTTTGATGGATGCACTGAAAACTCGTTTCAAAAGTCGATCGGATTTGACGAGCAAAAAAGACTCATTGTTTCACTGAGAATATTTGTGCCAATTCGTCTTGCTTGAAGACGTTCTTAACAACAGAAAAAGTGTGTCGATGAACATTAATGAGTAGTTACGGGACGGAGGTTTATTATATGCTATTACGTATACCCTTAAGGCTGATAGGCCTATTGCTTTATTTGTCCCTCGGACCATCAATTATTCGCATTTTGCAACTATCTGAAAAATGAACATTGACAGCTCTACACTAATCATTTACGCAACTTGATTCGTTCGGAGCCGACTAAAAATGATCATTATTGCCGCAACAATGACCGACTCAAAAAAGCTTCTCATGTTCGAGTGTGTTATGGCCTTAAGCTGAATAGTGTTTTTTCATTCTTTTTGCTGCGAAATGTGCAAAAACAACCTATCATTTTGAGAGTCATTTGATAGCAAGCCAACAGAATGAAAAATGTTTCAATGCAAATAGTACTCACTATATGAACGAACAAGCCAAACAATGTTCCAAACGAAGAAGAAGAAGAAGAAGAAGTCTTGATTGATGAGATTCATCTTTGCGCATTCACGACTTTTCAAATTAATGACTCGCGATTCATGCCAATGAATCCTCTCGTCCACCAGCCACACAATCTTACGTACAGGGGGTTGAAATGCTAATTATGTTGTGTATCCACCACCAACCTCGTGTTGACCTTCCTCAATGGATTCCACGGCCAGATGGATGGATGGATGAGCTCTTTGATTGGTGCACTAAACTAATTGGCAGTTGAGGCTCATCATTCCATTAGATAGATACGAGCATAGCGGATGTATGAGCAACGGGTACCATGTAGCTGAACCAACACATGGCTTTTTTTCATTGTAATTCATGCCTGCAAATTGAACCATAATCATTGGGGTTCTGCACACAGAACCCCCCAAAATCAAATCCTGGAATTTTGGCATGATGAAAAAATGTGCAATTTAGTAATTAAACGACTCCAATTTGTGCTCTCTGCATGGGATATCATGCCAAGAGCAATTACTCTCAGGTGACATGGGGAAACGTTTCAAACGGCCTTTGTTCGATAGAAATTCCAATGAAATTTCCTCAATCTTAAACTGATTCCAATTGAAATCATTTTGCGGTTAGATCTGTTGGCCATCGATTGTAAATGAATGCAATGACAAAGAGCAATTACGTCTGCACTCTGTACTACAAAGGAATGTTGGTGAAATGAAACAAATCACCAACGATATTTACTCCTTCAAACGGATATTTTAGGATCATTTGATTGGAATGGAATGGGTATTTGAGGTTCCTTGAAGTTAGTATGTGTGTGTATATGTGTATCCTAAATGAGCCATTCAAGGCGATCTTGACGAGCTCATGAAATGAATGGGCCATTAGCCAATCAGATGTGGTCTTTAAATGAGACCCAATCAATGGTCATTTGGCATCCCCATGGATTCCTAGAGGCAAGTGATTGCGAAGATCCCAGTAGAACCAATCTATGTACGTACATTGTGCACTAGTACAGCTGGTGAGATTCTCCGACAAATCCTGAGCTTGAATCGTTTCCTTTTAAAACTCGAGGAACACCAGGTGGTATGAGATGCATCTTCTTCGTTCAACAATGATGATCTTGGTGGCATTTGGAGAAGATATTCGGCTGTGACTTGGCAATTTTCTCTGAAATCTTTCAATCCTCGCATTTGAGTAACATTTTATCCTATTTCGAGTGGCTTCTTGACAGTACATACCACTTGTCAAAATCAGCCGTAAGATAGGTTTTTTCGTCTGACTCTCACTCGAAAACACGTTGAAAGTACGAATCAAGTTCTGTTCAGAAAAAGGTTCTCTTTCAACTTAACTTTAATATTTGTCGATAAAAAAGTGAAGGAAAACTCGCCAAAATTGAAATCATAAAATACTTGGTAGAGCATTGAAATTCAATATACTGTATATACGTGGCCCAAATCAAAGCTTTGAAATGTGTTTGTACTTCCCATGAATAACTTTTTCCTGTTCAAGACCCTGAATTCGGGCTAGGAGGGTTAAAAAGAACGTGATTTTTTTTATCCCTCCAACTGGAAGTGAGGCTTTTGATCTCACGATGTGAATGCAAGCTTTTAGCAGAAGACCCCTCAATACTTTGAAGTTTGAAAGAGGATCATTTGAATGTGAGGATCTTCCGCTATCCATCCAAGTCACGACAGCTTCCAGTTACACACAAAAAAAAAGATTACGCTAGATTTCAATGATTTAATTCCAAGTCCAAATCTGGTTCTGCTCTTCTTTTGTAGGATGGAAGCCATTTACGTGCCTATTTCATTGGTGGAGAATCCCTTTAGACCCTTTTCATTGACCAAAACGACTTCGAGTGTAAAGTAAGCCTTCTTTTCATTGTAAATTACCCTCAATTTTCTAGACAATCAACGATTTATAGCCCTTGATGGACAAATTGCGAGGGAAGGAAGACGATCCATCTATCTTTAATGTGGGCTGATGCTATTAAGTGGGATTGGCATTACTCACAGATAGCATTCATATGTTTTTAGGATTAAGTCGCGGGAAGATGTGACATGCAATTTTTTGGCCTCATCAAACCCATTGTAAAGCTTAAATTCCTGCTTGAAAGCCTTTCATTCGAGAACGGAGCCGGTGCCAGAACCGGAGGTTTTTGAAGTGTTTGCACAGCAAATCTTGTTGAAAGGGATTTTTAGAAGGATTTTTGTCAGCTCTCAACTCTTGAGTAATATTGTACATCTACTCGGTTTGATTTTGGCAGTATTGCATATTTGTTTAGGAAGGAGAAGGTTTTTTGAGTTCTTGTGTAGACAATTTGGAAAGAGTCTCATTTTACATGGCATGCTTGAAGGCATAAAAAGACTTATATCATTCGATTAAACGTCAACGAAGTTTCTAAAAACTGTATTCTTTGTTCAAGTTTATTTATCCTCTTTAGGTAAGAGGTACTGAGTGAGCTATTCGCATTGAATAAGCGAACTTGATATTACTAACACACAATGGATCTTTGTAACATCCATGAAAAGCGGATTTTCTTGGACTGATTTCATTTTTCACATAAAATTTTAGAAAATAGCATCATCGCTTGTTGAATTTTTTTTAATGACTTTGATGAGTAATGTTCTTTTTACATTTTATCCATGTACAAAAGTCGTGATGAAATTCCTTATGCTTTACTCAATTTCAGTTTTCGCCAAAGACACGAATGTTTAAACAAGGAAAGGATTGAAATTTTCCAGTCCAAAGAACCTTCAAAATTGTGTATGTTAAATCGAACATGATTTGTTCACCGCAAGTGCTACAAACTTAGATAGCCAACCAATTTGTTACGGACTCTAAACTGAGGTTTTATGTCACAACGACATAACCTGTTATTTTGCGATGATGTTGGCAAACATGTAAGGATCAAAAAGACTACAGCAAATAACAATTTTTGAAAGTGGAGTTCATTATCCTTATCGAGGATTATCTAAAAAGCCTGTTTGGCTTTTGAAAGTGAATCCATCAGCACAAGTGATCTCGTTTACTTAGAGTGACGTAGGTTATGAAATGAAATTGCCCCCCAAAAAATACCTAGGTAATTTCTTGAAAGTACATCGTTCCGAAGCTTGCGTTTAAGGAATTCTAACTTGGTTGAATATTGTGTTTTCCTGTTTTCCTTGCATATTTGGCATTTTGAACGCGTGTATATGCTTCAGCTACTATTTGAAAAGTCAAGGAAGAATGTGCTTTACAATGCACCTGTTTTCTTTTGACTAAAATTGCACAGTGGAGAAATTGTTTTGGTTTGCTTAGCATTTGGTTATAGCATGGTCATTGCCTTTCATTTCTGTAATAAGAAAAGCAAACAAAATGAAAACAATAGACACGTACACCAATCAGAAATTGAAGTATGTTTCATCACGTATTGAATAATTTAACTCGACACACATTATTAATGAATCTTTATAATTGATATAATTCTATTCTAAGCTCACAATGAATGTAGCTGATATCAAAGAGCACAATCTGAAAGTACCAATCATGAAAACTTCACAATTCATAAAACACCCACACAACAATTTTTGAGCACGCTTCACTAGATTACAATTTAGCATGTGGGAAAATATTTGCTCAAATATTTTCATTTCAAATGAAAAGGGAATACACCCAGAATGTTTCAAGTTATGACGCAAATTGCCATAATCAAATGGCAAATTTGATACCCAATTCATTGATATTGATATTTTTGCTTTGAACACAATTTTATCAAATAACGAGAAATACCACAAGCATTAATATTAACTTGATTTCTTTGCGGAAATTAAGTTCACCTTGAAATACATCCCCCAAAAAGGCATCAATTTTCTTTTGTGCCATTTGGAGAACGAACATACACCATGAAATCCTTTGAAATAATGTAGCAACCTGATGCAATATCCAATTCACGTTCAAGGTTAGTTTTGACCTGATAGAGGCCTCACAATGATTGAGAGCCAACAACTGTTACGCAATCGGTGTCTTTCACGACACTTCCTGAAATGGCATTCGAAAATGTGAGCCCTGAGGCACATTATAAATGATTGGCTCAACGATCTCTTTGGGGTCGTTTTAGTTCAAGACATGTCATCAAGTATCCGATGAAACATTTCTAGCTTTGGTGGAGCTCTTTCTCAATTTCTTCACGTACATTTGACGATCTTGTCGTTCCAAATGGTTGGTGATTACATGACTCTGTACTTTGTAATAATAAACAACATCTCCGGTGAATGTACAGTAAGTACTACAATACAAATGGGTGCTGGGTTTGGTGTTGTGGGGTGTTTGACGCCATTAAACCCTGTAACCAGCTCAAAATTCGAATGCCCCTTGGTGGTGCAAGAAGAAGGGAGCAAAATAAAAAGCCCCCTAATTTCGTCACTGGGATAATTGCCATGGATGTCGAACCATATGATTTAGCGGCAGAGAGTGTCTAAGTGATCAATAATTTGTCCAATTACATATTAGACAAGGTCTGGGAATTAATGATCACTCTCAATCGCCCGGTATCGTGACATGGGGACTGAAAGGCTTTTGTTTAGTTTGACAATGAACACGGCTTCTTCGTTTCGTTCTTACGGACGTCTACAAACTACGTTGTAGTACATGTACATACTACGTACAAACGTGCAACTCGGCACATGCACTGCTTTGTACTTATTGAAGGAGTGCAGATTACAGGGAATGAAATGGGTAAACCATCATTAATCCGACTCTCACAGTGCACACGATTTGCCATTGTTCTCGGTAATATGTATTTCCAGGACTCGTTATTAATCTTGAGAGGTGAGTGACGGAGAACAAAGGGCTCAAAGCGATCCTCGAGATTGGCAACGAGGGAAAGAAAATGGGAATCGGGCCACTGTTTTTTGTGACAGAAACTAATAACTCTGCTGAGATTTATTGAAGGGTAGGATTGACGATGCCAGGGGACATTGCGCACATGGGTGTCTAATTTGAATAATTTTCATTGTGTGGACTTGGCCTTTGGTTGCAACGGCGAGATCGGCGACCAACTTTTATCTTCCCACCTGAACAGCAGGAATCATTGAGACGCTTGCTTGGTTGTTTTTCAAAGTTGACAGGTGAGTTCTCAGTCGGTTTGCCATTCGATCGAAAGGCTATTAACATTTGACAATTTTTATGACAAGAGGTAATCAAACCTTGGCAAGTGGGGGCTCCATCTCCGACCAGACATTCTCAGAATTCGATCATTTCCCCATCCGTCCTCAACTTACGTTAAACTCGAACGTCGTGAATCATGTCTTGAACGATAACGAACGGGAAAATGTCTGAAAGATGCTTTCGCATAGAAATGAGAGACTCTTAGATTAGCATCTCACCTTGTCTGGTGGTGGATAGGAGGCGTAAACGTTGCCCGAATACCTCGATGGTTGTTGGTCGTGTCGTGGTGATGATGGTGGTGGTGGTGGTGCAATGGGGTCGTTGTTTCGAGCGACGAACACGACATGAAGCTGTCGCAAGCGGTTGTGTATCCAATTAGTTCTTTCGAATTGCGCTACATGGATTTGGCTCGCTACAGGAGATTCGATGATGATATGATGGTTTGATATTGCCCTTTCCTATCTCTGTTCCATTACGAAGGGTTTACAGATTAGATTTGCTATTGAGAGAATACAGAGACAGAGACGAGTCGAGCCTTAATTGAATATTGGTTCCAAGTCGTCCATGTCTTCCAGTCATGAATCATAATAACCTTGTCTTCTCTTTTATCTTTTGATAGGGAGATATATCATCTGGCCAGGGGGCTCAAAGAGACCCTCGGTCGAGGAGAACGAACGAAATGCAATGTGGGGTGTATAATGGCAAGATTTCAAGCTCTTTTAACGGACCATTGCCAGGCAATGTTAAGCTATTTATGATCACCAAATTGGCAACCTCTAAACCGACTCGGGCATTCCACCGGGATTGACAATTTGAGCCGGCAAAAGGGCACCTGCCCAAAAGCAAACGAACGATGTACTTGAAGATCAAAGGGTAATTAGTTCGAAGCCCTCTTCGAAAATCAAGGGAAAAAACGAGTCTCCCATCTTCTTCTAGAACACGCTGTAATTCATCTTTTTCTGGCAAAAACCCCTCGTCTCCTCGATTCTTGATCGTCTAGCTGTCTCTTCCTTCTCCGAAATTAAACCCTTTTGTTCATGATTGCATCTCCCGGTGGGTTTCCTCTAGGGGTTTCATATCATGTTTGCAAGTCTACCAGAGCTTGAACTGGGTGTCCTAGAAGTTTCCCAATTTCCACGTGGTGGCAAACTCGACTCGGCTCGAATTCGAGGGAAACACCCCGTTGAAGGTAGCGCCGAGAACCAGCGGCTTCCATTCTATGGTAATTAGGGGCGTTAGATTTCTGATAACAGCCTTTTGGGTGCGCATTTCTAGGAGGGTTAAATTACAGGCATCAAGAAATGCGAATACAGACTTCAAAAACGCCCCCTTCCACATTGGAATTCTCCATTCCCGGACCGAGAAGCAGCTTGGACAACTCCGAAAATCCGTGGTGTGGAAGTGGATTTCGTGGAGAAGCTTGTCGGAAATGCGCGAGCTTATCATTCAAAAAGGCGCTAGAACGCCCTTTTCCTTTTTCTCGTATGTTCTCTATTATTTAACTCCCTCCACGTTCCTATTGTCTTTGGGCCAGCTGGCCAAGATCAGTGATAGAATGAAATAAATCACGCTCAGCATCGACTCCGAAGCTATCACGGTTGTATTTATGTATGAAGTAGAAGAAGGAGGAGAGTCTGCGAATTGCGCCCTTTAAAAAGTCACCTGGGGTTCTTGATGGCCCGTTTCCGAATGTAATAATGATAGTCCTTAATGTACCACGAACCAAACCTCAACTGAGCGTGCTCGATGGTCCGCCTGGCTTGCTTTTGCATTCCCAGTTCCCAATTCCCACCACCAACCATTATCATACACATTACGTCCTCTCTCTCTCTCTCTCTTTTGCCTCGGAAAAAACGAGGCAAAAACTCGCACTTGGCATTAGCCAACAACGTTACACTTTAACACTGACATTCAAAAACAATTTTGGGTAAATTGAAGCCTTGGTCGAGCATAGTTATGCTTGCGGTTGTCGGCAAAGAAGACTGAGGAGGACTTACGTTGAGCTTCAACTCACTCACATCTCCGTTTTGGCAGCCTTGTGCTAATGACATTTCCAATGAATGGTTTCACATTTGGTTTTTGGCTAACTTTTTACGGTTCACTATTTGGCCATTTGGCGCCCAGGCCATGATTGCAACTTGCCATGACTGGCACCAACCACTGTTCGTGGACGAGTTGGTTGGTTTTTGTTCATAACCAACTTCCATCAGTGGTCTACCGAGAGGAGATTACAAATTTTGGTGCTTTTCGAGAGCATTGTCGCTTTTCATACTTTCAAAGCCGTACTCGTACATTTGTGCCCTCGGCGGCAGACTTGAGGTTTGTCAAAACGATCGTGATCGTTAAATGAAGAATGGACTTAATCAGTGTGAGAGACAGCTCCAAGAGCAAAACGCTCGTGTCTGGTTTGGCTATCAGAGATCTCCTCCATCCACGAAGAAGTTTGAGGAGCATCTCGAGTCAACGGAGGTTAGAAATTGCCTACTCACAGGGGCCATGCTTAATCACCCGAGATTGGGAAGGTCTGTTAGGAATGCATCCGATGTGGATGATGATGATAAAACCGCAACATGTCTTCTTGGGCTTCTTCATCTATGTATTGTATGTAGTATGCTTTATTTACCCGACCCAACTCGGGGAACAATGACGGTTAATAGGCATTTCTGAGACCGCTCTTCATGCACGCATTGCTTGATGGCTTTAAGATGATCGCTCCTTGGCCGCAAAAATCAATCAACGACGCCAATGTATACAGAGTCATATTTGGTTGATCGATTAGCGAAATAGTATATCTGGCACATCGTTTGTTTCGGAAAACGTTCGTATTTCTGTTGCAACGACACCGGATGGAAACACACCATCAGGGTGATTGGGATGCAATGCTCCCAGAAACTCGAAGATTAGCACATCTTTTGGCGGAGAAAGGCCGAATTCCAAGAACAACTTGGCATACATACTACTACGAACCACTTCCCATTATTCTTCAACACACAAAACGAACGAACGAGTGAGAAAAGCAAGAAGCCTGTGAGATGAGTGTTGTTCATGTCAGAGAATTCGGAGGATGCTTATCAACAAGACAACCAGGAATTTCTCGTACGTCTCAAAGCAACAGTCTTTTGTGTGTGTTCTAGTCCGTTCAAAGGCATGTGCACTTCTACTACTACCATTCCCAAAGGCATTCCACGTCTCATACTCACACATACTCGTATTCCGGTCGAGGAACATGAAGATCGATCTTTGCATACCCGGTGAGGTTCATCAAGCATTTCTGGTCTTCTTCTTTCCACTGTTTGAATTTCCCGCTTAGCTTCAACGAGGATCTCATCCTACGAGGCTCATCGTGCAAATAGTTCCGAGAATTTCTCAGTGAAGGTTCATTGTGTGTCATTATCATCAGATTACATTGTTGTAGTCGGCTATGACGTTTTCATCCAGAAAAATGGTTGTAAAAGTCAAAGAGCAAGCACGTTGCGAGCGAAGAATGAGATGATGATCATGATAAAGAAACCCATGCTCATTGACAATGGAGCGACAGTCTACTGCTCTCCTTGGATCTCTCTCTCTCTCTGTGTCGCTCGAATGTTGATGGTATTGGGTTTGGGTTACTTGAGAAGCCGCTATCTTTCAGGTTGGAAACATTCTTGGCGTGGATGGGATTTTAGTTGGAAGAGTTCGAGATCTGCTCTCTATCTCTCAACCAACCCATTTAGTCGTGTCCCTCATCATCCAAAGTCCTGACATTCCAATTTCCTTGATTTCTCAAAGCCTCAATTTATTTCTGAACCTGTCTCTCTTTCTCTCTCCCATTCGAATTTCGATAGCTGAGAACACACAATTTCAAAATCTCCCCAGAAATTGAATCCGTCCAATTCTCCTCAGAAATCTCCTTCGAACAAATTTGCTGCAAAACTCAATTCCAGCTCGACGAGGTTGATTTGGAGCTCATTCAGAGCATGAAATAAATTTTGCTGTCAGGTCTCAGTTTCCTTGATTGACTTTGATATTCTCTTCCCGCATTTTCAGCCATAAAACATTGCACATTGAAAGAACTGGCGAGAAACTGGGTCCAATCATCGGAATCTAAAAAAATGACCATTCGAACACTGAATATGCCCTTAGCCTCGTGTTTTTTCATTCACTTTTCCTCGTCTCAACGTTTTTCTCGAAGCTATTCATCAACTGTTAAGAGGTCACAAATGTTACTTCTAACGAGCTTGGTCTGTATCATTTTAAATTGTAGTGTACACCCCTGAAGGTCTGGCTCTTTTTAACGGAAAGATATGCATCTCAGATTCAAAGTGAATGCAAAGGACCAAATTGGGCATTCTATCAAATTTGAGTTCAGCTTTACTCAAGCTTTCATTATGAAACATGCGATTAAAACTGTTTCATGTGAAGGTTTTTATGGCCCAAAGTTTTGATGAGCTATTGTGCAGGAAAACGATTATACAAAAGGATCATGATGGCACAAAGATTCATCCTCTCGTTTGTTCGGATTTCCCTCTGAAAATGTCAAGCCTCTCCGTTCTTCTAATTGACATTTGAGTCGAGTTTTTGTTTGCATTTGCAACTTGTTTGACAGAATCGCGCTTGCCTATCGTTTCATTCGATTCTTTTGACGCTCACATGTTCCAAGAAGTGCTGTGAACAAAATATATATAATCCATCGAGTGATTGAAGCTCAAACTGCGGAAAAATGTCTCCACATCTGAAGCTCAAGGGGTGGAAAGATGGGGGTTGTTGGATGGGGGTGATAGCATCTGTAGCCTCACTTGAATCGATCTGTGTACTGCGAATGTGTACGAACAATCTAAGTATCACGTACAGAACGCAGAACTCGTCATCTCAACTTTTGGGATGGAAAGAGGAGGAATCGATCGCATCGCCAGAGTTGGAGAGAGGGTCTCATCAAAAAGTGATCCATTTCCCCAAATGGCAATCACAAATGTCCATAATTTATGTGTCTAATCCCCACCAGAGAGTGGTAGAGCCAGAAGAAATTCTACGAGAAGGCGGAGGAGGTTCGTACTGTTCCCTTCGGGCTGACAAGTTTTTGAAAGGAAAACGCGGTTCGCATTGTGTACCATTTGTAGGGTTGAGTCAAGGCTAGTGGCTCTTGTTGGCAAGCTGCAAGTCAGAAGGAAATTTAATTTTTGTGCCATCATGATATTTGCATTAATTAAAATTTATTTTGGCTGCCTCGCCAGAGTTAATTACAGCGCCGTGGAGTCCCAAAAAAGCCCACGTTCGTGCGAGAATTGTGAAGGATCCCTCCTCCTTCCATTGCCTCTCTGTGGACTCCTGTAGTATTGTAGATGTCGAGTTGCCAGTAGCAGGTAGAAAGAGAGGTTCGTTCACGTGTGCACTGCTGACAATTTTGTTGTGGTTTCAAGGGTCTGCTTGTGAACCACAGAGCGAGACGTCAAATTGAAATTTGATTTGCATTCATTACACGATATTGTGCTTGGACATGGAAGGAGCTAAATTTTATATTTAGCCAAATGTTGGCAGCCAAATACGAGGGCGTGATGAGTGAGAGACGGGAGACCTGCTTGGCGTGATTGTTATTTGGGACAATCTAATGAAGCCATTAGTTGGCGTCACTGCAGCAAGACTGGATGTCACTTTTTGCTTGTTAGTAATCATTGGCGCTCCAACTTTCATTTAGATTGAAGGGGAAATGAGGCGCAATTATTGGTCCAATTAAAAAGAGTGATCCAAAAACAAGTGCATATGAGCGTTACTCTGCTCTCCTCCAGTTCTTAATGGTAGATAGAATTTCTCTTCTAAATTACGTCTAATGAGTCGAGAATTTGATTCCTTGCATGTGCCTCATGCCATCCCTAATGCAATTTAATCTTGCTTAACGATGTCAAAATAGGATCTAATGGCACGCATATAAAATGTTCGGATTTTAGAACTGCAATCCCATTCACAACTGGAAGATGGAATGGCATGAAAAGAACTCAAACTTTAGATATCAAAAAGATCTTTATCGACATTTGCCACCCATGTTAGTAAGCCTTGACACTTCCATTCAATTATTTCTTAACAATCAAGATTCGACCGTGTTCTCTTTTTCTTAATCTTCAGATTCAATTTTGCCACGCAAGCCAACACAATACGTACAACTCGCTCTCAATTCTATTCCTCACGGGAGAAATAATATTAATGTACTTTGTGCCAAGAAGTGCATGTCATTCCCAATGAACGAGCAAAGTACAGTCAAGTTATTCCAGCCTTCCCACCTTTATTTTGGGACAATAAACCCACTACTACTGTACATCCTCCTCCTCCTCGTTCTTCTTCTCTTTGAGCCCGATTGAGGCAGGAATACTTGGCATTATTGGGCCAAAATGTGCTTTTAATGGCTCCACTCGCTCTCTCTCTCAATCCGCTTCCACTCTTTTTCCTGACCCCGAAACTATGTACTCGTCTCGGAATTTTTAATTAAAGACGCCTGGCTCTCAAGTTTAGTAAATTCCTCGCTTCTACTATTTGCAAGCGCAACAAAACTTTATGGAAGGGCTATGCAAAAATCACGACGGATTTTGATATCTTTTTCAACTCGAGACCCTTCGTTATTGTTCATCTACCCACTAACCAATTCTCATTTCTGTATGATGAACCTTGAACTATTAGTCCAGATCCAATGTGGCAAATGATACGAGAAGTCGTGGAGAGAGGATTAAGTAGCTTAGGACGAAGCTTGCACACAGTATGAACCACACGTTTTAGGGACAATCGTTGTTCGGCTTGGATTTATGCGCTTCTCGGATATTAATTTAATAGCCTCAGGAGGGCCAAACAAAAATTCCGTGGAATGCCCTGTTTTACGAACAATTCTCTCTCGGTCTCTGTAATTCCTTAGTGTCAAACTGGACATCATTGCGTTGCAAGCCAAGGCAATATATTATACGTACATAATACACAACATTTCCAGATGCGAAGAATGAGGGAAAAAGGGGACTTTGAAATGAGTGTACGTACGTAACAAGGAATAATGGATCGTTCATGTAATTTGCAATTAAGGCTGTAATTGCACTTTACAATTAAAGCAGCATTCCTGTCGTCGTTATTGCTTATTATTATTATTCCTCCGAGCAGCCAGTACAGTAGAGAGATGAAATGACGCCAAGACATATCTATCTTGACTCCCTACCAAATTACAGTAACGTGGTCGACGTCGTTAAACGGCGGAATATGAGCTATTGTTCTCTGTGTAAGTCTAATTACACGCCTTCAGAGAATTTGTATAAGCCAAAGATATCTCCTCAAGCCAACATGACCATCCTGAGCAATCCCTAGCTGAGCTCAAAATGGATATTGTGTTTTACATATTCATTGGTTCGAGCATCATGTTTCACCTTCATAGAAAGCCCAGAAATAAGTGCCCGACAATGACTTCCATCTCATATTTGGATTCAATACCGATAGATAAGACCCTCAGTCAAGACAAGCACTACGAAGTCGGCCTAAAAAGAGCCTAGCAGATGTTTAAAAATGGCCCGTCATATTTGGAGTCGAAAACGCCCTGGCTCTAATTGAAGCGCGTGATAAATTACAACAATTGTTTCGAAACTACAATCCTTGCCTACTCGAGAGCTATCTGTCTTGGCTGCCAAGATTCTTGGAAACCACAATTGCCGACGACGTCAACATGGAAGTGGTGATCACGAATCTCGTTACAGATTACGTGATTATTAACAACATAGCTTGGTCAAAATGCTCCGAAGGAAAATGAAATTAAGGGAAGAGTGGTTTCTGAATCGAACAATGTATGCACTAAGTATGAGCCGAGCTTAAAAAAGTAATCCCCGGATTCTCGAACGGCACCAACTGATACTGATTTAAAAACGGAACACTTGGTTGGACTTGAAATATGAGTCATTTGATACGATTAATGTCTTTTAATTTCATTAAACCGAGACAAGTGCCTCTTTATAGGGACCCTCATGGTAAAAGGGGTGCTTGCCATCCAGTTCTACGAATAATGCTGTAAGCTATTTGCTATTAAAACTTTAGTAAAGTTACTAAATTTGTCACCATGTGGAAAATCTGGAGTTTGTGGTCAAAATGGCATGCAACCATAAGCAATTAGATTTCGGTTTGGTGGCAAAAATGAATCAAGGAGGGTGATTGAGGATGTATGGTCGGCTACTCTTAAAGCGCAACGTGCATATATTTCAACATGATTCATTAGCAAATATGACAGCAATAACGATAAATTATCCCGATTTTATTACACAAGTTCAGGTTCTAGATAAAATACATCGCTTTGGGGCTTTTAATCCTTCAAGCCTATGACTAGGGAAAAAACTTGACGGGATTAACGAAGGTAGTGGTAGTTGTAGTCCTTAAGCGACCACACCACGAAACTTGTTTAACTCTGAGACCATAAAACTGGCATTCATTAAATCGTGGAACAATCTCAAGAGATTTATATCTCGATTTTGTGTCATTCTAACTTTGAGAAACTTCAAGTTCCAAGTAATAAATGACTTCCTTTATGCAGGACACAGATACCGAGGTTTGAGTTTATTTGACAATTTTCTAAATACCCCTCGGTTTCATATCAGATTACGTTGATCGAGTTACCACAAGGTTATTAGCCTGAGGTTGGTTCTACGCCATTCCAATGAACAACTATCCGTACTTCAGAAAATACCAAAATAAGGCTGAAAAAGCAAATTCCTCTTGAATGAGATTGTTTAGCTAGTGCTTTATGACTTGACCTCTTTGTCTTGACTCTCAATTCAGAGACGAGGATGAAGCCGTGTTATCATCTCATCCCGAGTTTTTGTTCCCGCCGTTCAAGTAACGCCCCCAATGTCAAGAATTTTTCCATGAAGATCTCAATTTGTTCTGGATCTCGGGCATGGTTTCCAACTTGGATGAACGACCAAGTGTACCTAGAAAAGCGAGTTCAAGTGGTGCAACCCGTCTCGGTTTGCAACACTTCATGGTTAATGTGATTGAGCCCATAAACCCGGGCAATGGGCATGAAATGTGAGAAAAAGTTTATTTAGATTGAACTTTTTTTCCCCTCCTAGACGCAACACCCACTTTATGGGATCTATAAAGCTCTTTAAGTCTGAGTCATTGCACAAAAAGAGGACTATAACGTGCCTCTTGGAAAACTCAGCTTCCCTCACTCCAGGACGCAGACTGCCAGTTTCAAAATGCCCTGGATGAGAGCTATCCAATCATTCATGCATGCTTGGTTTCCATCCAGTCTCTCTATCATGAGGTTGTGAGTGTGTATCTTTAGGAGCAAGAAGCGGAGAAGGAAGACCAAGCTTGTGGAGAATGGAAAATGCATAATCATGCATGTTGTTGCATGCATCATGCCCCCTCCGACTGCCTAACCGGACGGGTATTATTCGTAAATTATTCAAGTATGCCTCGAGGCTCGACCGACCATTTCTAAAACATGGGCAAAGGTGGCAATGGACAGACCAGCCAACCATTCAACAAGCAACCATCGCGCAATCAGCTGAGTCGTCGACGATGCAACTGATTGCACTGGTCGTCGTCGAATGAAGTGCACGCATTCACGATCCAACATCTATCGAACCTTTTAAGGGATCGGTTAACATGAAAGAAATGAGCAATCCGCTTGTATCTAGTTAATCCTTTTAAAAAAGGTGTTCCCTTTTGGATGATGTCAGTTGGGGGTATTGCGTCTTTGGACGGTTTTAGTGCGCATCACTATTCCAGTTTTAGGTTTTTAGGGGACAGGTCGTAATTGGGAACGATATTTTTCTCCCATATCTCGCCCCCCCCCAATAAATCCGAACAACAGATCTCGCTTTGAATGTCATGCAGTGTCAAGTGCACGGTCATTCATGGAACCGGCTGAACTAAGACTATCCATATGTGTGATGCTCCCACTCGTGGAGTAAGTTCATTATTATTATTATTATCGTTCGTGCTAGCCAAACAAAGGGGAGTGCAATTCTCGAAATCTGATTTGCGCCGTGCAGGTACTTTCATATGTGTGAGACAAGTTGAGCCACTGACTCACAGACGAACGAACGAACGGACGAACGAAAACTCAGCTGAGTGAGTCAAACGCATGTTCCATTCCTCTGTGGGTTTCGGTCTGTCTGTGAGTGAGTTGAGAAGGAACTGCCTTGGTTGGAAAAGAGCACAGCTGAGCAGAACTGAACAACAGAGCAGAGCAAGCAGTCTCTACGTAGTCGAGCAAATGCAGAGTGATCCTTGGAAGCGCCGCGGTTTGAGGCAAAAGGAAGATGAACAGCTCAGTTTGAGTCAGACCTCTGACAGAGCAAGAGTACGTCCAGAGATTGAAGGAATCAAAACAGTGAGCCGTTCAAGCAACGACATGCTTTCTGTGATACAGCCCACGCCAGCAATGGGTGGACCTTTCCAAAGGCCCATGATGGGTTCCATGAACCCGCCTGGGGTTCCCAGTTCCTCGCAGGTCCCTTTCAGCAATTACGGGACCGGATTTTATTTCGACCCTGCAAGAACCGCTCGAAGTGGCACGTGTGATGATTTCAGAGTGGGAAATTTTTCCGCCTCCACAGAACCCACGGGTTGTAGTGTCCCAGTTCCCTGCTCGGGGAAGACCAGTCATCGAAATAATAATAATAGTAGTAGTAGTAATAGCAGTGGTGTGATGTTTAATCCCGCAATGGGATCGAGTTCCATGTTTATGGGACCTGTTCCACAAGCTGTGAGAGAAGGCCGGCATTGGCCAAGTGCAATCATGGGTCTCAACGGAGATCTCAGGGGTAATAATTGGCCTTCGTCTTTTGCCCCTGGGCCCCAAGTTTCTCATCACGACGCCTTCGTTATGAAACAATACCACATGCATCAACAACTGCAACACCAGCGGCAGCAACAGCATCTTCAGCAACAGCAGCAGCAACAACAACAACAACGCCAGTTGCAACAACAGCAACAACGGCAACAACAACAGCAACAACAACAACGACGATGCGATGTCTCGGGTCTTCCCAAATGCGTGCCAGCGAGCAAGGACTATTCCAAGCCTTTGTTCGTAGATTGTAGCATTGAATATGACCTGCCTAATGCTCCGAAGATCCCCAAGAATAGTGATCCCATCCTTATGATTCATCCTGCTTACAGTCAGAAACTAGTGTCTTCTATGAAGAGTGTCCCCTCCAGAGCCCCTCGGACCTCCCAGTCTCGACACCAATTGCTTCCTCCCCCTCTCCCTCCTCCATCGCGTCCTCATCCACAGAATCCTCATCTGGTTGGAGGTGTGAGCATTTCTCGTCAATTGAAGTCCAATGTTATCCTACCTCCAGTTCAGGTCCCAACGAGTCGAAGTCAAGGAGTGGGTGGAGTAGGGGGCGTGGGGTCCATGAGGCTCGCTGGAGACTCGTCCAGAGTGTGTACCCTTAAGAATTGTCAGTGTAACATGGCTCCCCCTAGCAACGCTAGTCAACAACAGAGCCAAATTAACTCCATGCTAAAGCATCAACAGCAAGAGCGTATGTCTTCGAAAATGTTGTTGCAACATCAGGCTGTGAAACGATCGTATGCAAGCATGCAACACCCCTATTTAAAACCTCGTCAAGCCGTGTTCTTCTCGTCTTCAACAGGTAAGAAAACATATGATTATGGCTCAATCTTGATCAGCTAGCTGCTATAGATAGTCTCGCCAGACCCCCATGAATTATGATCCTCAAACGAACTTTGAAAGACCCAGATTTTCTTCTCCGCGTAGAACCACGCAATATTTGTACCCTTTCCTCAGTGTACGAACGCTGCGTAGAATCTTTCACGAGTCAAAGAAGGCGTGAATGCAATAAATCGTACATTGAGGATTAAAAAGAGCGAGACCACATTCGGATCTCGAGGTATGGTAGTGAATGTCGCCTTCCTGCATTCACCCCACCCTGGTCCTCATCTCGGGAGTTGGAACTCGTGTATGTGGTCCACACGTACTACCTCATGTGCAACGGGCGCTGCTAAAAATGGAGAATGAACTGAGAAACTTTTTTGATAGAGGCCGTTCGTTCGTTCGTTCGTTCGCTTGGTCTTTCTGTAGCCGGTTCTCTGTGTGTGTCCCGTACTAATCGAGCTCGGGGCAAGTCCCGCATGGTTTTTCAAACCCGAGAAAATCGGAGAAAAGTTGGAAGGAGAAGACGAGTAAACTTTTTTCATCGCGTCCATTTCCTAGGTCGGTCTTCCAAATTCTCGCTTCTCGCCTCTCGAATCGAAAAGCCTCCTCGAACAAACCTAACCTAGCGAACGAAGACCAACATACATAGCCGTCCGTATCCCTTCATTCCTCTCGCCCGTCTATTTTAGCCCACGAAAAACGGGATACGAGATTGTTCTCTAGTGCACACTCTTTCCCATAGTTTTATATATACACATACATATATACGAACCATTCGTTAGCTAGATGCCGGTGCCACCATCATCACTACCAAACAAACAATAACAAGCCTATCCCGTTTCTCAAAGCGAATGCACGGGGGGAGAGTTAACGCCTAGTATTTGAGTGAAAGAAATGCGAGAGAGAGAAAAAAGAAAGAGCGACTCGCTCTGAGGTGGCCTTTTTCCGCCCTTTCCCTCGATTTCCCCCGTTCGGTAAACTCCATCCATTCCATATACTCCATTCCGTGAAGTCGCTCGAATCCGCCACCGGCATTCATACAGATCTCTAGATCCCGGTGTCGATGGGGGTAGAGCAAGGATACGTGGCTTCTGGTTTGGTGCCTGCTACCATTCAGACTCCATCTCACATTCCTATTAGGGCTATTAAAGATGTGTACTAGCATCTCGATCCTCTTATGGTCTTGGTGATGTTCTCTGTCTGAGTTGAACGGCATTTCTGCACCATGAATAGAGAAAAGGGCGATCTTTTCAAGAGAGCGGGAGAGAAAGAACGAGCGAACTCTGGGATGGATCAGCAGAGTCTTCGTCTCCACTTCCTTTACCAACTGTGATTAGTTGGAAAACTTTTGTGGTACAATATCAGATACACTTTTTGTGGGTCTAGATCATACATTCTGAAGGAAAAGTTCTTTCAGGAACATGATTACAAGAACGTAATCTGTAACTTTTTCGTCTTCAGTGGTGGTTGTTTGCGGTGGCAAAAGCCTTGTTGAAAAGGGAACTACTACTCTGTTCGTGTCTCTTTGATTCCTTCGTATTGAAATGGATCCGAAGCCAAAGTAGATCTGGATATTCAATGTAGAATGTGTGTGTGTGAGAGAGTAAGTTACCAAGAATGCGAAGGCGAGCATAGCAGACAGACCCGTGCAACGAATTCAATTCAAATCATCAAAAGCAATATGGGGGAACTCACAATGGGGCAAATGAGGCTTCCTTTGTGAATGAGGACAAGGCAACCTTAGAATGAAGGAACGAACGAACGAACCTCGTATGAAAGACGGAAGAATACAATTTTCATGATAAAAGATTTTGGACGGATCCATTCGTTTCTTTGCCATTGAGCCTCCTCTCACGTCGTCTCCTTCGTCGTCGCATTGAATAAAAGGGTAAAAATCTTTTCTGAATATCTTGCTCCATGAACAGAACGTAAAAGCCCTCCTCCACAGGATAGATGACGGCACAATTCGATCGTTCCTCTTGTCGCTGGTGCTGTTGTTGTTGTCCTCGCCATTATTGTCGCCGGCCTCTTCTTCGACTTTATCTTTTTTTTCCTTTGGCCTCGGTCCTTTTCCCTACTTTTCGATGACGACGCAGTAGGGAGGATCGCGGAGAGTTCCATTGTTGATGGCCCGTTGAAATATGGAGATTGGCAGAGACGACCACAGATGCACCTGATCCCTAGATATCGGGAGTGCGTGTACTCTTCGTGCCGCAAAGTTCAAAGACATGTCATTCCGGTCTCAGATCGGTCCTAATGAATTCC
This sequence comes from Tigriopus japonicus, assembly GCA_010645155.1. Classification (NCBI taxonomy): domain Eukaryota; kingdom Metazoa; phylum Arthropoda; class Copepoda; order Harpacticoida; family Harpacticidae; genus Tigriopus; species Tigriopus japonicus. The sequence continues at coordinate 5,092,468 of CM021315.1, forward strand.
ACCGCATATCGTTGCCAAATGTGGATGAAAGGGCGAGTGTGTATGTACAGTACGTGTACGGTAGTATGAGGTCAGATCAAAGGGATCGAATGGGACATGGTGGTATTAACACGCCATGAAAGACCTAGACGACCTCTCCCCCCGTTCATTTTCCTTTGGTTCTTCTCATTCGACCTTTTGATGAAAACGAAGCACTTGTTTGTGGCGAAAGAAACCGAGCAACGAACGAAACGACGACCCAACTGTGTGGTAGATAAGGATTGGGAGGGAGGGACACATCAATCAAGCTCATTTGTGTTTGGCGACCCGACAACTCGTTCATTATGTTTGATTGAAAGAAAAGATAGAATTAGAATTTCCTCAGGTTGTCGACCATCCTCTTCTATTGATCTCAATCATGTCTCTATTCAGACGAAAACTCTGCTGAACTTGTGCTTCAAGAGGTTGTTGGATGATGTCAGTCAGCCCAGGGGTCTCTCTCTCTCTCTTTCTTTCTTTCATTCTCTCCTCTTCTTTTTTCTCCACTTCTTACACTTTGGTGGGTATTAGATACGAGTTGTATACAGCACTCCTGCCAGAGGTAAGGGATTCTTTTCAAAGAGTGCCCTTTCTTTCTTTCCTCCTTTCTTTCTTGTTCTCACTCGCTTTTGGTCGATGTATTGGCCGGAAATGAAGCATGTTGAAGGTTGACTAACTGCATTGATAGCGTTTCAAACCAACCAGGTTCCAGCAGAGTCAGTCAATCCTCACAGGAAGAAAACGAATCAAGCCAGAAAAGCCAGCAAGGAAACCCGAGATTAGGGCGTCCCGATAATCCCATTTACAAGCGTGTTTCGTCTTTATTAACAAGGAATTAGTTAGTCTCATCATATTGGACCCTTGTATTTGAGATGAGGCGAACGGAGGTGCACATACTGTATATAATTTGGTGCCGACGAATTTCCCCCCTCCCCCCAATTTGACTTAACTGCCTCCATAATGTAACCAGATTGTACAACAGAATCGAACACATGGCGAGAGGAGGTGCTTTCGTATGCAGAGAGACGAAAAAAAACTCGGGTTGTGAAGGTCCACCCATTGCAATCTGAGTGAGCATCGGCAGTCACATTGGTTAATTCCTCGCTTCACAGGAATCTCAGCTCCTCTCTTTCAATGGCCCTCATTCTCTCATTCGTTCGTTCACTCACTCACTCACTCAGTGTGCCCCCTTCAATTTGTCTCGAGAGTGATTCGGGTAATTTTTCTCCCATTACAAAAATTGCAAGCTTCCACGCCGTGAAACTGGGAATCTAGGCGTGCAAAAAAGAGAAGTTCTTTTCCTGGCCTGTTGTACTTGTACAATGTCGTCCTTTTGATTCAGGGATGCTGGCAAAGGGGATGAGATATATATATACACACACGTTCATTGACTTACACACTAAAGTGAGTGTACGTATGTAACTAGCTTTGTACAACGAACGAACGAACGAACGAACGACACGCACAGTTGAGAGCGAATCGGGACGGAAAAGAGGCACACAATCAAGAAAATGTCAGTAATTGAAAGAGGTCCCCAATTACAGTGGACCTTTTTTCTGTCTCTCTCGTGGAGTGAGACGAATTGCTCCTTACAAAAATGAACATGAGGGAAGCAAGCACTTGGAACGATGGCAAAATCAGGGGGATGAGAAGAGACATCATATACGTCCGTACACCAGAGCTCGCACAGAAAACGACATCATGATTATAGATTGTCCTCCGTGTTTTATCTTTCGAAACAGAGAAAAACAACACGAATCGTTCGCTTCAGAGTGGACCAGACGTGTCGAGAGAAGTTTACTCTGGGCTCGGTAGATATTGTCAACTTTTGACGGTAATCAAAAAACCGAACAACTTAACGACGTCGTGGGCAAACTCGAGGGGGCTTAAAAGCTAGAGTGAACGAGACCCAACAGGGTCATGATGAACTACTATATGTGCATGAGTGTAGACCAAAAGACGAGGAAGATTGGACATTTTGGACAAGTCTGGCATTCCAGAGCTTCATTAGGGAGATCTGTTCAGATCTTCCTTCATTCCATAGAAGGAAAGGAGAGACCAGGCCACCCGAGCGAGTGTGATGGAGAGGGGGAAAACGATAGAGAGGATGATTGCTCTGTGCCATGGTTCCTTCCCTCGTTTCCAATGCCATATCCAGATCTCCTCGAGGCTTAACTTAAGCCTTTCATGGGTTTTATGGAGCTTTTCATTAGTATTGAGCCCCTGCAACGTCGTCGTGTTGTTGGCTGATGTCGCCTGAATTGTCAAAGTTTGTCGCTAATGCTCGATCATTCACCACACGCAAAACACGAGCTCATCTTGAATAAGTGAGCAACGAGTGCGGACAGACATAAATTCAGCTGAAGCTCCCAATTTGTCACCAACATGTGTATCTGGGCAACTCGAAAATATCTCCTGTCCATCTTAATTACGTGATGCATTCCAAGTTCCCCCGAGTTTTCCGCTGAACAATCCCTAGCTTGAAAGAGACTGACTCGTTCGTTGTCTCTCCTGGTCCATCCAAGTATAGTTGTAGCACCATTATAGTTGTCTAGGAACAATGACAGGATTGAAGATGACCCGTCGTGGTTCCATTTTGGTCGGAGCTCTCGAACAAAAAGTCAGTATTTTATTCCCATTGTGTTCTGTGCTCACACAAAAGAAGCCTTTTCTAGACGTGCCAGCGACTTAGAGCGTGTACATGGGCTCTCCGGCCGGAAATTCAAAGTTTGCCCAGTCATCCTTACCCACACCTTCAAAGCATGGTTGATGGTGTTAACTAGGAACAATGAACCACAGAAGAAACTGGAGCCAGGTGAAATCGTGGCTAATTTGAAGAACGAGAACTACCAAATGGATCACGAGGATGATGACGACGTTGATTTCCTGCTCAAATTCAGCCATTGTCAATTGACATTTCCATCAGAATCTCTAGATTCTTTGTGGGACTATCATCATCATCTTCTTCTTTGTGTCCAGAGTAATACTTAAATACAGAATATCTGAACGTTCGAATCTCGTTTTTGTGTACATTTTTCGAAGAGCAGAACATCTTTATTTGCCAACAAACTGATAAAATACCTGGCCAATAGTATTAAGCCAATTTATTGGGAGTAATGATGATTTATGATCCCTTTTGGGAGTGCCATGATGTTGCTACTACTGATGATGATTGGACCAAAGTTTGTCTGCCCTTGTCCGAGTTTGAAGATGACGATAATTTGGCTGTAATTTGGGGCCATTTGCTCCCTGGAAGTTCTAGAAAACAATCCAAATGACGACTTTGGTGAGAACCTTCTTCTCCTCCCCCTTTTTTTCTGGATTACCAGGAATTTCAAGCCAAGGTTAGAATTTTCGAATGGAGGTTTAAATTGAAGAGTGGTTACTCACTCACCTGTCGTGTCAAGGTGGCATTTTTGTCTCAGAGTTCAATCGCGTGAGCAGGGCTGGCAGGGCTTTTTGGTACGTACTCGCCACTGTTTTTCACACTTGTGCAGTGTTTATTAGCCTTGCTCCTGGATTGTCTTCATATTCTGGACAGAGTTTTCCATTGTGATATTGTGGCGCTAAAATTCTGAAAGGTGTGAATTGGTTACTCGATTTACTCATGGATCCCCTCCTCCCTCTTGAATATTTTTAGTGTCAAAAGACAAAGCAAGCAAAGCCATCTATTCATGTGTTGTATTTGGTTTCTTTGTCTTGAACTCGTATTGTGCGTTCAATATGAAAGCCTTCTCCTTTTTTGGGAATACAAAAGCAGCGTGGAGGATTCTTGTATTTTCTTTTGTAAGGAAAACATGTTTTTCTTTGGGCAACAGTGCACCCACAACGAGTCTCGCACACGTAATAGACTTCAAGGCAAAATAATATGAGTGGTGCTGGCTCTTGATGAACACTCACAAGAAGGATAAACATTGTCATTATTATTCAATTTCCCTCCATCCAAAAAGAACGAATCTGGGACATCAGACCAGATCAGAACTGATCATTTCTCGTCGTTGAGAAACGAGCGAACGGAGATTGATTTTCAATTTCCAATGATTATGGGGAGTTGTTAGAGCCTACAATGTAATGTAAACAAGGGGTTGAGTGAAAATATTGGATAGAACAAACCACCTTCGTTAACACACACTTTTAAAACAGTGCAATTAGCAAACAGGCAATATCCGATTTGCAATCAAATTTTGCAACAACTTTGTCTGATATTTGCACTCTCGTATCACCTGGAAAGTCTTTTAACAAGAGATTCCTTTGTTGAGACCGCGGGATTCATGTTTTTTTTTTTCGTCCCGAGTGCTTCCATTGGATGGAAATTGGGTAGAAATCTTCTTTTTCCGAAGAGTCAAACGAGCTTTGATGATGGGCGTGACTGACTGAATGACTTGACTGAATGGGGCGGGGAGGTGAACAATGGATCTAATGATGAAGGGCGTCCAAAAAAAAGACGCTCCTCCGCCCACGAGATTCTCTGAAAATGTCTTTTAAGCCTTGAATATTCATCCGTTAGTCCGATCAGGATTGGGAGGATTCATTTCACATGTGACCTCCCTTCACGACAGTGTTTCGTTTATTTGTATGTGTTCGACGACACATGTTCGAGCCTAACGATTTATTATAATCTCAAATCCATTATTTGCAGGTAAGCTGATCTCCATTGCATAAAGTCTTGTCAGATGTCGATTAATGAGGTGAGGGTTTTATATTATTTTTTACTAGTGGGGCTTCAAATTAGGAATCGGCAACTTTTCCACTGAAGCAACCTTTATCTTTCCCACAAAAAAGGGGAGGCTGCCTTTGACTATTTTTTGCCCTCTCCAAAAGCCGTTTTTTGACATGGGATGAAGGAAAATATTCCTCGACGAAGGAAATGAGAAATCGAAAAATGATATTTTACAATCTCCAAGGCGATCAATGTTGGCGTAGTATGCCGTTGTATGCGACGAACGAACGGACTCGCAAGTTAAGTAGAAGAGTAGACCAAAACGTAGAGGGGGAAAATGTGGGCAAAACAATTTCCCCCGTCGCCACATGCACGAGATTTAATGTGCGGACTGCCATATTTGATTTTTGTGAACACAATTTTCCGTCGAGCCGCTCGACGTGCTGAAATGACTGCAGACCACTATCGCATTTGTGGGCTTTTCTCCCCAATTGTGCAAAAAGAGGCCCCCAGACCGCAATCCCAATCCCATATCTCAGACGCTCCTCGCCACAACTCATACAAATATGAAGTATGAGACGCAATTGTACTTTAAAAGGCTCTGAATGGACGTCGTACGGACTTGCCATGAACTCGATTTGGCTCTTTGAAGGGAAGGTGATGTTGTTGTTAGTGTTCACTCACTTTATGGTTAATGGATGGAAAGAAACTTCCATTGAGTGGATCTCATGTGTGGGGAAGGACAAACCAACGACCAAAGTGTGTGTACTTTGGACGTGGAAGAACTATCAAAAGGCCCTTTCCATCATCATCCTTTCATTCTCGCTTTTTGTCTCGTTTATCTAATTCTTCTTTTGGAACGGAAAATAATGGAAAATGACAAAAACAACGATTTCTATTGCATTGTTCAATCCCCTTCGTTTTTCTCGATGAAGGTGGAAGTAGCTGTGTTGTTGCCGAGAGCTTCATTCGTTGCATTAGATTGTACCTATGTACAACATGTTGGGATGTTTCTGAATGGCAAGAGTAGAAGATGATGCTCTAACAACAAAGAAAATCTAATTACAAAATCTGATACGGCCAACTACAAATAATGGAGGAAAAAAAACCAAGGGCGATGACGAAATGTATGTGTGGATTTCCTGTTTCTTCTTCTTCTTCATCACCACCACCGCAGTTTTGCATGAAAATGAACCGGGTTTCCCTAATTAATACCTATTCCATCCCTGCATTCATCATGGTTATCCCCTCTTGTTCGAGACCACAAAGGTGTTTTCAAGTCTCATATACTCCAAATCATCCGCAGGCGTGAAAACAAAAGACTTTTTTTCCCTGCTTCTCTTCCACTCTTTATCATCATCATCATCATCATCATCATCCTGATTTTGGATATTGTGCTAAAAGACCTATTGTGTTGAAGGTGCTTTGAGAGAGTGGACCTCACTGCGAGAACAACCGAGCTAAATCCTCGTCTCTTTTTCTCTCTCTCTACCTTGACACATTGGCAATTTTCGTCCATTAAGCCCTGGAACGCCCCGGGAATTTGAGAAGACCAGCTTGTTCATTGCCGGCCTGATTTTTTGAGCAGTGTTCTCTCTCTCTCTCTCTTTCACTCTCCGATCGTAGTTCATCAGCACATGAAAAGCTCTTGGGACAAAAGAGACCTCTTTATTCACAGCAAGCCCTAATGATGTCACTAGAGGGAGTCTGCCTCCTCGCTTTATTCTCTTTTCTCGGATCATCTCAATCTCCAGTATATATACAGTACTATCCTCCCTGTACTGCTACGTATGTAGTTTATCCACTGGTACTGAACTCGGTCGGTCCACGATGACGAGGACTTGAACAAAACAACAATGAACAAAGGCTGCTTTATAACAAGAGCAGCGGAAACATTGTTTCAGAGGACAGGGTGTCACAAAATGCTTTGTGCTCGCCCGGATCTAGTTTCCTTTCGTGCTCCAGCTCTTGCTATGGACATTTGTGGACATTTGTTCAAGTAGAATCCCGTTCCTCATTTACCATTATGAGGCTTAATCCCGCCACTTGTGCACACACATCTAAGAAGCCTTGTCGTATTGCATTTAATTACAGTCATTTTAGTGGCAATTAGACTCAGTTACTCAAGGGGGAAATAAAGGCTACAACTGCCTGCTGCAGATGGTATTGGTGTTATAGTGTCGGTCATAAAGGGCCCAACAAGACTTGAGGAGTAATCCAGGTTTTCTAGCCATTTGACGCTATATTCACGCAGTTTCCAGAAGAAGCAAGTTTTCGTTTTTAAAGTTTGTTGGCAGCAGTTTAAGATGTTGGTTGTCTCAAACATCTCGCGGATAAAAGAACACAGACTTTTTTTGCAGCATTGAATTGGTGGAAATTTGGTGGGTGAGACAAACTTTCGTCGGGCGTTTATTGCTCTTCGAATGGTGTTGCAAACCGGGGTTTACGAGCGATATTGCCATTCCGTCTTGGAATACGACTCAATGGTGGAATGGCTTAAACTTCAAGTCGAGGTTCACGAATGCTTGCTTGGTTGGAAACAAAGAGCTAGTCTTTTTTTCGTGTTTGAACTGAATTCAATAGATTATCTTCATTTTAAGGTAGTTTGAGATCATTAGCCCGGTGTTCCGTTCCTCACAAGATCCTACTTTGTGGTTATGATAATCGCATTCATATGCCTTCGGGGGGAACCCCAAAAGCGAGTTGGTGGAAAAATGATGTAAATGGCCAAAAGTTTTTCCATCTGTTGAAAAGGTAGATCTTGATTAAGATTTGAATGCAGACTTGACAATTCATTTCTAGCCAGCTTTCATCCTCTCTCACTGGCAATTCGCTCGCTCTTTAACCACGATTATGGAGCACCTCGATGAAGCTCGCTTTGGACGGTGAAGTCCTCTATCATGTCGAGTAATCTCGGGCATTCAATGCCGTCAATCCCACTTCAATCTCCAATTTGAATAGACCATTCAGAGAGATTCCATGGACATGGGGCACGGATCAGAGAAAGGGAAAAAAGAGCCAGAGAGCGACGCCCTCCTGCACAAGTGAAGAGAATGATAATTTTGTATGGCTCTGCTTTTCAATGGCTGATTTCGATCACTTATTCTATGTGTGTGTGAGTCTCTTTCTCTCTTCAGTCTCCGGGATTCGAATGCCCTATGAGGTTATCCTCTAAATGTGTGCATGTTGTACGTAGATAGATAGTACTCTTTGATACCAGAGGTGCGTGAGTACGCATTCACATGGACGAAAAGATGAAGAAGATCAGCTGGAAGGGCGAAAATGGTGCCAACTCATAGGTTGCTCTTTTGGCATTGACAATCATGGCCTATTCTCCACTACCACCGCTATGCTAGGGTTCCACTCACATTTGCTGGCAACAGCACTACAACATACCATTTCGTTTGATTTGAAGTGCACGTCATCATCAGGAAATCTTCATAGATGAGCATAATATACACGTCTGACATTTAGCTACTCAAAGCAAGACTGCAAAGAACATTAGATCCCAATTATTCATGCACCTATGAGGGAGATGAGATGAAGTGAAGGATCTATGATCATCTATGAAGGATGTAAGATCACGTTAGTTCTAATTTGGAGATCAATGGAAACTTCTGTCCTACCCCATTTTGAATTCCCGTCCTTAGGTGCTCACGTATGGATGCCATTTGGTCGTTGGTTGATTGTGTGGTCGAAAGTCAAGCTCGTCGACGTCTGAGTCCGCTTTTGAATTGGCAGAATTGAATGGCCCGTAATTAAGTCATTTGAACATTTGAAGAGCAGGAGAAGGCGGGGGGAATGTGAGAAGTGAGTGAAGTTGATGACTCCTTACGACCTTTCATTTCATTTCTCCTTCCTTTGAAAGGTTGCCAGAAATGAGAGACGAAGAAGATCTCCTCTTTCTATCTTCCTTCCCTTCAACGCACAGGGCTTTAATTAAAGTGTAATTGAATTCGGGAAAATGAAGCGATGACATTTTACTTGGCCGGATCGATCTCAATTACGACTCGACTTTTTTCCCAGTTTCCAGGATTGCCCTCATCATTACATCTTCATTATGATTTCTTCATTTTTTTCTCCCTTCTCTCAACCAAGCTACCAATATGAAACGCCGACCTTTGCCGTGATATCAGACACTCGAAGAAAAGCTCTTTGGAGAGGTTTTTGACAAGGAAACTGGGTGGAACTTGAGAGTTCGCTTTCATCCATCCTGGTTACGCATTTGCCAAGTCATGTAATGAAATTATAGCGAATAGAAAATGCATTAGAAACAGCCGAGAGTTGTCTCTGTTTCTCCGTTCTGGCCAGTGTTGAGATGGAATTCACTTAAAACTTGTCAAGATTAGTTTGCAGTTTTCTCGAAATTGCTTTCCCCGTTTCGTTTCAAGTAGTTGCGTCCGGGTTATTTGGTTGGGCAAACTAACTCTGCCGAAGAGCCCAAGTGCACATTCCATGTAATGTCACCAGTCATAAATATGGCTATTAAAATGGCAATTACGGCCTCTTTATGGCCACACTGAAACATTAATGACAACAACATTTTCTCTTCGCGCCATTATGAATCAGCCTCAAATTTTGAATTGATTAAAGTCGGTGGAGGGAGAAGGTGCCATAAACCTATCGGAAACAGTGCATTTAAGGGCCAATTAAGACGGCAATTTCAGAGCACATTCCTCCCCAAAGCAAAAGAAACTCGTCGTCTCACCCAACAAGGCACACCTCAAAAGAAATGCAATTCTCAATTCTTTCCTCTCTTCTTTTCCTTCTAAGAGGAGACCTCCCCATTCCTTTGCAAATTAGAGCGGTATTTTTCCATTCCCACCTTTTCTCGTTCCAAAGGAAACGAAAACTCCTTTTTGCACTTGGGAATCGTTTACATCCTTTTTAGTGCTCAAATCGCTGCTGTTCTTTGAAATGTGTCGGTCGGTCGGTGCCAATAAACCTGAGAGGGTTTTCAAGGATTTGAAAGATTTTGATTGCCACACTTTGAAAAGAAAACCAGACTTGCTCAAACAACCCCATTATAGCCCATGGATTTCGGGAAAGGCGGAGTGAAAGGAAGATACAGAGGGCGAGCGACCCTGTCCTGAAAAAAAATACCGAAACGTCATCTGATGCCAAAGCCAATCAACCATGGCCTACTTGTTCAAGTGCTCTGTCCATCGCTCGAGAATACTACGTTTACTACATAGGACATGTTGTCGACGGAATTGAAGCGAAGAGAGCGAAGGGAATGGAGAATCGAGAAAACTGACCATTCAATCAGGTTAGAGGAAAGAAAAAAGAGAGAGAGAGAGAGAGAGAGAGAGACCTTGGCTTGAATTACATGCCATTTGTCACTCTGATGACATAACCCAATTTCGAACCCTGTTCATGCCTGCTGGCGGCTTTCAACCCGCTTATTTGGTTGATACGTATTTTTGGATTTTGTCACACCAACGCCAGAAAGAGAGAGACCTGTTTCCCATTCGGACAAATTGTAGGGGATTAACGTGCCGGTGTCATCCCTTTTTTGGGAGAAATGCGGCTCGATCAAAGCGTTCATTTGGCTGTCATGTGATATTCGCTGCTTCAAATGAGGACGTTTTCCACCGAAATGATGATGATGACGACGACACATAGCGTTTTGGCTACCCGCACAAAAACTGAAATAGTTGTATGTGCTCGAACAAATCCCCATGTCGAACGCAATTAGTCGAAAACACCCTCAATTTGGGAATGAAAAGTGCAGTAAGCTCCGAAATGGATGTGGAACCATGTGAGGGAAGACTTCACACCATTTGATTACAGGGCATCACAATCATCATCATCATCATCCTTCGGCCTCCTCCTTCTCCTTCTCCTCCTCTTCTCATGCGTGTTCTTTCGAAATGCATTTCGCATGATATGATGAAATGAGATCTCTCGTGTGTGGATGAATTATACACAATGGGCTGATTGTCTGTTGTCAACAAGATCTGTTTCTTGAACTGACACTGACGAAGAATGAACCCTCTGAGGCAGCAGAGGCGAGGAATGAAAATCAAAGATGCATTGATTCCAATGAATTTGTCGGCACTTTCATCTCTGGCACTGAACAAGGAACACGTACACCCATACATGGTACATGGACGACGTACGTTCATTCAGCAGTACGTTTAGTAGATGCTTCCTCTTCTTAGTGATGCAGAGGTGAGATGGTGAGGTGTTCTTTGTCTCTCAAGAAATTCTTCTCCCCTCAACAAAGAGTAATTTTTGAATCATTCCATCCAGATTTGTGATGAACACTCTCGAGTTCATTCCGTGGGCAAAATGTCAGTGTTGAATGATGAAGCGGAGTTTAAATTGATATTTAGGCGCATTTGGCAGCATTCTCGTAACCAGCAGGGCTCGAAGCCAAAAAAAGGAGACTATAAATATGAATATCTTGTTTTTTTCGCCGTCCTCTCTCTCACTCTTCACGAGGAGAGTCTATCTATTCCAAGCCATTTAGCGTCTCTCGAATGACGGTCATGATTTAATGTGGTGTGTAAAGCCATAAAAAATTCCTCCCAAGCAAAATGTCACTTTCACGAAAACATTAGCCCACACGGAATGGCGTCCACAGTTCAGAAAAAATGACCATTATCTACAATTTGAATTCGTTACATGTCAAAAAAGGAGGCAAGGTAACAAGCTGAGAATACCCTGAAGTCCTTGTCTTTAAGCCATTCTCGTTACGAGATGGTGGACCAACATCAGGATAATGATTAAATCTCCATCACAAACTGACAGACGAGCGTTAGTTTTGAAGATAAATTGGCCTCGTGATTGCTTCATGCATTTTTCGGCTCCTGATGACTAATATGCCATTTGTATGCCACGAGTCCAACTGCGGTTCCCAAGATAAACGAATGGTGTACAGAGCACAATCATATTTATATCTAAACCAATGTACATACGTGGTGGCGTGGGTAATTAGCGTTGTCTAATACCATTGATTACGTCTCTCTTTCCCTCTTTGTCTCAAGAGGCTAAAAACACACACACGCGCACCAACATTATCCTACTAAAATAATGAAGATGAATGCGGGAGATTACCTCCCAGGAGGATGGGGGTTCAAAGCCGGAAACCTAAATTGAAACTTTGATTAATGGAAACGAGTAAATCTATTCCAAGTCAAGAGAGAAGGGAAGACGAGAACCTGGATTCCTAGTGGTGCTGCTTAATTGCTAGCTTGGAGGAAACGTGAGCGGATAATCAATGGATATGATTAAGATTGGGTTCAAGCGAACGAACGAACGGAGAAAAGAGCCTCGCTCACTTGTTAGTTGACTGGCTGGCCTGGTCAGCAACTAAGGCCAGTTTTGTCTCTCAATATGGCCAGCTTCTTCATTCATGTCGGGGCAGAAGAGAACTAATGATTGTTATTCTAAACGATGCCTTGGAGATCTAATTATTTCTTGGCCATGTTGTTTTGGACCTCGTTCCAGTGAGCTCGACTATCGTTCGATCGTCTCGGTTCAGACTGAAGTGAAGGGGCAATTATTTCGAGTGAGATGTCGAAAGGGGAGAGACAGAGAGAGAGAGAGAGAAAGAGAGGGAAATTTCATTACCAGAGTCATTTTCAAACGGGACCAAATCGGGGACGAACGTTTTCACGTCAAATCCGGATTCGGTATTTCGTTCATCTTGCCATGTGGACGGACCATTCACCCATCTCATTTGGAATTTTAACAAAATATACACTTCGGAATGGGCTTGGTGAGTGAGATGGGAAAAAAACTGGCTTGGGGGCTTCATTCCCTCGCTTCGAAGACACATTCCCTCGGTTTTGACACTTCACACTGGTCGTTAAAATTGATGGAATATTTATGAACCTCATTATGCGGAGGAATCTCGCCAATTGACAGACATTTCAATGTTCGAATTCAATTTCATAGGAGGTGCGGACCACTCGCACATTAGTTTGAGCATGTGCACGTATGCTAGTGGCTTTTTTTCGGTAACATTGGAAATAATTGGGCAACCCAAAAAAGTGCCACCGTACACTCGCATTTTATCATGATTGCGTTGTCACATATTTGAGTGTCATTTGATCGATCAGAGAGAATAATAGTACAACTCAATAATGGTCTTTCTGACAGGAGCCAATGCCTTTTTTAGCCCAAGGTCTGTGGGCAAATGGTTCTCAAATTTGCACCTGTAATATATTGAGTGCTCTTCGAAAACTCCTTCAAATGAGGACTTGAAGAATTAGAGATAATTTTGTATGAAATTTGGCCCATTTTTCCAGGAACTTGAGAGACCGCGGAGTCCAAATTATGTGTACTTAGAGCCCCCATTTTCTTAGCGCATTTGACATGAGAAGTCAAGAAAAATAAAAGAGGGAGAAACGAACAAGTTTCATGTGTGCCTTCAAGCGAACGGACTCAATGCACATTGCCTTATACTCCCTACTCACATTCACACATGTTTGAGACAGCCAAGGATCGAGTGAGAGAACAGCGGAAGTGAGGGAAAAACTCACACCATTTCACGACCATCGAGCATTTCTTTGTCCAATTTTGATGATTGCCCTTGGGGGAAATGGTTCTCGAAATGGTGCCTGTTTCTTTCCATTTGAATGTTTGCAAATCCCCCTTGGAAATGAATGTCCTGTTGGCGTTTGCATTGTGGAGAAACGGGAGGAGGGAACAGTCAATAGACACAAAATGATATGTTATGCACTCAAATACGGACTCTTAATTGTCATCCCTAAATATTTGCTTTGGACGGGTTCGCTTTTTATGGTAGGCCAGGTTGAGAGGAAAGAGGGAAAAAAGCAAAGAGAAGAGGAAGTCATGTTTGAAAAGTAGAATTTTGTAGAGTGTCAAACTGTTTACAAAAGTCAGTTTTCGAACGGGAACAACGACGATTACTCATTCACTTAACAAAACAAACCCAAAGTCATTAATGGAAAAAAGAAAAGAAAGAGAGAGGAAAAATGCATTCAATTTGTGGTATGAAAAGAACAATGGATGGCTTGGCAATTTGACAAACACGGACGACTGGCCTTTCCGTCGCTCGACTTGTTTAAATAGGACACACCAGTGGATAAAGATCGACGTTGTTTCGAACAAAAATGATTGCATTTTAATGGCCTTCCTCCTGTCGTCCATGAGAGGAGTAATTAAAGTATTACTTATCTTAATTAAGCTGTCGCAATATCGGTCCACCAATATGCATTGTTTGCGGTGGTGTTGGACGAACGTACACGTACTGGACTACTATAATCATTTTTGAATGGCTTGCGGGAGAAGTTTAGCACCACCACCATTCTCGACCATAACCCAAACCTTGGCACATCCGACAACATTTGTGTGAGCTTTAGAATGCAATAAAGTCATTGACTAGGAATCATATCTTCGTTGGCGGGTAATCTCATAAAACGAGGTGGAGTCCAAGTCATGCTCTTCTACAAGAGAATCGTGACTGAGAGACTTATCTCCGACTTAGCTTAAGGTTAAAACACATCCACTGTCTACACAGTCTCAGTATGAGTAGTGTATGGCATATTGAAGAGCCATTAACGCTTAGGTCGTTCCGGAAACAGGACGCAATTCTGTTTATTGTAACCTGACAAGAAACGTTGTAAATGGCATTCTTCAGGGGCTGGACCTTGTTCCACAACAGAGTCAGCCTTATTATGCAAACTTGTCTCTTCTTGTGTTTTTCCTAGTAAGTGGGTGCGCATTTTTTCCTCTCTGAAGGCTGACACATGGACTCTTCGTTCATTTATCATCCTTGGCTCTTCTTCGGGGTGAACTTTGGAAACCTCGATCCCGCTCACTACATACGTACCGTCTCACCTGCCTGGGAGGTGAATACTAGTACTGTACGTCTGTAGGTCTTCTACTAGAAGTAGTAAAACTCAAGTGGGATGGTGACGCCCTCTGATCTTGGATTCTTGGGCGAACGTGGGTAAACCCAATCATTAGAATAGCTCCCCCACGGCTTAATCGAGGCTTGATAATATTGAGCCGAGACGTTTCTTCCTCGCTTCATGATGATGAATGGATTAAGAAATTCCAAGAGCTTGCTTGCCTAATTGCATTCCATTTTTCTTTACAGGTATGATGGACAAAAGGTCCACCAACGAATCCTCTTCTTCAACTACTTTGTCGTCTTCGTCGTCGTTGTCGTCCTCATCCTCATCGTCGTCAACGTCATCGTGCTCGTCGTCTTCAAGAGGCGAGGTGACTCAGCCTCCTCCGAGCAAAAGAACTCGAGTTCTGAACATTCCAGAGACACCACTGACCCATCCTCCCAATCATCAGATTCCAACTTTTTGGCATCCGCCCACTCCTCACCCCAACAACAATTACATTGCCACTTCCTCGACCTCCACCACAGGCAATCCTTCGTTTTGGCATGGTCTCCCGAGGAACGGTGTTCCCCATGTGGTCCACGTTCCCGTCACCCACATCACACATATCACTCCACCTCAATCCACGTGTGATCTGTACCATCAAAAGCAATGGGAACAGCATTCCAGGTATCTGGCCGCTGTGGCCGTGGCCAAGCAACAACAATTGGAACAACAACAACAGAAACAACAACTGGAACTGAGTCGGCAACAACGCTCAGCGGCTGCAAAAAGTGCCAACAACCATGGTCCTACTCCAACACCGAGTTCCAGTGGAGACAGCGGGATTGGAGGCACGTGTTCCAATCACGGCCAGAATTGTTGTGCGGATGGAAAATGCCAGGAGGCTTGGAACAAAGAGAACCTGGGGATCATGCGATCCCTGTGACCTGCTAATAGGCTCTCAAATTGTTTTGCAAAAGTGATCCAATTTCCAAAAGTTTGCGACGACACTTGAGAACCTTTCAAGCCAAGGGAGATGGAATTGCGTGGCAGGGTTCCTCAGTCTCCTTTCGCTCCCAACACCACTATCACCAAAGAAAGAATAAAAGAAAGAAATGAAGCCCCCCTCTTCGAAAATACGAAACCACCAAAAATACGAGGGGACCCCATAATGGACTTGTTTTTCTAAAAAGTGTTTTTCCACCGCGCCTTTGTTGTTGGATCCTTTGGAACACGAGGGTTTGTGCCGTCTCATCGTTTTTTCGTGAAACAGCCAGGAGGGAGATTTTGGATCGAAAAAGAAGCCTTGAATCGGCTTAAAGGGGATCTGGGAAGGATCTCGCTCGCTAGCTCGCACGCTCACTTACTTCATCCATCCATCCATCCATCCATACATGCATTGGCCCACAAAGAATGAGCTAGCACCATCACCTCAAGTCGTCTCTCCAGTGCACCACAAGCAAAGTCCTCCTCACATCCCCTTGTTTTATTGTATGATGTTCCTCAAGAAACAGGGTAAAAAGAAAGAGGCACAACTTTGGAAAACGGGATCACTCATTTTTATTTGAGTTCACATTTGTCGCCCAACGCCTACTATAAAAAGCCTTCAGAAGAACCTACGCACACGAATGAACGAGAATGATTCCACTCGAAACGAAGACAATGTTAGCTTTATCCGTTGCTGTTTCCCATTTTTATCACTTTCTTCCATTGTCCCTCTTTTGTTCTTGTACGAAGGGAAAAAAGTGTATTTTAACAATGCCATATCCTCATAAATTATGACCTTACGGGTTCTTCAGATTTCCAGTTCTTGAAAAAAAACAGGCATTCATCGTTTTATTTCTCCTTGTAAGGGGCACATAAAATAACAATAATACCAAGGAAAGTCCTTCCTCCTCTTTTCTCCTGATCCTTCAGCTTCTTTCTTGTTCTTTCTTCAAATGGGCGATGGCCTAAAAGATACGCAAAAGAAAAGACCAACCGAGCGAAACTTCCACAGCTCCCTTTAGCAGCAGTAGTACTTCTATTACTACCACTTTTTGAATGAAAGCAAATCTTATCTCTTCTCTCTTTTTATTCTCCCTTTAGCTTTTGTTGCACGCTAACTTCAAATCTAGATTCAATCTCTGACCTTCTCCACCTTTGCATTGGCCATAACTTGTTCCTGTTTTTTTCCATTGGCTTCAACTTCACTTTCCCCCTTGCTTGCAAAATTGTCCAAGAACGGCGGCAGTCTTTAGCTGTCCTGATTTTAATTTAATTATTTAATTGCCTCGTTCCATAGCTTGCATTCTGTTCATCAGTCCACAACGCCTCCTTTCATAATTCCAACTCCTACAATACAACAACACTCATTCATTCACCTGGGTGATCCATCAAAACAGCAGTGATATCATGGATAATAAATAGCCCACGCTATTAGAAGGTAGAAGGAACTGGCTCAGTTCAGTTCCTCCACCAAAAAGCTCGATTAGTGTGCTTTAAGGAGTTCAACTCGGACGATGATTATTGTCTACCGAGACGCTTGAAGGCAATTTCTTTCAAAAGATCCTTCAATGATTTCTAATTGGAAAGAGAATGTGTCCTAATGGCGATTGTTTGCTAACGTGCTGCGGCTTTTGACCACGATGAATAGAGTTGCCCTCGAATCAAGACCGCTTAGAACATTGATTGTGATTTCCACTCTTTCACACGGATTACTTCACACAAAAGGAACATTTCAAGAAATAAAAGAACGTTTTTGGTGAACGACATGTTCCCCCTGTCCTTTCTCCCCACTAGTTGCAACTGTGATATATAAAGTCGTTTTTAATTGAAATAAAAATATTGATTCACGTAATCTCTAAACGGTTTGTTATTTTCCGCGCTAGAAATGCATTCCAATGTTTTTCCTCGAAAGTTTCATCGGTTTTAAATGCATAGTGAGATTTATCATCGTTTTTAGATGTCGTCCAAGTGACAGTAACCTGAAATTCAAGTGTTTCATTGACTGAATAGCTGAAAATAGTTGAAGCTTAAGCATTTATCCGCATTATTGTAAAGGCGAGTGGAACATACCAAAAGAGTATTACAACGTATTAACTATAACTAATCATAGAATTTTCGCTGTTATATTGTTAAAGGTGCTGAACATCATCGTATAATGTTTGGACAAACCACTCTTGACAGAACATTTACTTATCAAAAAAATCCCTGCCTACATCACGATTGCTTCTGTCAAGCCTAATCTGATCTGATCTTACACTTCTTGGGAATACTATCACACTAATGTACGAAACATATTCAG
The DNA here is from genome assembly GCA_010645155.1 of Tigriopus japonicus. Taxonomy (NCBI): domain Eukaryota; kingdom Metazoa; phylum Arthropoda; class Copepoda; order Harpacticoida; family Harpacticidae; genus Tigriopus; species Tigriopus japonicus. Next base: position 5,110,244 of record CM021315.1, read on the forward strand.
AAAACGTATATACCTACCTAGAGTAATACACGTCAATCAAGATACCCAGGCCTAAAATTAGATCCCATTCTCCTTGTCGATACCAAATCCATAGATAAAAACAGAGCGTCAAAAATAATGTGAGAAAGTCTCTCGCATCTGGTTGATAAAACTTTTTTGACACACTGTCTTCGATTCCTCTAACTCGATCGTATAAGACAATTTGAGCTCTCACTGGGGTGTTTGATGTGATTCGTGGTTTCGTGTCATGGCATAATCACAAATCAAGCTCCGATCTTTGAGGAGGAGTGGATCTCCCTTTGTGTTTTCCTGATGGCTTCCCATGTGTTCTTCCAATGTAATGTTTATGTACTACAAACATAAAGTAGAGTGAGTGGCAGTGTTTTCGTGATTTGCCATTCGTCCCTTGGCAATTAGCAAAACTCATTAATGCAACCAAGTTTTCAGACACGAAACAAATGGAGGACGTGTCCGCCTCTTTGATTCGACGCACAAACACTATTATTCCATTTGGGATTGGGTTGTAAATTAGGGCAAAACTTGTGCTAATGGCTAAAGTCATTGGGAATTTGGAATATGGAACGAGTTCTCATCGCAAAACGTAGCATCGACATGAGTTTCAGTACACATTGCTAACGATTAGTTTTGAAACAACAGCAAATAAATTGGAGTAGTTTTGATATGGTCGTGCGCATATGGTTGTGTTTCATATCAGTCTTTGTCTCACATTTATGATTAATCATCGCTAATTGGAGCCGAGCCACTTTTTTAGCTTTTTTTCATTATCTGGATTTGGAGCAAACAAAATTAGTCGATCTTCAGAGACGGAAAGAACGGTATTAATTAATCATGAATATGAGAAGAAGCCCTTCTATGGAAGACGACATGCACTGGAAGAAACATTTGGCACTGACAAGGCAATCATTTTTGCACACTCGACGACCAGTTTTGCAACATAAATGATCATCTTGTCAGATTTGGCATTCAACACTCACAACTGGTTTTTGTCACACGCTCGATTGAAAACAACAATCATCATCGGTCAAAGCTCAAGATTAGATAACCCTTCATACAATAGAGGCTAAAATGGGGTGTCTCATGTGGGCGTTGGGTCCATTGAAGGTGAGAAAATGGGAACTAAAACATCGACAGTCATGATAAATCCATTGCTTTGCTCGAGAACTACTTCGAATGAAAAGGAAGAGAGAAGTTGGGGGTTAACAAAGAGGAAAAACAAGAACGAATGACCTATGATAAGTTTTGATTGCGGACCTAACGAAGGTCTAGGCAGTAATCATCATGAATCAAACAAGCTCTCCCTCCGCCAAAGAGCTGAATAGGTTCCACAGGAAAAGGGGAAATGAACGGTTAATGAGAAGGAGAATGGAAACGACTCGTACAATCACAGATCATCATTGTTCTTTGCCATTGTTAATTACAACCAACCATCCACTCAGGACGACGAGGTTTACAACGAAGCAAACTAGAACACAAAAAATCAAGCTTTATGAGGGCAACATGAAATGATCACATGAGTTCGTATCATTAAAATGAAGAGAGAATAAAAAATCAGGAGCGTTGTGGAAAATCGAAGATCCACCTCACATGTAGATTTTTTAGGGGAAGAGGCTATTTGATGTCGATTTTGACTAGGACGAAGATTTGAGATTCCGACTGGAGAAAGTGCTGCGAAACATGACACGGCATATAGATGAAATTATGAATCTCCTTGGGAAGTCGGGAATGTGTTCCTCGAATTTTTTATGCTTAATGATGCGCTACTTCCAATCTGTGGGTGGTTTCTTTGCCAATGACTTGCCAGATCTGCTTTGATTAAACTCACGCAGTTGAAGCTCAGACTTTTTTTCCCGAGTTTTGACAGTGGCAAGGAATATTGAAGAGTCAGCCATAAACCATAACAACTTGCCAAATGCGATCTAATTTGACTTTTGACTGCGAGGCTTTTGAAAACGCTCAAGCTTGAACAATGGCTTCCCTTCATCTTCTTCATATTCGTGTGAGTGACTGTTTGTTGGTGGTGCTTTGCCTGTTGGAAGGATGGAAATTGCTTGATGTATTGCTCGGATTTGCCCATTTGGCAGCTGAGCAAGCGAAATGGCGGCGATAAATCTTTGAAACATTCGATTGATTGATTTAACCAACCATTGGAGTGTGTGGTGGAATCTCCATCCAGGCGCATGCAACCATTCCAACCATTCTACAAGCTCTTCTTGAACCTTGGTTTGGAAGATGCTGCAAACGAGTCAGTCACGAGGTGAGTACGTACGTATAAGTAACGTCGTCTATTTCTTTCATACTTTGGAATCCATTCCGTTTGATAAGCTTCATCCAGAAATCGCTTTGGCAACGAGGTTTGCTCTCCTCACATTGGGAATCATCTTCTCAAACTTGGCTCACCAAAGGGGAGCAACCACGTTGAAGGTAATTTATTCCCTCGTGAGGTGGGATAAAACACAGACAACCAACCATAGTATATACTACTACACCAAACCTACCTACAATCACGGACTTGGGGTTCCAACCAGGTTCAGTCAAGGTGCCAAGTGAGAAGAAATTGATTCACTCAACCAAGTGGGGCTTTTAAAGCGAAATGGGGTCTTCAAATACTCTGCAACGGAATTTAGAAGACGATCATTGACTTGAGAGATGAGAGCTGATTGCTACGGATCATGGGTTTCTCAACGATCCTGAAAATTTATAGGATATTTATGCCTGATATCTAGATGACAATATGTTTAAAAGGAACAATTTAGGTGAAGAGGCCCTCTCTGTTTGATAGTTTGTGGTTTTGGCAATAGTTGTTCTGTCCCATTTCTAGAAGATTTATTGTTTGGGATTCATTTGAGGGAGCATGAAGGAAAGCGTGGTTTCATTTTCGAGTTTCAGGGTTTCCCCATGATGCAAACCAATATTATTTAAGCATTCGATCTATTGTTGGGATTTGGTTTTTTATTTTGTATTCATTCCTTAAATATTTCTCCTGTGCAATTGAGGCCTTCCCAAAGTTATTTGTGCAGAATTTAAGAAAACCTACTTGTAGCCCATTAAAATCTTTGTTTAAAATGTCCGATGATCTCATCGTCAAAACGTTTTTACGATTAGCTCCAAATGGGAACGCCTTTGCAATGTCATCTAAATGGCCCAAACAACCAGTTGTCATCAGAATAAGAGATTCTTTTTCATCACAAAATATTACAGAACAAAATTAACTACTTGTTTAAAAATTTGGAGAACAAGACATTTGTTGGGTCTACATATGCATTGGAGCCAAAAAATGTTTGAAAGATGAATGAATTGATAGAAAACGGAAAAAAATAAACCATTTCTATATTCCCGTCAATTCCATCAAACATTAACATGATTAACATGTACAATTGAGTTCCTCTTCGATTGTTTATATTGAGCCCTTACAAAGAACTATAAGGATAAGGAGGGAGTATTTTGCAGACTATCTAATTTGCCACAACTAACTTCAGTTGTTGACTTAAAAAAAGCAATCAAGGGGTTTTCAAGTTCATCTCGGTGGAAATTTGGAGCCGGAATTTCCCACTTAACTTGACTCAGAGTATCAGACATATTCTCAGAAGTCGAGTGAAAAACAATTACTAAGAAGCAGAGCAACATGAAGACGTTCCGTGATGGTTTGTAATGGTTTGTGGCATTGTGTGTATTCCGACACCAGGTTCATGTTTTTTCTTCTTCTTTTCATTCTTCTTTGTCGTTGACTTGAAACCAGTGGAAACTTTTGAACCGTATTAAAATGTCACGGAGTGAATCCAATTTACGTGTTCCAATATTAGACGACCACATCCTATGTTCTACGTACGTGAATGAACTAACTTGCGTGTGTATGATTTGAAGAAACCCCCCAAAATTTATTCCAAACCAATTGGCTTCTAATTTTTGGGAGAAGGGAAGCCTTAGGGTATCGATAATCTAATATTTTGAATCTCTCTCTAACTTGGGTAATCTCCCGATGAGTTTTTTGTCAATTATTTCCCTTCGAAGAGGAAGAAGGATCACAAAATTGGTTTTGGTAACACGCACACAGATTGCGGCAAACATAAAGAAGAGGGAGAGATCCGGAAAAAGAAACGGCCATTTCTTATTCCAATTCCCCAATTCCATTTCCATGGATTCCAGCTGGTTCGATATATTGGACAAACCCCGTGTGGCATGGATCTATCTATCTCGGACAGATCCGATTTCGATTCCCCCGGCTCTTTTTTCCCCCTTTCGAGCCCTTCAGTTTTTGCTGAATGAGGAAAGCGGAAGACATTTTGAATTTTCGATTCAAAAAATTCCATATTTTAAACGAGTCTCTGACAGCAATTGAGAAATGGGCCATTGCATTGAGATATCTCGCGTTGCACGAATCGAATAGAACTCTATATGTACATGTACTACGTAGTAATATCCTGGGCTCTTTGTGTGGCTCGCGTTCCAATATCTGGATACAATCATGGATGGAACATTAGGGGAACGAACGTTTTATTGCACCTCAAATGGTGCATTTTTCGGACCCTCGAGTCTGTGTCTCGTTTTCCAAGTACTGTATATTCAAGAATGGCGTTTCAAATGGTCGTAAATCTGGTATTTACTTCCATCAAAGGACATTAAAAATAGGCAAGAAAGTATATATTTTTCCAGATACCTCTTTCGACATTCAAGACATCCATTTCAAACGGTTGAATGATCATAAATATTAGAAAAAAGCACTTGAGAGCACATTTAATCTGCCTGTGGGCAAATGTATTCCTGAAAGCAGAAGACGGGAAAAATTGGAAAGCCATTTTTGAGATAGACTCGGGTCACTGATAAAAACACCCGAATTATTCACCCTTGGGATTGGGAAAAAAACATGCGTGCTCGCTGGATTTCCAATCTAAATATTCCGCCTTTGATCGGGGACGAATTCGATAAATTTCATTCCCATTTCCAATCTTGAACCCCTTTTTGGCCCTTTTTGACCAGTGCCAACATATCGGTTATGGGAAAGAAGGGTGCGGGAAAAAAGTTGGACCTGATTTGGCTCTGACATATGCCAAAGTTGGTCGAGGGAAACAAGATAAGTTATGTACATATTTCAAAAATCTGGCAGATGTGGTCACTTTTCGCATTTCGATTCAGGAGGACGAGGAAGAAGAAGACCCGAAGATATTAAACTTGGATCTTCGAAAAGAAAGGATAATACTTCAAAACATTTTCTAGGACATCATCTAGCTCTAAGCATTTTGAAAAAGGCAACCAAAATGGAAAGAGCGCAGGTGTATCAGAATATTAGCTAAAACATTTTAAAAAGAAACTTTAACGATTTCAAGTTTTTTTCCTGACAAAGGCAATCAACCTAATTAATCCTCCAGCTTTCTTGCCAAAACAAGGATGACAAAAGTGTATTGATTTCCGAGCCAAAGCTGGATATAAAATATCATAAGCAACAACATCATACGTGTAGTGATTATATATTTCGGTAACGGCAGAAAATACCTTTGACCTTTTTTGTATAAAAACTTGCAATGGTTTAACTTGAAATTGACAGCAACAAAGATGAGGGTATAAATGAGAATGTCTCTCACGTACTGAAAACGTCGCACTCAATCCAACATTATGCGTGTAGGGATCATCATGGGCGGCCAAAGGATTTTCCCATCACGAATTATTTTCATATTGAATCAAACGTCTCTTCTACGACAGAAATCTAGACTTAAGGTAGACTGAGTTTGTAACTCGTTTAAATGCACGATTTTTGAATTTGTGTAAAAAATTGCAGTGAAGATTTATCTCCTATGAGCAGATGTTATTTTGCAAGTTTTGATGTGAATGTGATGTGTATGTACGTACAGTACAGTACACATTCGTTACACACGGGTGTGAAACACGAAGTGGATTGGAACTAAAGAATAACCACTTTCCATTGGGCGTGACACAACATTGGTAATGAATGGGCCATGGCTAATTACTGAATGCTTTTGGATGCATTTAATTGTGATGTTTTGGAGGAAACATCATTTTGAGCTATTTCATTTGTCCTTGGATTTCAAACGTACAAAGCTTTCCACGCGCTTTTATTGCAGTTAATGGAGTGATGTGTTTTATTGTGGAGCCGTAAAATATGAAAAGTGTTTTGGAGACAGGAAAAATCGACAACAAAGAATCGATGAGTCATTAAAAGATTTATAACCGTGTGTTTGAAAAGAGCGTAGTAATTCCAGTTAAAAAAGAAGATATTTTTTCATGTATCATTCAAGATTGAAAATATGTGCATAAAAGTGATGAAGATAGTTCGTGGAGATTGAACAATTAAATCAAAGGTCTTTGTTTCATTTCATTTTTTCATTGTACTTTTTACTCGATTGGCATTACCATGGGTGTCAAAAAAATGAACTCAATATTAAACCGGAAGTGTCCCATAAACAAACAGTAAATTCTAGACCAAATAATGCGTTGTGTTTGTAATGACATCAAAAAAACTGTTCTCATACCTTCTTCGTTGAATTGAAGGGTTCATACAAATATTTCAACTAAAACCAAAAAAAACACATGACCATCAGTAGAAAAAAAGTTCTTCTATCCCCCAAAAATGGTCAAAAAAGGTTTTCTCTTCTCAATTTGTCAACTAAGAGGGCAAAATATATTTTGTCTGTTGTTATTTTAGCCGGCAATTTTTTGTTCTCGATTTTGAAATCAAAATGTTTTTGGTCCTCGTTCTTTCGCCAAAAATTTGACGACCTATTTTAGGTCGGATTGAAATTTCAAAAAAAAGTTTTTTTTTTGTGTCTGAAAAACGTGAAAAAATCAATGCAAAAAAAGTTCAAAGTAAGTTGTAAAAACCCCAAAAAAGTTTATTTTTTTTGGCAAAAATGGGCAGAAAAAAGTGTTTTAAAGGTTTTAAGTTAAAACTTTTTGATCCTCGCTCTGATCAGCAGGATTATTATACATTTAAGAGTGATCTTTGATTATTTGAGAGGCTTGAACAAGGACAAACACAACAGGAAGTAAAATAATGAATCGAAATCAAGGGCGCTTCTTTGATCTAAAACCAAATTCAATTGTAAGAACTGGGTATTCCTAATGAATACCTAGCAACGGTTTGTAATTTACTGATTAGAGATAAGTGGCTTGCCAGAGAGAGCGCTTCAATAACTTTACTAGATTTCTTGGTTGTAAAGCTGATAGTGATCTTTGAAAAAATAAATTTTATGTACATAAAAGAACGAATGTGGGGAAAAAGTAATCGCCGTTCCTCGAACCCAGCACACCTTGATCTTGGTGGATGGCTTTTTTCCTTGTCAAAACCTACACAGATTAATGCATTTAAAGCGATAATACGATTATTTATTTGCCTTAACGATCCATAATTACCTGAAACTCATTCCCTTTCCAAGACCGATGACATCCTGTTGGTGAGCCAAGCTATCACAGTCTGGCAATAACGAGTTCTTGGATCTCTAGATTGCCATAGACTCACAGTTCCCGGCAAAATACTCAGTGAGGTGCCTTCCTGAGAAGGATCGCCACATCCGCGATTGAAGGAGCCATTCCCAAAGTTGCGGAGGGCAATTTCAAGCCCTCGTTATTACGTGATTTGGCGTGGCAATACTTTATTATAACTCAACCAGGTTTATGGCCACAATCATCATCCTGCCTGCATTCTGGCTCCCACCAAAACCGAGCCAAAGTTGCATTGAGAATTGAGGAGTGTTTGAATCAAATCAGACGAGGTCTGCTGGTGTTGGTTGGCGCTCGGTTTCGACTCCAATTAAATTCGTATCAAAGCCATCTAAAAAGAAATATCATTTTTTTTCTCTTCAACTCCCTCCTTTTAAAAATCATAATTGTCTTCCTCCATCTAACTTTTAATTGGCTTTGAAAAGCAGAGATCACCTACCATTCATCTATCCATCCATCCATCCATCCATCGATCCAGTTTCAAATTTGGAAGACCTTCTAAAAAGTGTTTCAAGGCAACTCAAGCCGTGTCGAAAAAAAGGACACCATTCGTATATCCATTAGAATGCCACCAAGCCAACCTTTTAAAAGAATTTCTTGATGCTTAAGGAGATAAACCGGATTTCGAGGATTAACTCTAACAACCTGTATTCTTCTTAGGGACGACAAGAATGCCATCTGTCATGATTGGACATTCAATCCGCTTGAAAAGACGACGTGCTTGTTTGCTCGAACGTGGAGACCTAATAACGAGAAAATGAAATGACAAGAATGCCATGAACTCGATTTAATTAAGATTCTGACGAGCTCCGTTCCCTCGCTTTCATAATTGGACAGGCGATGATCAAATATTCTAGGTAAACCCGAAGCCACAAAGAAGACTCGATACCCAGCTGTTCCCGCATTGACGTGTACCGTAGTATGTGTACGTATGTCCGTACTGTTGAAGAATATTTCCATTCCCACACAGCGACGAGCTTTTTTGTATGCACAGATTTGTGGGCTCTAAAATTCTCCTGAAATGAAACGGACTCACGGCTAAGGAATTCAATCCCTTGGATGACTTTGAAACATGGATGTTGAGAGGCCCTTTCGTTGAGTAGATGACATCTGATACATGTGTTTGTGTGTTTGACCGGTTTCGGTGGGAATTGCCACCTTCTCCGAGTCATTAAAGATCATTTGTATTCACCACGACCAATACGCTGTTCGTTCGAATTATGAGAACTGGAATTGTAATCGAGTATTCAACCGCCAAATTGCTCATATTTATAGGTTGGTTGCACACATGTCGTTGCTCATGATTAGTTGGGCCTTCTCACACCATCTTGAGTTCTTGTTCGAACAACGAGAATGAATCAACCATTCCTGAAGTTCGGAATATTGGCTCGACCAAATGTAAAAAAGAGGCTCTTATGTTACTAACAATGCGATAGCTCATTTGGCACTCAACAATGTCCCATTGAGGGTCTTGTTTACTTGTTAATATCCAGTTTCAATGCCAATTCTTGCGAGGTTTTTTTTTGTAAAAAGTTAAAGAGAAAGAAAAAACAATTGTCACCAACAAATTGCTCCGATTGGTTTACGACCAGAGTACAAACCACTAACCATCATAATTCAACTTACACAGTACTCGTACGTTTAAACTGGTGCAAGGTTTCATTTTTATGTATATCGCAGGATGCGGTTAAAATTCAAAGTCTAATGACGGTAACAATCTGCTAGAAATCGTTTCTTGAAAACCCTCTTCCAGACAGAAAAAAGATGGTCTGGCATTGAATGAAACAATGGTCTCATTATTAGTGTGTTGTGGTGACAATTTCAGACGACTGATCTGGTGACAACAACACTCTGAATCTGATTTAGCCAGGAACCTTTCAAGGATCTTTGTGAATTGGAGCCATAACGTGTGCTTGTGAAGAGAATTAGAGTCGTCAATGGCCAAGGTTGAGCAGCTTTTCACCGCTTGAAAAAGATATCCCTGATTGAGCAAATCGGTGGGCCATAATTCAAACCCAATTTCAAAAGGGGAAGGAGATTATCTCCATTTCGTCACAAGAGAGGCACTTTGAAAAACCACAATAGAGCAACCAGTCGACCATGGACCAGTCCAGACACACAACCACCATTGACAAAGCGAGATGGTGTTGTTATCTCTCGTTTATTGGCTGGAGGTGATGGCTGTGAGTGGATCCAATCTCTTCTGGTGATGTGACTTTGTACTAAGACCAGATTGGAACATTGAATTTGGGCTTGATTGGTTTCCAGTTGCATGCGTCGTCAATTTGAATGGCCATAAAATGTGACTGAATGTCCATTCCAATCAGAGATGGATTCAAAGGATTCGGAATGAGCCAGAATTGGCTCGTTATTGACCGGATTCGCAAGCACCAAATTTGGCAAGCGCCTCTGGCCAATTTGGCTCTGTTTATCTGCCACTAATAATCGGTTTCCAATGGAACATTGCAAGGAAACGACGGGGGAAAACCGATTCAACTCTATAATTGAGCTTGTTTTGTGGCTGAGGGACGTTTTTTTAATTGACTGAAATTGATAGTGCAGAACAACGGTTTATCAGATGGCATTTTGGTATCGAACTTTTTTCTCTTCCTGAGAGTTTGTGTGTGTGGGCGTCCCGAATCTAATGAGAGTGGCCATTTGCAGTGAAATTTATCGCCAAAAGACCTACTCCAAACTATTTTCTGGTCAAGCGTGAAAAGACAGAGACACACAAAAAAAACTTGGCATAGTTTGTGGTCTCGTTTTCCCTGGTCATCATTGGTTTTAGTGGGAGAAAAGTCGATCACTTTGTGATTATTGACTTGGTCCGAGTTAGTTGCATGTCTGTTTGGTAAATCGAACCAAAAACCAAGAATGAGAGGAAGCAAAAATCCACCATTTCAAATGAGAATTGAACATGCAATGACCGACCAACCAACCAACCAACCAGCGATTGGTTGTGAATGATGGTGAATCTCGTAAAAAAATAATCCGTCTGTCTCGACTCCGATTCTTGCAAATATGGCGGGATATGATCTTCTTCTTTTTTTCGCCTCTTTTTTGCTCAAATTTGCCCTTCATCAGAACTTGAATCAAAAAAACATTCATCATCTACGTAGGTAGGTAGGTCTCTGTGGACGAGAAGCCTTGGGAGTGTTTTCCTTCCAATATTTAGAGAGATATTGGCAACCAATTCTCCAATCAGATCCCTCTTGTCTTTCCTCTCAATTGGATCAATGCCGTCGAGCAACTCAGCCATTCTCGGAAAAATCTGGCTCCCATATTAAATTGAGCCAAGAAAACCGTCCATTTTTTTCCCTTTCGTCTCCTTCTTTTTTCTCGTTCGTCGACGTCGTCAACTAAAACGGAAATTGCCCTATTATGTTTTTGCAAGCATTTTTCTGAAGGAGAAGCGACCTCTTTGGTGCACAACTTTTGGCAGTAGTGAATAAGCTTTTCAGAGGAAAAGGGGATGGCAAGGTTTAACGACAATTTGGCTCGAATCAACGCCATGAACAAGGCAAAATGGAAAAGGACGCTTTTTTCCGCGTCCATTAATGCCAATGGTTTTGGCGATGAATGGCTCAAAATGTTTGATACACTCCTCGCGTGAAATAATGTATCGTGATTGCCAAATAAATGGGTCGGCTCGCCTTGGGTCTTCAAGTATGATAATAAAAGAAATGTCGTCATAAAAAAGCGACATACAACGATTAAAACGTCATTTGTCCAGAATTCCGCTCAAGGCACCTTGAGAAAGATCATTTGGTCGAGAGAGGCTCACTTACCCCTGTAGTAGATTAATGCCACTTAAATAGATGCCCAATTCATTACGCTCTCTTTTGCTTCGTTCAATTGAAGCTATTAGATATCTTAATGAAAACTGTTGTGAGATAATAACTTTGAAACGACGATTTGATTGGCTTTCAGAAAGAATGAGCAACCCACCCTTGAGTGGAAAAGAATCGTTCACGAGCTCACTCTAGTCATGCCTCTTCTTAAAGCATGTTTTCCAAGGAAATGGCATTTTTCGCAGACCAATGGTTCGTGGCTAAAGACTTTGATTTCTTTACTAGGGGCATTCCATTCATTCGCGTGTGTTGCAAAAATGTAAAAATAGTCCTACTCATGGACCAAGCGTTGGATCATTGTTTGTGAGACGGACAAAAAAGACACTTTAATGCCATTTATAATCCCTTTATATATCGCTGAACTTTGTAGAGAATAGCGTGGTAATTAAGAGCTCCATGTCGAGGTGATGGTGGCGGTGGTATTAGCAAAAAAAGAGGTAATTACACCGCCTGGGCTCATTGTGGAGCAATTACACATTTTAGAACTTTGGCTAGCGATGATGACGATGATGATAATGATGATGATGATGGTGGTAGTAGTAGTAGTGGTAGTGATGGGATAGAGGGACTTTGGTAGAGAACAGAACACGTTGACGAGAAGTTCCAGTCAGCATGATGAAGATTGTGGAAGCCATGAATGAGGGGTAACTTTTTAGTTGTTACTAGGTATGAGTGCTGAATGTAAGTAGAAAGGAATGAGTAGGGAACATTTGGTTGAGAAAACGCTGCTCTCAATTAGCACGCCTTGCTGGCTAGCTGATCTCTTTAGAATTGTTCAAATGGCACTAAAATTTGTTAATTGAGCTGCAATTAATGCCACTTGTGGACGTCGCCAGATCCATCATACCGAGTATTTATAGCACAAATACCAAGTGTCACGAAATGGTGTTTGGCGACATCAAAAATAACATTTCTGAAAAAGGCAGGAACCAAGATTGTGTGACCTTATTGCTCAGTTGGCCAATAGGAAGCAACGCCAAAGGTGATAACTGACTTCGTGGAAATTGGGAGATCTTTCGAGTATTTCCGTCGACTAAACAAGAATCATTGGCTTTTTAGAAAACCGTGTTTTCAAGTTCTTGCGAGATAAAAAACGAACAGCACTTGAGGTTCTTTTTTTCTCGTCCTCGACGTATTTTTAAACAAGGCTACTTTAGCAAGCAATGAGGTAGGGGAAACAAATCTGTTGGAAAATAAAAGCTTTTAAAACTTCCAAGAGAAGTCAAAGTCTTTCAAGATTTCATTAAAGTCATGAAAGAAGGGTTTGGTGTACATATTTTACGTAATAGGAAAATCGAGTAGAACGACATGCCTCAAATTTTCCAGTTTTGTTTAAAGACAATATATAACGTTAAAGCTCTTTGAAGTTTGGTGTTATTCATTTTTAGTCATTTTTTCAAGAGAGGCGGCTTTTGGGCACTTCGGACGTCTGCAGTTATAATGTGTAAAGAACCCATGCCTTAGACGGTTGAAGCTTCTCTTATTTCCTATTATGTCGCTACTCTGTTTAGTAGGCAAGTCAAAATTCATTTGCTTGGCGAACAAAAAAAGGCTCTGAAGATTGTTTTCGTCCCAAAGACAAATTTATTCATGCATCTGCCTACCTTCGTAGTCACACCTTCCCACAGCTTGATGTATCTTATAATTAACATCTCGGAGTGAATGTGCATTGAAATATCCATCGCCTTTGTCGAGACACCCAAAAAAGGAGGGAGACAACAATAAACGTTGGTTGGGATTCATCCGCTTCCCTCTCTCTGTCTCTCGTTCTCCTGCACACATTGCACAGACAATGAGGATCTGCAAATCATTCAATCAGTTAAATTTCATTGTGGCTTGCCAAAAAACGTGATGTTCAGCTCGATGGCCAGGACAATACATTAGTGGCTCCCAACATTTGAAATGAAGCTTCAAACCTGATGCTTGATTAAAGAGCTGGTGATCACGGATATCACCACCACAACCACCAATCACACAGCAAAGGTGGCATTAGTCAACAAATCTGTAAGTCTTTGATTGAATTGAAGCTCCTACCTACGCAACAGTTGTGACTTCTCTCAATAGAATCATGCACGCTAGGGTGTGCGCTAGTAACTTCAACTACTGTACATTCAAGTACTATTTGAGCGAAAATGAATCAATTCAAGGACTTGATTAAAGCTCGAATTCAATCGAAATGGTTAATTAAAGGTCATTGTATCTTTTTACCCACGAATCAACCCTACCAATCAAGCGGAATTCCCCTTTATTCCGGCGATCAACTTGGGCTTCGCTCATTGGCAATCCAACTCCATAACGACATATAAAACACGAGGGAGGTTGCAACTGAAATATGGGAAAATCAAGATTTAAAACGATGATGCAGGAAACGTTGCCCGCCAACCAAAATCCTTTTGAAAAGCTGGTTACAGGCGAATAAAAAGTTGCCAACGTCTTTCATAAAAGCTTCCCAATAGAAGTCTCTTTATTCAATTGCTCGAGTTCTACACGTTTCATAATCCTTTCAAATTTGTAGAAGATTCTGCGAATCTTTTCGAAGAAGGACGTCAAGGTTGAAGTGTATTTGTTGAAATTGCAAAACCATTGTCATTGTGGCGGAAATGAGTCATAAGGACCAATATTTAATGAAAAAAGGGGGTAAACATCGCCTTAAGAAATGCAGTCGTTTCAGAATAAGGAATGGTTCTGTTGATGGCCTCGAAGACTACTGTCTTTTTTATCTCGCTAAAAAATAAAATTTCCAAATGTTGCGATTTGAGCTAAAAGCATGTTGTTAACCCTTTATGACAAATGCACTTTTTCTCCCATACACATCTACCTTTCTCTTCAGAGTGTTAAATTGGACGGTTGTCAAGATAAAGATCGAGTCTCGTCAGAGCTGACACACCCCTCGTATCTACTACATGACTTCTCAACTCTCAGACAATCTTTGACTGAAGAGTCCATGGTGAGCTTTTCTCGGAAAAAGATTATTCGAGTAAATCTCTGATCGCGGAACACAATTGTCTCAGGTCTCTAATCAGGGTGGCAATCATTCAACCCAATCACTTGCATGTAACCTTATTTCCCAGAAGCCTTTCGTTTGCGAATGCATAGACACAAAAGAATCGTTACCAAAGTGGAAGCTTGGCACAATCCGTCTTTGACAGAAAGTCGTCCTTTCATAAAACCCTTCCAACATTTTTGAATCATCCATTCTCGAGAAAAGGAAAAAAAAACGATCCATGTACTGTACTAAGTGAAGGGGAGAACGCTTACGTGATATTTTCCGCCAGGAAATTGGAAAATTTGATTGGCAACTGACTCGAACACCATGAGAATCAATCAAGAGCTTTGATATGAGTTTGATCGTCATTCTTCAACGGCCAACATCGATACACCATCAACCACCGCAGGGGTTTACGTACTTGATAACTTGGAAAAGGTCCACATAAACGATGATTTTAGGATTTTGTCGTCAGGAGATTAGTTTTCCCCCCCAAAAAAGCCAATTTCCCCAACTTGACAACCAGCTCCATCGATTAACGAATCTGGGATGTTGGGAAGAAATACGCTTGTAAAATGGAAATTTAAATCCAAATTTTATGGACGGTTTTGGAATCTTTTGAAAATTTTGCTTAGAGTAGAATTGAACTTTAAGAGATCTTTTCAAAGTAGTTAAATCTGGATCTTCTTCCATTTGTAAGGGTAGTATTTCAACCAAATGTTGAATAGAGGGCCTAAATACCCTTTAAATAGTTGGAACGAAATGGCGGGAACAGATGTTGTGAAGTAGATCGAAAAGTTTGAGCTTTGTCAAAGAAGCAAATGAGAGGATGCTAACGAGGTAGAATGTGTTCTATCCTTGTATCCGTTTCCAGTCGTTTTGTTGATCCTCATAAATGAACAATTCACTCAAGAAATTATAGTATAAGCATGAACATTTGGATCAATAATGGTCATAATCGCTTAATCCTGAGAAAAAACAATACCTTTATCAAAGACACGTTTCTTACAGTTTCCTTCTTTCAATTAGACGAGAGAAATGTCAGAAGCAAATTTTCTCAGGTGCATTTCTGTAAGGAAGTCCTGACATAATTGTAACGGATGTACAATTGAACAGATATATATGAATTCGTCACGGTCTGAAAACAATTCTGATGAATGGAAGCATAAATGTACATTTGTTTATTTAAGACGAAGTTTAATGTGTTCAAATTTGTTTTGATTCAACAAAGACAAAGGTTTTTGATCCAAATGTTCCTGAGGAAACTACTCTCAAAATTTTATGCCGTGTTTGAGACTCTAAAAACTATTCGTGCATCCAAGAGCAGAGTTAGGTATGCTTGATATTAGGTTGCTTAAAACCCCAAAGAACCGAAAATCATCGGATAAAAGGTAAAAAATATCTCAAGGAGTCTGATACAAAACAATCTGAGCACGGAATTTTATTTCTTGGATAAATTTTGCAATTTGAGAGTTAACAAATTTAAGTTCGGCTCTAATTGCTTTGATATTTTTTGATGGATCGATGAAGTTTTAGGAACACGTTTTCATCAACGATGCTTCAAATAAGTCTACCGTTTTTGTTCTTTCTCATGCACCAAAGTTTTAATTGACAACATTTTGCGTCACATTAACTCAAAAACATGTGAATAAGGTGACAAGTAAATGCAGGATCGAACCAAAAAGGATCTAGTTTCAATATTCAGCGATTCCAAGATTCGAAAATCTCATCAGTATTCCGTTTCACTATTATCCCCAATGGTTTCGATTGGTCTTCCCAGTCAATCAATCCCAAAGCGTTGCTGATGAATCTAGGCCAGAGACACGACGCCATGATGATTGAATCTTGGCAATCAAGGAATCAATTCTGTTCGCTAATCAAGTCACAAGAGTCAAGTCTTGAGAGAGTCGTGTCACGTGACAACCTCAGCTTCGCCTTATTTTACACGTGACCTTTTTGGGGTGGGATTAGGAAAGAGGTTAATTGTGTCGGATTGGAAGTCCTGCTTTGTCAAGCATTGGATTTCCTGGAAACTCAAATGACTCATCCGATATTCGTCACACGTGTTCCTTCACAGGAAAATGGTGCTCATTAAAATAATTTTTGGCATACGATCAAACTCAGACAGCATATCCGACGATCAATTCCAATTCATATTCACGGCGATGGTCAAAAGTGCCTCGATATCCATACATAAAAGCAAGAATTGACTCACTTTTCTAACACAGATGCGAGTTGGCCCTTTAATTTATGTTTCAGAGGTCGAGAAATCGCGTGTAAAATCAAGATTGTCCAGACATCTTGAACGAAAAGGGGCGATCCCCATTTTCTCTCCGTTTTGATGATGTGTTTTTAGGTACCCCTTCAGGTCCCTTATCTGATGCATTACTTACACCCAAATGCACTTTCCTAATGCAAAAGAGGTAAAATCTCGGGACGAAAAGTCATCCTCGTCAGGGTTGTCCGGATCAAATTTTCATCCAGCTTTGTGATCCATGAAGCTACCACGATCCAATCATCCAGGATAACTAACGTGGCGGAAATCGGGAAATTGCCGCCAGATGAAGATGGAGCACCGATTATGTTTAGGGTTAAAGACCTTGCTTTGATGGTCGAATGGCGGTCGTTCCGAGAAATAGTGGCCCTGATCCTGGCCAGATTTTGTGGCTGCTAAGAGAGATTGAAAACGGAGAATAAGAGAGGCTCATCACCCCATTTCCCCTTCGAACAGATTGATCTTTCGAAAATGTCGATGCCTGACAGCTCAATTGAATGCCCTTCTTCCTTGCCATCACTTACGTACTACTGTACGAGCCTCTCGATCCTAGACCACTATCTTCACTATTCTCTATGGACCGAGTACAGCTATATCTAATCTACGTATAAAAGGTTTCCGAGGAAAAAAAGCCGACTTGAGTATCCATCTTCACCAAATCTTCTTAGAACTAAGACAACCTATTGTACTTCTTTAGAATGCACAAGCAAAAAAAACGGCTCTTAACTTAAACTAATGGCGAACGAGCTATGTTCGTTCACGTTCAAAAACGCGATGAATGTGAGTGGCGCTATTAGAGTTTTTTTTTAAAGATTATTAGAGCACACAAAACCATCCTTAGTAAGCCATATAATTAGAGTTCGTTACTGCTCTTTAGCTGAGAAACTTGAATGTACCGGAAATTGGTGAATACTTTTGTAATGAAGTTGTACTTCTTCCGCAATATCCTGTCTTGATCGGTATCCGTTTTTTGGTTAATACACATCAATTGGATCATGTTAAGGCCCTCTGGAATGTTTGCACACTTGGCAAATTCCAATTCTAGTTAATGCCTGACAGTCATATCAAAAGCCAAAAACCGCATTGTCTTGGTGAGAATGAAGGGAACGAGCTGCCAAGTGAGTTAATTACCTCATTATGCACTTATCACAAAGGGCATTGACTTGCGGTGCTCTAAATATGATTCTGCTGAACTTTACTTGATCCATGAGATCGATCGTGGGTCTATTTTTGTTGGATGTAACCTTTGTATTAAAGTTGAGCAAAATCTGTTCCCTTTTTAACAACCACAAACAAATCTATTTTTTTCAAATATCATTTATTTTCAATGGGATGTACCAATTTGGTTGCATGTCCCTGCATGCATTTCTCAAGCACATCGACCATAAACTGTTTTTAGTTCTCAAACCAATAAAGTGCACTTCTTCTTCGCCTTTACAGAACGTCTGTCAAATCAAGTTCTCACTTAAACGTTCCCGAGTCATGTAACTCGAATTTACTATTGATACACAAACTGATCTGAAGGTGAACGAAGCCTTGTCCAGACTCCATTCACAGTCTTGACTGCATTGAAGCGAGTCCTCCTACAAGAACGTAATTGAAAGGAACCGATCCGACATCACACATTTGAGGGGTAAGAAGAGCATTGGACACCACCACACTTGTACTCTTATCTCTCGATGTGTCTCTCGAGAGCTCAAGATGAAGATAGCCGATGCTTTTCGACTTGACAGGAGAGCAAGGAAGCCTCGAACCCGAGATGTTTCTTCTTCTTCATCTAATTGACAAGCCTCCAGAGACGAACGAACGAGGGTGAGTGAGGGGCGGTTCCACTAAGTACTCTCTCAATAGTTGATTGAATCCCTTAACAAGATAACACTGATGAGGAGGACCTCGCTACAAAGTCAGTCTAAGGGTCGTCTCTCTTTCTCTCATCTTTGAAGTGATCGAAGTCTGATGTCTGATTTGGAACCGCCTTTGGTGAAGAACTATGGAATTAAAAAAAAGCCCGAGTTGATTTGAGTGTCTGCCATGTGGAGAATGAGTGAGCATGCAGAGTTGAAGCTCATTGGGCCGATCACGACAATGGATCAAAATTTGAAGGAAATGACTTGTCATCGTTATTATCATCGTCATGATCGCTCGTTGGTCGTCTCGATCGAAGAGAAGGAGGAGGCAATTTGCATATTGGGAATCTTTACTGAATAGACATGTATGTATGTATTCAGCGGAACAAAAAGGTCACTCATCAAAATTCAAATTTACGGACAACCAACCCGAAGTCGATGTTGGCATAATAAAATAGCGAGAGACTCTTTTGGCTCAAATCAATGGCTTTGGTTGTTCATGCTTTTGTGAATGCAAGTGTAATCGAAAAGATCCCAAAGATTCGGGAACCTTGCCAAAAAGAATCTCATCCGTGGATTGCCTTATTCAATTGGATAACCGGGCAATTTAATGCCAATTTGAATATTCAATCAAGCAGGACGAGAAGCACAGATTGGGCAGCAAAGTCTAGATTAGCTGACATGGACCAAACAGAGGGCTGAATGACGATCTCAAAAATCTAGCGATGCATCAAGATCAAGTGATTGATTTTACTCAGAATTTGATTTGGAAAATTTGAAAGGGCAGGGATGATTTTAGACATCTTTGGCAATGATTTTGATCACTTTTAAATTATGGAAGATGGGAAGCCAGTGAATCATGAGAAATTTGAATTGAGGGAACTTCCCGAAAATGCCGCATGTCTTCTTGAGACGTCAATATTTGAAATTGATATCTGGATTGTATCTCCAGCTGCAGCTCTGGGTTTGATGGCTGTCAAAATTTCTAACCGAAAGATCTTCACCACATTCCAAAACCAACAGACTCAATTGAGCCGTTTCTGAAGGAAATAATGACGGAAAACAAACCATCAAACCTAGCTCAATTACAACTTTTCTATTATACCACGGACGTGTTCTTGATTGAAATTGGCAACCTTTCCTTTATCATGGTCTCCGAAAACATTGTTTTATCTCAGTTTGGCTTCTGTTGTCGCTTTAAAGAGAGAAATTCGGCTGTTAAATCCAGGCATTTAAGCCGTTGACGGATTGACAGATTTAAGGCAAAGACTTGCCAGAAAAAAAACAGAGGCATCAATGCCACATTTCTCCATTTTGTGATCTTGCATTGGTGATAAAGGGTGTCATAAAGCTTTTTCCGACTACAAAGAGAAATAGCTATGGGGCTTATCTGATTTCGAAAAATGGACATTTTAAGAACGCTTTTTGACTCTGATAGGGTTTCCCATCATGTGACACAGAAAGATACACTACAACCTCATAACATGGTTGTCTTGAGAATGAAGCTGGTTTCTAAATCAGCAATTCTCTTTAGAGGTTCAGGAGATGACAGATGCCCTTTATGAAACAATTGGCAAATGGAATCACAACAATATTGAAAAACCGAATGACTTAGCTCTATTCAAGGACTCTCTTAAGGAGCCCTCTAATGCTACGTCTAATTATGGCTACAGTTCTATATACACAGAAATGTCACTCCCAAATTGTTCGTGATTCAACAAGCTTGCACTGTGTGTGTGATGTGATCACAGTGAGATGTTATCCCATGTGTGTGTGAGCACAGGTAGTTAAGTGATTCAAAACTGGAATTTGCGATTTCAGGGAGTCAGTGGTGGAATTGCTCTCTCAACTGACATGCTCGAACAAGAGCAATGCGTAAAGAATCAAGTCACCTGGCACCCTTGTTGCTGGACTGCTGAAATGAGCTCAAAACAAATGTCCACTGACCTAATACAGTGTTTAATTGAGCTGGGTAAGTCATTTTTAAGTTCCAAAGACATTTGAGACCAGTTTTGGTGTGAGAAGACAATCCCGCAAATGAAATCAAGGTCGGTTAATTAGGTCACGGGCCAAAAATTGATATAATGTTACTTAAAACTTGCTTAAAAACAAATTTATGAAATTTTCTTCTGGATAATTATTAGGCACACTTAGTTCGGTAATGATTCAAAATATTGGTGTAATATATTTAGCCGTTCAATTTTCAATGACTTTTTTCGAACACAGTTCTCGAAGGACAATCGGACTTTTCTTCACCCAAATTCGAAGAAGGGCTTATTAGATTAAGTCAATATTTCGGGTTCAGGGAACAATGAGACCATCATAGGAATAGGTCAGAAGAAAAATTCACAAATTTGTATTTAAGCATGTTTTAAGTGACATTATATCAATTTTTGGCCCGTGACCTAATAAAGCGACCTCGATTTCATTTGTGGGATTGTCTTTTGACTCCAAAACTGGTCTCAAATGTCTTTGGAACTTAAAAATGTCTTCTCCAGCTCAATTAAACGCCGTGCTAACTGGAGTGACATTTCTGTCTATATAGCTTCTTCTGGAAAACCCTTTCTCCATCAAAAGTTCAGGTTATAATCATTATATATTACTTAAACGCAAATGAATACTAGAGGAACAAGTTGAAACGCGTTAAAGAAAGACTTTTTTTTAAGTTAAAAATACTGACTCCAAAAGAAAAAAAACTATAAAAGAATAAAACTTCGCTCAAAATGGGCAAAGAAGCGTCTGTAAAATGATTTTGTATTTATCTAAAATGCTTTAGATCAAATTTCTTGGGCCCTTATTTTCTTTCTTGTGAAAAAAAATGACGTTTTTTTAAGTCGGTTCTGAATTTTGAACAATGTGTTTTAGAATGCAAAAACACGGTTATTAATGTTTTTTTGCGGTTGAATCTCTCGAAAATGCTAAAAAAATGAATGAAGGCTGTATTTCTTTAACCCAAAGAGGTCGACAGTTGTGAAAATAACTTCAAAATGTGTAAAATTCCCCGCTCGATTTCCTTTAGCCTAACGGTTTCTCAAAAATCCTTGTTTCATCTTGACTTTGCTATGTTGACATCATAAATGGGTTTTAGCAGTAATTAATGGTTCTTATTGCTATTCAAGATGGGATATTTTTGACCCACATTCATCGAAACCAGGCTTTTAATCATCTCATTAAGTGTTCCATCGTTCAAGGTGGTCCGGTTCAATATCGCCATCGATCACTTTAGTGGGTGTGGAAGCCAAGATTGTTGGAGGCAATCGTGAAAAGTTCCAAACCACTTTGATTTCTCTTTGAGTAGTAAACTTGATGATTTTGATAACAAACCAATCACCGTGAGGTAGTTATAGTACTAGTCCACTGACTGATATTTCTTCAACTAGTCAGACTCATGACGATTGGAATATCGGTTGAGCCAATTGAGCATGCAATAAACCGATTTTGGTCAATTACTCGTTCAATCTCCCAAAGAGAGTGAGTCCTGATCGACTTCTCCGCCCTTGTTGCCTTCGTTGTCCATGCTATGATACAAACATATCTGTATGTGAACACTACGAGCATGCCATGTGGATGAAATATCAAAATATCAATTAGCACTCCATTGAAAACACGTTTTAGCACCAATAAGTCAGTATTGAAGACAGAGGCGAATGAATGGATGGATACAAGGAAGCCAATCTTCCAAATTTGGCTTGGTGGGATTGAAAAAAATAAAAGGAAAAGATGACAGCATTGTTATCTCTGGCCATAAATTCAATTAATGGGAATGGCATTCAAAGTCTTGGAAGGAGAATGGGATTGCCGACCAGATTGGGGTCTCTGAAGCTTTTTATGTGTACTTAAAATTGCTTTGAACTGGCAGCCAGCTGGATATTGCTGGCTTTAAATGGACTTTTTACAACTTGGAACCAAGGAGAAAAACTGCAAGTCTCAAAAATAACCACAGCAACTACAACAACAGCAGGAACTGGACAGTCCTTTTAAAATAAACTGCCAAAAGAAGCCTGACATTCAAGCGAAAGTGAATCTAATTGGCTCTTGAAGTAAGTTCCGAGACAAGATCTTATTCACCAAGTGTAAAAAACGATCCATCGACTATGAAGAGATGGTAATGTTGTTGTGGTGGCTCCTCTTGTGGATCTTGGAAGATATTCCAGAGATTAATTTCATTCCCTTTTGAAACCCGATGACGATAAGACGAAGAATGCCTTCTGGGAATCTCTCGGGGATAATCTTCAACCTCAAACGTGCATCATTCATGCCCGCAGATTTTATACTCAGAGACAGAATCGAGAGATAAGAAAAAAAGAAAGATCGGATTATAGCCATTCCGTGGCTTCTCTTCAGAGCAATTAGAGTCTGAGATGAACAATTTATTAGTCGCTCTTTGCCAAAAGAGCCTCACGTTTTTCCAGCCCACTCGCAGTATTTGGATAAAGGTCTCTCTCTCTCTCGCTCTCTTGTACTAGCATACTTGAAGCATTCTTCAAGATCCTGGGGCAGTCCGTCAGATATTGTCTCCAGCTATTCAAGATTTGGGTTCCCAGTGAGCAAGATACGATTATTGATGGGACAGGACAATAACTCTCTCATTTCCGAAACAATGGACATTGTTTCTCTTTGAATCGTCGTCCTCTTATTCTTATTCTTCTTGGGCTTCGAGTCCTCATCTTCCTCTGTAGAGAATGTGAAGAAGCCATTTAGAGCTGAGCTCCTGACTGACTACGTAATAAGTTAAACGAGAATGCTGTCGCCGTTCGATGGATAATAACACTTTACCACAATCTTCAATCCAATCACCATTCTTCCCTGGGAACAAAGAAAAAACGAACGAGAATGGCCTGATGTCCATGAAAAGTTATAATAAGTACGTTTCTGGTGCATACTAGATAAGGAGCACCATTGGTTAACTTTGTTTGATCTCGTGATCATAACTCTTACTCGAGTTCAAGATTAGTTCCAAAAATGTTCTTTCTCTCTGATCTTTTTGGAGATCGACAAAAATGTGGTTGGCTTCTTTTTGTACCCATGTCATCTTCGAAGAATGTGTCGCTAATGTCTAGTGGAGAAATTCTTGAAACGAGTTGGAGTCGAAGAATGCTCGGAATGAATTCTTCAGGGCCTATTACTTCAAACTTGAACCCGTCAAAGTGCTTGGAGATCCAACGCCTCCAAACTCCTTTGGTTCAATTGGCCATCGATCTTAAGCCTGATCAGACAAATTGAGTTGAATTATGGCTATATTTGTGATCGAACTATTTACTATCCTTTTAGCCCAATACACAACTCCTGGATGCTCGAGTTTTTTTTGCCTGGCTTCCAGTAAATCTTTCCTCCTTTGACTTGATTTATGTTCACGGAGAGAGCAAAAACGAAAAGGAAAAAGTGCCAACCCATACGTCTTAAAGCAGAATTAATGACGTTATTGTTTTAGTCCCCTTATTGCATTGTTCCACCTCGCTTGACAAACTATGTCAAGGCATATTTCTTAATATAGCTCCAGTTTATAAAGCCTCATTCACAATTATTCGAGGTCTCTCTCTGACAAGCAATGGTTCATACTTTTCCCTTCTCTCTCTTTCTCTTTCAGTGCTGTCACAAAAAGTTTCAGATCCTTTTTGAGAGAACGGGACAATAGGAAAATGAGCCATTCAAAGCAATAAGGTTGTCGTGCACGAAGCAGTCATCATAGCACCACACAATCTCCTTATGTATTGGAATAGCAAGTACGTACGTAGTTGCCTTGTGTCGACGTAACCATCGCCATCAACAACGAACGTCGCAGTCTCAAGATCATTGTGTTTGATTGGAAATGAAAGGGAATTATGAACCATTGTTTGACACAATGGACCCCCACGAGTATGGAACTGCTGGCACAAGCGTAATTTATCGAGTCCAATAAAGCCATTCAACTCGTTGAACAACACGGGATTGACGAAGAGAGAGCTGCTATACGAGTTGCTTCATGGAATCCGTGGACAAAGTTTGAGCAAGTTTCCTCTTGGATCATAGGGAACAAACTGACGAATGGCTGTTTTCACAAATGGGGAAAGGGTCATGTGAAACGAAAGAAAAGTTTGAGTTTGTTTTCTGTTTTGAGCTCAAGGGTGTTTTCAGATATGTATTGTGGTGTTTTTCGAGGTAATGGGAGTTACATGAACGAACTTTCAAAAGAAAGAGGAGAGACGTTTGTTAATGCACAATGTTTAGTTAAGTGCGTACTTTAAGGAGGAGGCTTGCTAAGGGAAAAGTGACTACTAGGAAACTGGAGGAAAAGTTACATATTCTTTTTGGTACACCGAGGAACATACTATTCACTTAGATAATTTTAGCACTTTTGACCACCTTGAAAAGGACATCTTTAGAAAACAATTTTACGTCATCTTTTATGATAGATTGTGGGCAAAAAAGTAATCGCTTGGAATGAATTCATCAGCGCCTAACTTCAAACTTTTAGTCACGAATCGGGTTTTCAATTTGGTGTTTGAGAATTTCTAATTCTCCTAGTTTGTAATAAAGGTTGCGCGATCAAAAATACGTCTGTTGCGGTGAAAACGTTTTTACCCGGCAAATACATCAACTAATTTCGTTGAGAATTTACTATTTGATTGCTGGATCTTTTAGATTTGGTGTGTGAAAATTTAACGACTATTCTGTTTAGAATATAATTTACACAACTACTTCCTTATTTGATCGTACTTTCCTAAATATTTACTGAGAGGTTGAATTTAAATTTAAGGATAATCTTTAAACTCGCATTTGTCATATGTTTCATTTTGTAAGAATATACCTGAGTTTGAGTTCGAGTTGCTGTTACATAATTATCAAATTTTATTTTGAGCAACATCTATCAAAAATGTCACATAACGTTTTTAATCAGATAGTGAATTTTGGGATCAAACATTTCATACAAATGTTGTTCTTATTTATTGCATTTTGGTTGTAATTGATTTTGAAAGTAATTATATATAATACAGGGTTGTTTCATTTTCTCTTTTGTATTTTCTTGCTTTCATTTGCCAAAGCCATCTCGATTTTGGGAGATTAAACAAGATTTTCAACCGTTCATGAAGGAGTTCATTGAAAGAAAGTAAAAATTGACGTTTGTCAGCGGAATCAACGAAATTCAAGCTATAAAAAGAATACTAAGACTAAGGTAGTCTTTTTTAGACCCGAAGTTGCAATTATTTTTACAAAATGTTGAGTTTAATATGATTGAAGTTGCTTTTTACTTTGGTCTGCAATATCGCTTTGCAACTTGAATTTATGACAATTGAAAAGTTGACAGGTACGACAAAACTAGCCAAAATGTAATACTTATCTTTGAATTTGACTCGAAAAAATAAACTCATCTTACTTTTATTAGTCTTGTTTTGCACTATTAATACAAAAATATTTGTTAAATGCTTGTAAAATATTATATTCAAACAGTTACCACAAAATTTGATTTCACACGCAAATTCAAAAAAAAAAATCTCTAAATGTCGTTCCTTCGATAGTTTGAGTGAGAGAGAAAGCTGGAAAAAGAAACTAATTCAAAAAAAGTGAAGAAGTCATGCTTGGTATTCCTATACCCTCTCTTTACTAAAGTCTTAACAAAATATGGGACGTTCTACAATGCCTAGGATGATTCAGACATTGAGTCAGCTGATGGCAAAATTTCGTTTACAAATCGTATGAACTACAGTTTTATATACACAGAAATGTCACTCACAAATTGCTTGTGATTCAACAAGCTTGCACTGTGTGTGCGATGGGATTTGACATTGAGCACAGGTAGTTAAGTGATTCAAAACTGGAATTTGCGATTTCAGGGAGTCAGTGGCGGAATCGCTCTTTCAACTGCTTTGCTTGAACAAGAGCAATGCGTAAAGAGTCAAGTCACCTGGCACCCTTGCTACTGGATTGCTGGAATGAGCTCAAAACAAATCTCCACTGACCTAAGTGGGATGACATACCAAATGACAAATTTTGACGAGTTAACGGTGTCTCATTGATAAAAAGAGAACATTCCACTTGATGTCATTTTATAAACCTCAGTGCTAGATTAACTACCTTTCTGATAGAGAGAAATCTCGATTTAACGATCTCCGATTTAACAATAAATCTCGATTTATCCATAACTTTAATAAGCTTAAGTTACCGTTTTACTACGACAGCGACTGGATTTAATGATAAATCTCGATTCAGCGATATATTTTGGGGTGACGGATGATATCGTTAAATCGAGATTTCATTGTACTCGATTTAAATGCTTTCTTGAATGTGATTGTTGTTAGAAAATCAAGATTTTTCCCTGGCAAGACTTTATTCCAGATCATATTGGTTTTTAGCTTAGGAGAATGACCGGTTTCAATAAATCGCTTCAAATTTGATTGATAAATGTCATGAATATATTGTGAGAAATGAATTGTATAAAGTGATACAAAGAGAACATAAAATATTGCTGTGACGTATTGCATGGAGACAAATGATTGCTGAGTACTTTTTTCTTGCTGACCGTAAATAATGAGTTTGATACATGAGAGATACATTATTGTCCTTTGTAAAGGGTAGTTTCAGACGAAAATTTCCTCTATGTAGGATTTCGTCATCTTCATATCTTCCACAGAAAGGCCCTCCCATTCCAAGAAAGCGTCCATGACGTTTTTCACCCCGTCCGCCATTCCAGCCTAAAAGAGAATACATTAAAATCATTCATTCCCACCTTGCTAGAATACAGTAGACCTCAATATTTCATGGAATACGTACACTTCCGCAGACCAAGACAATTGCGTTCATGTTCAAGATATAATCCAGGATCTTGTACTTTCTGGCTTTGACCATATCTTGGACATACTTCTTGGGTTGATCCGGATCTCGGGAGTACACAGAGTATCTTTCCAAGATCCCTTCCGTCTCTGTCGCATAGAGATCCTCTTTGGGTGATCGGCAGCCAAAGAATAACAGATCTTTCGTGTTTCTCTGGAGGGGGTTCTCATTTTGATCTCTAATCAATCGAGCTTGCCAAATCCCTCGGAACGGAGCGATTCCGGAGCCATTGGCAATCATGATCAAAGGCCGAGATTGGTCTTCAAGGACAGGTCCAAAGAGAGTACTGGCTTGATAATGACCCAAAATGATGGAGTCGACGTTGCAGTTCTTCAGGAAGCTCGTGCAAACGCCTTTTCGAGGGATTCCTTTGGCATCAATGTATTCGACGGTGGAGATGATCAAATCGAGGACCTTCTGACCTTCGCTATTCACTTTTGGAGAGGAGGCAATGCTATATCTGTAAGAATGGAAAGAGTGAAGGGATGTTATAGATGAGTTTTCAAGCACCTTTTAGTCCGAAACTACGTCTATTAACCTACAGCCTGGGCCTTGTTAGTTTCATGCGTCCTACGAAATCTTCCGACCTGATGGCCAACGAGGGAAAGGTTTTGAACAAATCCACAAAGCGAAGGGGGCTTTTCGTTTTGGATTTCTGATGAACGTGTAATTTTTCGACATCTTCATTGGATAGCATGAACCTTTCCATGAACTTCATATCTCGAGCGGACAAAAGGCCGTTAATGTCATAAAATGCATGAAGCAGAAATTCGAGTGTTCCCGTGGGAGCGGCGAATGTTCCACCCGTGAGTTTCACGGGTGTTTCCTTGGCCGGAAGATCTTGGAGGGATGACACGATCTCGGTCACAGCATTCGTGTCATTGCGAGGGTAGATGGCAATGTGATCTCCAGCTCGGATGTCTCCATTCAACTCCGAGACATCCAATTCCAAATGGATGAACCGATTGGCCACGATCTGCTTGTTCAGAATCTTAACGGGACGGACAGTCTTCCCGTGGACGTGTTGCATGTCTGAGAAGTAAATTGTTTTTAATGTTTATAAACAAATAATAATATTATTCACCGGAACTTTAAATTTGAGCGCACCAAAACCTAAAAGGGTCAACTAAATTAAAGATTAGTGTTTCCGAACCAAAGGTAACTTACTGTCGGCCTCTTGAATGTACTGCTTGGAGACCTCCCATTTGAACTCCTGTTCAAACAGTTGTTGGTTGGAAATCTGTTCCAAGCGTTTCAGATGACTCTTGACTCCTTGAGGAACATCATTCAAATGACTCAACCCGTACATCCACTCCTCAAAAGAATCCTCTTGACCATTCAGTTCATCTCCCATGCCAATGGGAAGAATTCGAACCGCACCAAGTTTGTGGAACGAGTCGTCCAAAAATTTGCCAAAGGCACAATAATTCGGGTAAGCCGAGGATCCAAGGGCGAACACACCATATCTAACATTCACAAAAAATCATAAAGCATTGACCTTGAGGGAAAATTGTCAAACTGATAAATCAATCTTACTCAAGGTTTTCCAATCTTCGACCCCTGTTCATCAAGTCTTTGATTTTGGCCGCGAATTTAACGGCTCCAGTCGGCGGATCTCCGTTGCCAAAAGTTGAGACGATAAAGATGGCTTGTTGGACCTCTTGTGAATCCGGGTTGAGGATCTCATCCGTGTTCACAAAAGCAATGTTCATGGCTTTGGACACATACCCGTTCACAAAGATCTTTTGAAGAGTAGCCGAGAAGGCCTTGGAAGCCCCGGTCTCCGTTGCATAATAAATCGAGATCTGTGACAAAAGTAAGCCATTGTGGAACATCCCTTGAGGTAAGAAACATTGCTATCACTCACCGTCTTCCTTTCACGAAGACGCTTTGCAAAGAGATTGTTCATAAAGACCAAAGCCTTGGCCGTGGCCTTGAAAGAAGGCAGTTCCTGTCCTTTAGGCCGATACATGGATGGCAAGCTTTTCTGTAAAGCCAAAAACACGTGTTTAAAACGGAACCTAGGGTCCAACCTGTCTTCTTATCATCTTACTTGGTAGTGGAAAGCGGGACAAAGTTGATAGTTCAACATTTCTTGATGGAACACGGGTGTCTGTGATCCAGATAGAGGTGGAACAATCCACACCCAATCTGCTGGGCATCCTCCTCGGATTTCATGCTCGCTTTGAAAGAAATCCATGAACTGATCGGCTTGCTTGAAATGGTCCACAATGGTCACTTGATGCTTATTGTAGCTATGGAGAACGGCAACACTGACCTCGGTGGTCACACGATCCATCCAGAAATTGGTGACCGAGGCCGTATCCAGATTGAGGATCTTGGCAATTGGCTATGGAGAGGGAAAACATCATATCAAATGAACATAATTAGTAGAAAGAAAACTTGTTCAGAACATGGATTCATTAACCCTAAAAAGGAGGAAACTCTACAGAAATAATCCACTCAAGAGGGGAATTTAAAGAAAAACAAGTCCATTGTCAATGAACGTGAATGAATGACACATTTTTTTGGTTAATGATGGTAGGCTCATTTCCAATTGATTTGTACTATCGAGTTATGGAACCCTTACAATTGGTAGGTCTCAGGAAATAACACTCACTCACCGTGAAATTGGTACCAAATAATAGGGAAAATTTTCAATATGAAGGTGATGTTTTATTTACCGACTAATTCAAGTTGACAGATCATGACAACTACTGAAATAGGACAAGCCATTAATAAATAGTACGTCTCTGCATAACTATGGCATGCATCCACTAAAATCATGGCGTGAGTTAATTGAAGCCTTTCATCTTTTCATTAATTGCTTGCTTGATGCTTTGAAGCGAATCATGCCCTGTTTTTAGTAGAATCAGTCTATTTTAAATTCTCGACACTTTGCTTACCTTATTTTATTGCAAAAAATGACTTTTTGCATTTTCTGCAATAAGGAAACCGGAACAAAAAGAGATTGATTACCTCATTGTTACGAGAAATTGGATCATACTTGTCAAAGAATGTTTATAGCATCTCTATTTTTTCTCTCTTTATTGAATGCTTTGAGAAGCAAAATCATTTGATATTCACTACTCTACATTCAGTAGAGTTGGATACCCAATATTGCCTCTTTGGAGCCTCGTTATTTCAATTTCGACCGGTATCCAAGGAAATCATAATCTGTTAATTTTTCAGTCACGACAAATGTATCCAAATATCAAATAGTTATTTCTTTATCGAGGGCTTTAACATTCCATTTTGACCGTATAGGTCCAGAAATATCAACCGGTGTGCCTTGATACAAGTCATATGTAATGTAACCACGGCAAACATGAGCACTCAATGAAATGCTGATTTTCATAGGGTACTGTTCACAAATAGGAACAAAGAGTTTGCCGTTTTTTCCTGTTGCAGTCACCACTTTTGTGTTTGAAATATGCTCCTACCTTTGCCATGTTGTATCTTTGTTTATCCAAGATATCTCGGACAGCCACTTCAGGCAAAGAATACCACCCAGAAAAGGGCGCAGCAGGAAACTCGAGACCTCCAATTTCGAACATCATGGAGGAAACGGCGGGCAAAGCAAACCATTCCAGCCCCAGCTTCTCAAATTGAGGATATCTGAAGGAAGATATAACCTGAAAATGCGATCTGTCCACCCATTAACAATTACAATATTTACCTTGGATGTTCAATTTTGACTCGTTTGATAAGTTTTTCGGGGATCTCAAAAAAGTGGGGTTCTCCATCTGGACCCGACAAAATGATTGGTAGCACATCGAAATATGTGTACTTCGGTTTCCAACCCAAACTCAAACACAACTAGAAAAGGAGGTGAATATAATAAGCATATTTCAAGTTGAATTTTACAACAAAACCGCTTCCTGATTGAAAATACCGGCGGATCAAAAACTAATTTGAAACTTGCCATCGTCAATCTTCATCAAGTTCCAGCCCGTTTGACAGAACTGTATCCATGAAGCCCTTTACACACTAACTTTGACCGGGCAAACCGAGTCCTCAAACCGTAACAATATGAAATTGATAAAGTCTTTTCTTAAATATCGAACGTCTTCTGATACAAAATCCTTTCAAACCAACATTGGCATTTTTAGCGCATTCCAGCAATAGTACTAAACCATTTTTCGTTTGGTCGGAGGCAGCTTGCAAGATTCCTAGCTTGTCGTTTCAAGTTCTTGACGACAAAAAAATGTGCTTCCCGAACTTCTGTGCATGAATATCCCCATCAAACTAATGATAGACCAAAAGGCCTCAAACCGAAACGAGAGGTTAATCTAAACAACGTTGAAAAAACTTTGTTTTGTGACTTTTGCTATCACAATATGTGCATAGCTTCAAGATGTTCAGAAATTGTGTCATTTCGGAGCTTCGCTTAAACACAACTAAACCCTTAAAGGCTCAAAAATTGGTCAAGTTAATGATAATAAGAATAATCTTACTTGAGTGATTTCGGTGTTCACTTTATCCCCAATGACTGTGCCGTCCTCTTGGAGATACCCGGCATAAGTGATGAGTTGCAAATTCCAAATCCTGACCACATCAGGCTTACCGAAAGTTCTCTTGGGAAACACCGTAATGGCCGGCTTGATATTACCATCATTCGTAGAGAACTCGATGTGACGACAAATGGCTTCAAAAACCTCTTCCAATGAAGATGTTTGTCTTGAGAGAGATGAGCAATATGAAACTAACTCTCAGATTTCACCTTGAGTCCCTTTCAAATCCTACCTGCAATCGAAGAACTTCAGGTTCTTCCATTGAATCCTGCCTGGACATCGAGGTGAGTTTCTCCACGCCAATTTACCACCAAGCTCCATTTCTGCTGAAGTCAAATCATAGCTACCGGTTTCATCAATCTCGGTCTTCACCGCCGAGAGTCTCTGATTGAGTTCGTTTTCATCTCTGGAAGAGCCTTTCGTTGGTTTTGGGTGCTAATTAGGTGATGGTAGGGATGACTCACCTTCCCCATTCTCTGTAGCATTCGGTCAAGAACTTTTGGGCTTCCGTGAATAGGGAGGCTTGCTTTTGCTCTTCCACAGCTTTGACTCGATCGGCTGTTCCGAACAATCCCATCGAGCTTCCCGAGCAATATTCTTCATTACAGAGAATGTTCTGATGAAAAAGTGATTCGATTTAAAATTCAAGATCATTGTGTGTCTCGTGTTTTAACAACCCGTTTACCGTTGCTTTGGCCGAATGGTGAAGAGTGTCGTAGAGGATCTCTCCGGTGACCAAATTTTTCAAGGGCAGACCCTCTGACTTTTGAAAGGGACACTTCATGTTTCTCCCAAATCAAGTTGACTTCTTCCTTACTACGGAAAGGGTTCGGAGAGCTCTCACACGAGAATGACAAGCCTCCGATTTTACCCGTCTTTTATAAACTCAAACTCCAAGTCTCGTCACTCAGGAATTACGAATGCTAATAGTAAGTCTACAGGCCTCGATACCAATGCCTATTGAGACTGGGCCCAAGCTACCGTCACTTGCCCAAACACAGGTCTAGCGTTCGTTGAAGGTGGTATGTACAGTATATAACATTCTGTTGGTACGTAAAACCGAGCGCGGATTATAGAACCTAGGTACGGTACGTAGTACACTCGCCAATCCTTGATGGTGCGCGTGACGTTGGTCGAGATTCATGATGCGAAAATGGAAGAAAGACGGCATGCGGGTTTGTTCCTTCATCCGACTTGGATTTCTTATCAAATGTTTTCCAGAGTTGAGGTGGTTGATTTGTTGACGTATACGGCCTTTTCAGACGAGTGATAACAGATCCGCTCAAGACAGGAAGAAATGAATATGTTGTGGTCTTACACCTATGAATGGAGATACATTACGTTTTCATGCACTATTACATGGATGAGCTCTTTCAAAAACTAAATGACATAAGCTACCAATATTTTTCAGAGTTATCATTCAAAATTAAATGATAAAATGGTCCCAGAAGATGGTATTCACATTGGTATTGTTCATTTTGAGGCTAATTTGCTCGTATGTTTTGTCTGCGCCAAGGCGTATTACATGTATGCTTACAATGTTATTGACTGCAGCATGCGTATTTTAAGCTTGTTTGGGCATTTTTTACAATTATTTTAACAAGTTCTTCCATGTCTAGGACAAGTGCTTCGGATCACAATCCAAAACATTCAAGCAATGAAAGTGGCCGAATCTGCAATGTGATATGGTCAAAGAGTAGATTGGTCAACATGACAAAATCCCATAAATACTTTAATTCGAGCGATTACTTTGCTGAACTAGAATATGCTCAACATAGAAACTCTTCCAAAGCATAATTCATAACCAATTCTTGTTATGAAAATCACTATTTTTTAAACAAAGACTCCTTTATTTTAGTTCCAACTCAGCTAAGAGGGGGAAGGAATAAATTAGAAAATCTTGTCTTGTAAATTTAACCCTATAATTTCATGTCTTCCCAATATTTTATTTTCTTAACAAAAATCAAGATTCAATTGGAAATATTTTAAACACTTTTATTTAATCCGAAAATTAATCCCAAGATGTCAAAAAAACTCCTTGAAACTGTTTTCTACGAACAAAATTAGGGAGCTTAAAACGAAAATTTTCTATCACAAGTGATGGCCTATTTTTTTCATGTACAAAGACAATTTTCGCAAATTAACTTGGTGACCGGTTAGTCTTCGTTGCTTCATGTTGAAATATTTTAGGTTTGGGACTGTTCAAGCAAACAAAGCTTTAAAGTCTTTTTGAAATGAGGGCACTGAAAATGAGTTTAAATTTCATTATCATACATTTCCGTAATTCCCAAAATTCAATCGGGTGGACAACTAAAAATTTGATGAAAAAACATAATTGACAAAGTTGAGCCAGGTTTGCATTCGTAGTGGTTTCCTCCATCCCTTCATGAATTATTCAAAGTGTTTTTAGAAAATCTCAAGAACTCTTCATTCCTTAAAGCAATCCTACCCGCTGACTCATCCTTCCATGAACCTTTAGGTCTAATAAATATTGTCAAGTTTACAATTTGCACAATTGCGTAACATGACAAGCAAACCAAGGAAAGTAACGGAAGCCTTAAAAGACCTATTGGCTAACAACTAACTTTAAGAATTACTCATTAACAAGCGATTGATTAAGCTCTACGAAACAGATAACCGAATCGGGTCACCAGTAGATTATGCGTACTCTGTAACTGAGAAGGTTTATTTGTCTTGTGGCCTCAGTGTTGGCATCGGATCTGCATGGTCATGTTGTCGAAATCGGCCCAGACATTCCATTTTATGACTGACTGCATTACCCCACAATGAATGAAATAGGAAACGTAGAGCACTGTATAGAAAAGCAAAACTTTCCTCCAATGAAATACATAAAAAATTTAGGTCAAGGTGATTTTTGAACACTTGAGTTTGTGCCATGAACGCGTTGGAAAAGTATTGGACTTTCCCCAGAACCTTAAAAACAAGCAAAATTCATTGGAGGCTCATCCCGAAATTGTTGGATGAATCCCAATAGAGATGAAACAAGTCTCCCTTTCCTTTTCGTAAATGTTGGAACAAGTTCACTTTAAACAGCGTATAAAGTACAATTCAATTTGTACCCAAGAAAACAGGATCGATCTTGTATGTGCAACTCATACCAGTATTTTCGTCGCAAAGTCAAGGATAAATGTTGGTGTTTTTGTACATCGCCAGTTCAGTTGAATGTTAGTTGTACTGATTCAAAAAATATGGTCGATCTTTAATATGTTTCTCCTCTGAAACGTGAACTCATAATTCAACAGATTATCGGCAACGCAAAGAATAGAAGCAAACAAAGAGAACGCAGTACATACGATTGGGTGGCTTTTTAAGTGTGTTCCTGTACAAAAAAAAAAACAAATAATCTTGTGTACAGTCGGATTCTCGACTTTGCGCAGTACGTTTATGCAATTTCCTTTTTGGTTCAAAATCAGTAAGCCCAATTTTACCGTCTATTTAAGAACCCCCAGACGAACTTGACGACGTGACTAGAAAAGCTAAGGAAAATGTGTTCATTGTAACAGCCTAGCAAAAAATAGATTTTAACGAATTCCAGCTTTGCTCCTTTAAGGAGCTGAATGAACTTTAAGTTGGTATTCAATGAACTCGCTCATAATAGATTATTTTGTTTGCACTTTGTTAAAAAGTTGCTAGTGTAAGCCTACCATAAAGATATTCATAAAAATGCAATATTGATAGTGCAATGGGAAAAGGAACGAGTACTTTTTGGATTTGGAGTCGTCACAATTACAGAATTTTTAAAATGTATTGGAAATGTAATTGGACAAATTTTTAAATACTATTCCTGATCAACCCACTATTCAAGGGTTGTACAGATCTGCCAACAGTAACTCATTGGTAGATCAAATTTCATTTAAACATTAATTATATAAACTATTTTAATTCATTTACTCTCTTGACAGGGAATCCCATTCCTTGTAGCGGTATTCAAAAATCCGCCCCCCATCCCCATTACTCTTACTTTTTCGAAAAAGGAACGAATTACTGTATTTTCGTTACTTGTAATTTCGTTACAATTACCTTGCTCAAAAGTGATTTATTATTTATTTGAATTTAAAAAGACCTTTGGTTTGATTATGATTCTAATTAAAATAGAGCCCGAACTAATATTGTTTACTGAACTGACACCTTTACATTTAAACGATGTGTGTTTGCAACAATCCAATTTTGATGTCAATCAGCGCGATAGCCGTCAAAGATTATTATTGCCATAAGGACTAAACAAATGATTTAGATTGCAAAATGACTGCAAATAATGGTAAGCGGTTATCATATTTGAACCTTTAGTCTACCTCCGTCAAAAAAGAATTTCTTAGTTAAACAACATCAAAGGTAGCTGACGAATCGCATAAGGGGTTACACCACCGGAAACACCAAGCCCGATTTTTAACCTAAACTCGCCAACTCAAAATTGCCATTTACATCATAAGGATTTGAGGAATGGTACCAATTTGCATTTCTTTTTCATGATCCAGAAGAAAAGATTGGAAGGTTTATGACGTTCGTACATAAACGAACAAATTCGACCGTGCTTGAAGCAAAGTTGTAAAGGTTGTGTTGTTACCATATTAACAAATGTCATCTTTGTTCTTTTAAGTGCTCTTGTACATCACAGTAAACCACTAAACATGAAAATAAAAACCATTTTATGCGCTGATGACAAAATGGGCACTAACGAATCCAGCGTTTCGCAGTTTCTACGATCGAGCGTGGGCAATCACCATTCTGAATTTGGTAGGTCCGGTTTTGACAACCTAAGAGAACTGTCCCATTTGTAATCCTTCTATAGTACAAATTTTCACGATAGGTCGATGATCTTCGAGTTAGGTAACTTTGGAAAAGAGCTCTTTCACAATCCTATGCTCGATATTCGTTTGTTGAATGTTGGGTTCATATCTAACCCCACACCATGGTGGATAAACAAACATAAGACACAAAATACCTTACATACATAGATTAAAATAGCTGACCAACGATACATTCATGGGTTGTCAGAGTCGATCAGACTCTAATTCGTTAGTTGGGCTAATATTACAGCGGTTCAAAGGGGTAGACAAAAAGAATGTAAAATGAACAATTATAAACACAGCCCTCAAATGAGGACACTTGTCAGTCGAAGTCTTTGGATTTAAGAGTCTGAAAACAACTTTTTATCGCTTAGTTTGGACCGTAATCAATGCTTGGGTGGTCTTTCATACGTCCGTATGCGGTACTTGATCTTGCGCATGAATAAGTAATTTTTTGATGAAAGTGATTGTTACCGGATTTAGGACCACGAAGTCATAATAGTTTTTTTGGAAAAGTGGTTAAGGGGGAAACATTGTACTACCTTTTGATTGTAAAAAAGTGCTGATATTGTTTGTGCAAAGTTATTTCAGGTTCATGTGGCATCATCACAACAATAATTTCAGTTTTTCATGTGCGAAGGAATTTGAGCTTTAATGAAGCTGGTTTGTTCTACAGTTCGATATGGTCAGAAATGTCACTCCCAAATTGTTCGTGATTCAACAAACATAAGAGTCTTCAATTGCTTTTATTGAACAAGAGCAATGTATGATGAATCAAGTGACTTGGCACCCTTGCTGTCGGATTGCAGAAATGGCAGGAATTACTAGTGATGTCATCATTTTTGGCGGGAAAAAAAAGTTCGGAACACAGATGTTTCTGATGAGCATGAAAGGTACAGTACAGTGTAGCTAAAACAAAGATTTAGGCCTGGTCATTGCAACGATTCCTTTCTCATCTGCACAACTTGAAATAGGAATAGCAATTCTTGACATTTTTTGCAAAAAAGTGTGTTTGGTTGTTTTTATCTAAAATTTTGTTACATAAATTGAAGGGGCTCTTCCGAACTTTTGAATCAGGAATGTCCGACATTGAATAACAAGATGGCCAGAGGAGATCAGTTCTTGGGGCAACTAAACCTGAAAGCAAATAATTTGTTTAATTGAAGGGTTCCAATTTCTCCATTTGCTTTTAAATTACTGTGCAATACTTCTCAACATTCATTAACCATGCCATTACTCTTAAATGCAACATTTTTCGAAAATCTGACCCTTGAAAACTGAGACATTTTTTGGCAAGCCTATATTGCTAACAGCAGCAGGTCTTAATATGATACGGTAATGGATGAGTGTAATCGAACAAATTCAGCTGACGATTTTGGGGCCAAAATGGCTAGGGATGCGTCGGAGTCGAGACTCACCCTCTATAAAATTGAATCAAAGTTCGTGAGCCCAACTCGTTTTCTTCATTTTGACAATCAAGTCAAATAAGAATTGTTTCCTCACGTAGCAAACTAAAACTGTGAAATGTCCAAACCTAGTTCTGACCCATCCCTAGTCATTTTGGCCCCAGAATCCCCAGCTGAATTCGTTCGATTACACTCTTCCATTGCTCCCATAAGCTCTCCACTGACCTAACTGGAGTGACAGTTCTGTCTATATAGAACTGTAGTTTGTTCCAGTCAAATGGATGCTAGCTGCTTTTGTTAACGTGTTGAAGTTATGACTCTTGGATGTATTTTGTTTTCACATCGTACTCAAAGTAACCAAGAGTGATTTATGAAAAGATTCATGGCTTTGAAACTTTATTTTTTCTCACAAAACAATTGTGTTCCTATGCGCTTTTTGAGTGATCGATTTCCTACGATCAAATATCAAGAAAAGTAATTGTGCACCTGGATTTTCAAATAGAAAGTAATTTGTAACTCACGTTTCTGATAAATTCATATCAAGTTTGTATTAAAATTTCCAAACACTATGATATGCATATCCATTCGTAGCATAGCTATCTATGACTTCATGTCATTATCTCGAGATTTTTGGATCACACTTTTAGAGAATTCAAGTTAGACTGGGTTGTGCAAATTAGGCCCCTCTGCTTTAAAAAATACTCTGTATTTGGAACCCTATTTGAATCGCCTATCAGAAAGAATAAGAGTTTCAATTTACCGAAAATAGGAACGGTCCTTGGCGAGAGTGACATCATTAGTCTTTGTTAGGTAAGTTATTCATCCCCATTGGGTTTTCAATCTTTATGTCGATAGCATATACATATGAAATATTGACAGATAATGAGTGCAAGATGCTTTAATTTCTTCCCTGGTAGTGCCATATGGTTTGTATCTTCTTCCTGGACTCTCAACTCATCTATTTTTCTGCCGTTTGGCAAATTTGCAGGACACGCAATAGATAGAGCCTAATCGTAAGTATGCTTAACCAATCAAATCAAATCAATGTGTTTGGAAATCAAGATCCATCTATCATTAAGGCTGATTTTTCCGCATTTGAAATTTTGGTTTTGGCTAGTTATAAACGAGGGCCTTTCTCGATTATAAGAAACTGTAAATGGAAAACATATCAAAAGAGATTGCAAGAACAAGCCACGTAACCGATTTGGTTCGAACTAAAGAGTATTAATAAAAATCAGAATGTTGAATTGGTTATGGTAGCGGATTTCATATACAATTCCAATTTTTTTGGAGTTGGTTGTTTGTTTGCGAATTTTCTATTACCACCGCAAAGAATTTGATTCCCCGTAAAGAAATGTAATCAACTAAATCATTCAACTTACTGCATCCAATTATCAAATATATGATGTTTGGTCTACCAACGAGTAAATTTAGAACACTTTCTAAAAAATATGCCTCATGAAAGTATAAAATACCGAAAAACAAAAGTTTACTTGTTACTTACAATTTAAAAATGAAGCGTTTGAAGATGTTGTTCATCAAACTTTTAGCCACACTGTTTAACTTTGAAAGCACATTCCAATCAAAATTCTTGCACAACGTAACAACTAACCCCATCTGAAATGAATAAAAATTCAACTTACAAATCTGCTAGCACAAAACATAATGACGTATTGATCAAATCGTTCCTCCGTGACAAAGACAATTTTGTCGAAAATGCAATGCTGCCTTTCTCGCCCGACACAAAGGCAAAAATAGCTTTCAGAATGCATTGACTTGGCAAATTTTAGACTCTTTTGCCACTGGCTCCAACAAAGAATTCGAGCCAAAGTTATGAGATATGCTGTAGTGTCTGCTCTTACGATATCAAATCCAAGAGTACAATCGACAAGATAAAAGTCACAATAGGAAAATGTATTAAAAATAGAGCAATAGAGACTCTTTTATACTTCTTAGCCTCAGAGCAATAGGGCGGCAAAGTAGTTTTTGATGAGAGAAAAAATCGCTCTCCCTCTTTGACTTTTGTTCCTTATCATAAAGATGAGTAAGACCGAATAATTGAATCAACCCAAGGAGCAAAAAGAGGATATGAAAAGCACTAAAGATTTACTGAACATTAGAAAGCAAAAACAGGAAAAAATCGCTTGTAACTTCTTTTGAGCTTTTGGGTGAACACATCTAGTTTCAGTTTGTTTTTATTTGTAACTTATTGCCACTTTTTTCCCCAGAGATTTGGCGCCTGTTTTTTTCCTTTTTGTATTTTCAGGGCTGTTGACAAGAGACGTTTTTAGAATTCTGAGGTGGCCAAAAAAATGAACCAATAAACCTATTACCCTAAGGGTAATGTGAATCTCTGATCATAATTTGAAGCAAGTTCCAACTAAAGTTAACGCTTTTGAAAATAATTTTGAATGATGTTCTGAACAGGTTGGTGACTTTTTATTTATCAAATTCCCTTCAAATACTTGATTTTGCCACTTAATGCCATTAGACATTTTTTTAGAATATCATCTACTTAGTTTCAGAATGATCCTCGGAAGCTAAATAATATCATTAATATTGTTTTTGTTATTTTACTAGCTGCAGATGGACACCTGAACCGACACCTCCATGTGCTATGTCCTCCTTTGAAAAAGGCCACTGAGTTTCTCATAACTCGTTGCTGATTGGCAGACAAGACTAAATAAAATACCTGCTTGAGGCTTAGTACTGATCGAAGCAACAGCACTTAATACTAGTTTCATGCAATAAAAATGCAACGATTATTTTTCAAAGACTTGTTTCCGCTTTCTTTAATCTTTCAGGAAGCCCCTCATCTCAAATCGTACAGAAACAGAGTTCAAGGCAAAAGTTCAACTCGTTCAACAACTGAGGGCTCAAACCTCCCAACTATTTTTTCGTGGAATTCTCAATTTCTTTTGCTCCAAAACTGATAGCACACCTTTTCCGGTTGTTCAAGAAGAACATGTTTCATAAGTCCCTTGTAACAAAATGAACATAATTGTTTTGGTTCCTAATAACTAGGGTACTTCCTATGGAGAAAGCGAAGGGAAAAAGTACATTCTCACGGTGGTTTGGAAGCAAAAATGAGATGGTATCTATCTACATTCAAAAATCTACATTTACCCTTTTCTTGTCTAAAACACTCAAAACTCAGATTTTGCAAATGATACCTGCAAATTTTAGCTAGCACTGGGGAGCTGACTAAAACTTAACAATCTGAGTTATCAACCTGTCAAGCAAAATAGAACGTAATGTTTCGAGCAAGGGTGGTGGAATTTTGCATGGCCACTCAACTAATCTAGACAAAATGCATCCTCGGATCCATGGACACAACAATCCCACCAAACCTGACTCATTCCTCGAAATTTCTAGCAGAACTTCGTAATCGCCAAAGCAACGAAAAAGTACCTTCTTCCTTTGAAACAACGAGATATCAATTTCCGCCAATGTTTTATCGCGTTTCAAAATGTTACCACCTGCGACATTCTTTCTCAAACAGGAGCCTGAATGTGTTCCTTTGGGTGTCAGTTGAACTCCACGTTCTTTCCCCGTTTGCTTTTACGATCGGGTTCAAATTTGCAAGTATGGTACAATGTTCATGGCATGCATGGCTTCCACTGAGGCGAGTGAAATCCCATGGTTTGACGTCATACTAATAGCCCTGCTAATTGCCCTTCTCCGCTTGGAAACACTTCCAGTATTGTTGATGAATAATGAATCTTGGGTTCTTCATAAATAGATTTATTGTTATTGGCGGTTTTTTCCCATTGGAGATGATTTGACGAGAGGAGGGAGTGCCAAATGTCATCGTTGCATTTTCTGACTATTTTTAGAAGTGCCGTGTTGGCATTATTAATTCCCATGTTATTAATTCAAACAGGAATATCAGCAGTTCCTGGTTAACCCTTTGACTTGAGGATAGGAAAAGTAAATGGTGTTGAATGGGCGGCTGTTGCAAAAACTGACGACATCCGTCTGTAAAGAAGAATTACATAACCTATTGGTTATTGTTCTTCGCTTCAACAAAAGTGCTATGACGAATGGAAATAGGAAAATTACCCGTGTCCCGGTGTTTATTCTCCATGACATCTTCATCATTGGGCCAGATCCAATGGCGAAGATTTTCGAGGTTTGTCTTCCACAAAACCTCTCCGTTCCAATTTCGTAATGTTTCAGTAATTTTCTCCTCAATAAGGTCCCCAAAGAGACCTTTGCTCAAATCCGAGGCCACTTCCATATTGGCTTGAGGCCATTTTTGACTCAAAATGCGATGACAAACATCAAGGAGTAGACTCGAAATAGCTTCATCTCCTCCCAAAACAGAAGGGCCTTTGTGGGAGAGGAGAAAAGTTGGGTATATAAATAAGTATCTTGTGACCTCTTCATCGTTAACTCTACCTGAGGCAATTTTAGTTGGCAAAGTGAATGGTGGAGATTTGGAACCCGTGAGAGATGATTTCCTGAGGGCTTTCAACTTTTGATCAAAGTATTCCAAGTGAAACTCCACAGTGCTTTCAAAGTCCGTTTGCTTTAGGGAAAGAGTCACGAAAAGATAGCCCATTAAAAAGGTAGATGTCACTCATAAACCGGCTTTTATGGGTCTAGAGTTCGTATACTACAGTATGAAGGTCTTCGTACCTCGGATCCGTTCGTGACAAAATTGAAAGAGAAATCATGAGTCAGTGAATTGGACCGTTTTCCAAAAAATCCATCGGGTACGGAGGCGGTGGTTGGGGTCGTCGCTAGGGAGGTAAGTGAGTGATAAGGTCTATTAGGTGAGTAGATGACAGGCACCAATTGGTTGCCCTTGCTTGGATGGCCATTGAAGGTCGAAGGAGTACCATTACTCTCATCCTCGAAATTCGGTAGCGCGTCCTTGATGCTATGGATCACCCCAGAGACAGTTCTCGACAAAAGCTACAGAGATTTGATGAAGATTGAAAGGCTCCCATCCCATCATCACACGCATTTATCTTACCCTGTCAATTTTACTCTCATCAGAGCCAGATTTTTTGGCATATTCGATCTGTCCATTGTTACCATACGCCAGGAAATCTCCCAATTCCCGACTCACGGCCACGCTAGGTTGATGGCAGAGTGTGACCAGCCATTTCTCCAAAAATAGGCGCTTATTTTCGAGACTTTGCTCGCTATGTTTGGAAAAAGGAAGATTCAACCATTTACTCGGGTTCTTAATACCCTTGATCTCAGCTCGTAGTTTGGCATTATCCTCTAGACGAGCATGGAGGTTTAGGA
Source organism: Tigriopus japonicus (assembly GCA_010645155.1). Taxonomy (NCBI): domain Eukaryota; kingdom Metazoa; phylum Arthropoda; class Copepoda; order Harpacticoida; family Harpacticidae; genus Tigriopus; species Tigriopus japonicus. The sequence goes on from CM021315.1 coordinate 5,153,468, forward strand.
ACTCCTTAAACTTCCGTTTGACCACGCGTGGTTGGAGAATGTACCGGAAACTGCTGCCAGGCAAGGTCGGCTCAACGTAAATCCCATCGTAATGGATACAGAACAGAGGATAATCCTCTTCCCCACTGAAGGAAGGGGCTTCGCCTAGAGTTGGAACTTCGATCTCGGGGATTTTGATATCGATGATGAGTCGGCCGTCGGTGGGGACGTCTTTGACGTCGAGAATATTTTTATCTCTATGCAGGTTTTCGTCACCCTCCTGAGACATGAACACGCTGTCGTTGGAGCCAGAATCCGATCTCTGACGTTTGTCTAACAAGGCACGAAGTTTGGAGATGCTATTCTCCAAGTTGTCACTTTCCTCATAATTCAGAGAGTCTCCAAGAGGATCTCCTTCTTCAGGGGTTTGAAAGTTGTTGTTGATTATTTCTTTGACGTGGTTGGGAGCTTCATCGGTCAACATATCCACTGAGGAGTGACGCCTCCGGCTCTTGTTTTGACGTGTGTCCGAAGGTTTAGCCTTTGGGTGGGATAGGTCAGGACTGTTTAATACTGGGACCTTGGCTGCCAAAGGGGATGGAGTGTCGTTTTTGGTCTTTTTGGGTGAGTCTAGTTGGAATGATTCATTAGAATTGGACCGCCACATTTTGTTAAAGGACTTGAAGGCAATGTTGTCGGGCAAAAGTGGTCCCGCAGTGGCAGAGAACAACCCTCCTGAAAGTAAAATAAGGAAAATTTGGATGCATTTTTGAGTTTTGATGTAGTGAGCCATTAATATGGTTGTCTCACCAAGGGCATTAGAAATCTTTCCCGACGTTTGCGATTCTCTGCTGAATCCTGGAGCCGAGTCTTGCACACTCGAATAGCCGGTGAGATCCAAGGTGGTTTTTCTAGCCAAAAGTTTCTGATTGGCGATTGGTCTGTTGACTTTGACCACTTCCGACTTGCTTTTCCTGTATTGTCGGGGATGTTTGTCTAAGTTGTCTGAGACTGAAGTGTTTTCCCCGTCTTCTTTACGAGTCTCTTTCAGGAGATTCTGATGCGTTTCGCCAATCAGTAAGGACTTCCAGAACAAAGGATCAGAATATGTATCGAAGAGACTTTGGAGCACTTGTTTTGCTATGATGTCGACCACGACATCAAAGACAACCTTGGTTGAAATCGTGCTCGAAACCTGAAGGTGTCCAAACAGGAATTGGGTAATACTGCGAAAATACAGCTCCATGTTTTGATTTGTGTTTGACTGGACAAGGAGCGGATGAGAGAATTGGAAGTTTGATTCCAAGTCTTTAGAACCATCACAGGAAAGGATCTTTTGGTAATGAAAGCGTACAATTTGGAGCCCATCACGAACGAGGGCTTGAAAGTCGAGTTGTCGAAGGTTGTCCGTGAGTTCAGTGAGGATTCTCCGCAAGTCATTTTGGATCTCCTTGTCCAAAGTCTGGCCTTTACTGATCTGTTCAGCCCAAGAAGAGACGTACAGAAGTAAAATATTTTTGACATATTTTTCAACTTCACTCTGCAAGTCCGCTTGAGCGGCTTGTCGAGATGGGGATGAGTTTGGTGAAGATCTGACACTTTGACAGGTCTTTTGAAAAGGCCACCGATAGAGCAACCATTGATTGATCTGGCCTTGAAGAACCCTTCGCAGTTGGCTGTCCGTTTCTCGGCTGCTTAGCAAGCTGATTAGTTGATCTGAAGGATGAGTGACAACATTACATTTGGCCTTGAGTTCAAGGCATTAGCCAAGAACACGCCTTACCTGCTACAAAGACTGTTCCAAAGGCAGTGAATACCAGCAAAAACACTTGACCCAGAACAATCCACCTTGAACTAGTGAAAATTGCTTGCAGAAAGAGGCTCAATACCACTGTCACTCCACCAATGAGACTAATTTTGCAGATGGCCAGTTGTTTTGACCAATCCAAGAGTTCCATTGTGCTTGCATCACATTGTCACCTTCAAGGGTTTCCACGAAAAATGATGTCAAATAGCATCCGGAAATTGTTGGAAATGAACGTCTTGGACTGACAGCTGTGAAACAATAACTGATCAAGCAGAGGCTTGATAAGGCATGTCCCTCTGTGCCGATCCTTAAAGAGCTGTGGCCAGACAGGGAATTCGTATTCGGTGAAGCAGTCAGCTGAGGAAAGGCCGCGGCCTTCTTCCAAGTCCGTGTTCCTGCAAATAAGGAAGAAAAAGAGAAAGGAACGAGGGACGTTTGTTCCACATCCACACGCCTTCCATGGATCCTGGGTTTAGGGGGGACTGACGCTTGCCCTATGTACTTGAGTCGACGCCACTCACTCAAGAGGAGTTTTGCTTTTACGTTCAATCTCTCTTCTACTTTGAGCGATCCTTGTCCTTAGACGTCTCCTTATGAAGTACGACAACCTCTCTGAATCCCCAACCGTAATTTGTCATCCACAATTGCCATTGCGGTGCCCATGCACACTTGACTATGGCAAATTAAGTTCTCATTTAGACCAAAGAACGAATCTGGATGTTCGAAGGAAATAATTCTTTGATGTTTTGTAAACTTCATTCAAGAATCAACGATATGTAATCTTCTGACAACAGTCTTCCAAGAGATAAGTTTACTCGCTTTTTAATAATCCCGACAGGCGACAAATCAAATAACTGATGCAGGGAAGCAGGGAATGGAATCCTTGTTGATTCTTGAGATTGCATTATTAGCCTTATATATCTCTTTATGCCGAAGTCAAAGGAGAAAGAATCGACTGAGGAGGAGGACAAAGGTCCTCGTTCCAAGAAAATGGATTTGATAAGATAGCAGATTTTTGCAGTATTTTATGTTTCTTGGCCCACTTATAAAAACTTATTGATTTAAGCAAATTATTTTTTGCCTTTTATGATTGACACTTAACCGGGAAAAATAATCTTTGTACATTGGTGCAAAACTTTATTTTGCGTTTTTTGTTATAGTATTTTCTCCACCAAGAGGCTGCAGCCCATATGTGGTCCCAAGGGCAATTTTTGGTTGGCCCAAGAGCTAGGGGGAAAGACTGAAATAGTGGACCTAAAAGCCATCCTTGATACTGTTCTTGTCCAAAGCAGGAAAATGTGCAAATTTTCATCTTCTGTTCATGAACACTTTGTGATTTTCAACTGTAAATTGAAAACCGAAAATTGTAGTGTTCCTGATAGTCTAACAGGGTCTACCTACACGTTGGCTGCCGACCCTGTTGTCGAGCTTTCTGCCAAAAAAGGTGCCTTGGTAAAAAACCTTTTCCTTGCCCTTTGGGTTTTTGTGAACTCCGTAGACAGTGTTATTTAAGTGAGTTGATATGTCATGTATAAACTTCTCCCAACTAAAAATTGAGGAATTGAACAAACGCTATTTTCGCTCTTATTTAATACCCTCTCTTTTGACATGGCTCTATTTTGATTCGCTCTCTTATGAAGCGGCTCTATTTTGAGCCGGTGCTATTTTGATTCGCTCTATGATGTATTCTACAGTTCTACTGTTCACTGTTCTACAGGTCGCTCTACAGGTTCCTCTAAATTGAGACTCGGTTTCTGTTTTTCAGCTCACCTTACATTCATTTGTCAAAGTGGTCTTAAACACTTTTGCAACACCAGATGCCCAACATAGGCATGCAAAAGCTCAAATTTCAACATGGTCAAGAATGGTCTTCACGACGGCTTTGAATCTTCCAACTACCGCCTGAATACATGCACAAACCTTAGACGATTTGACCCTTATTGAATTGACTGAAAGCAGCATATTCCTTCCTCTCCCGAATGGACTGTAAATGAAAAGGCTCATACAAACGAGGCCTGGAGATGAATGAAAACATTCATCGTTGCCAAGAAAGCATTTAGAAAACATTTTTACTGTAAGTTTGAACAATTTGTGCACCTAAGAGAAGGAGCTCCATCTTGTTGAAGGAGCAGTTCAGATGCCGTTTTTGCTAATTTGAAATTTTCTTATAAAAATATATTGGTTACAAAATATCTTCACAAAAGAAAAAAAATATTTTGTTGCTACAAAAAGCGACAAATTTCAAAATGTAACGCACTGACGGCAGGAAACGGTTGAAGGGACAAGTAAATGCCTTCTTCGTGATGTTTCTCAGTTTTTTTTGTCGTTTGCATATATCATGGATATCTAATCGAAGTATATTTAAAAATACAACTTTAAAGCTCAAATGTCAGTCTTCGCTTGAACTTAACATGTGTGTGCCACAAATCCCATATATGAAAAATGAAACAAAACCTTCCCAAAAGGTTTTGAAAACAAAAACAAAAATCTACAAATTGGTGTTTTGAAGTCACTTGAAAATCAGCCCCAAAGCCACAAACAATAGTTGAGAAACATTCTTGTTTCCCCATGGATTTTGCGAATTATCCATTGGATTTAGATTTTAACAAAGTAAAGACAAGATACGTGATTTTTTTATTATTAATATTCGGTTTTTTTGCAAGCTACTCGTACTATCCAATCAATTCAGTTTTTTATTCTTAGGGTATTGTCTCAGAGTTCGAAGAAAACATCCTCTTTGAAACAGTTATTCAATGTAAACACTTAATCTGCTTTGTTGTAGGACTACTCGAGGTTTTCTCTGAAAGTGAAGGTGCTTATTTTGGTGCATCGAACGAGCATTCATTTCTGCATAGCGACAAAACGGCTCAGTGAACATTAAATAAGCATTTAAATTAGACACTTGTCTTTGATATTTTCCTTGAACATGGTAACAAGTCATCCGATTACACATGATCCAAGCAACCTTTGTATAAACAATACATGTTATTTTTTCCAGTCAATATGCATTCCACACGGAGGAAAATCATTGCAATTTTAAGAATTGCTGCAATTTTAAAAATTAATCTATTTTCAACTAACGAATTCATAGCACAAAAGTCTGAACTTCTTCTCCGTTCATATTTTTTTTTCTTTCATTTAGGTTTGAGTGCTTCTCAGTTCAATTGGAATGCACAATTGTCGAATGAAATTGAATAGTACTTTGGTGAGAAAAGTCATTGAGATCAGAAATGAGTCCCAAATGAATCATATGTTCGCAGAAATTTGAAATGCTTCAGAGATTCTTCAACGAGAATATTGGTTGGTGCCTTTTTGAATCTGATTTCAATAATTTGTCACAGAAGTCAAACAAGGTTTTAATTGTGACACGCGTGTAAAATGATTCAATTGTGGGGAAAACCCTTACACAAGAAATACATTTGAAATGCTTTGCTTTGGGTAAGAGCTTGATTTGCCCGGAATAATCGCCGCAATTGGAATTATCGTTCAAGTGGATGTGACGAAACTTTGAACACTTTTTAAAAGCCACTCAGCCAGTAAAAAAAGGTACTTTAGATCAAGAGAGTGGTCGAAAAAATTATCTACAATTATCTGGTTGTAGGGCATGTGTTTAAATTTTTCCTTGGTTGATAGAGCTACGGATCAAGCAACGTGTGAATTTCAAGCTGTAAAATCATTATCAATGCTTTATTCTTTACGGAGACTTTATGACCTTTTTGCAAATTCTAGCAAAATAATTAGCTTTGTTTCAAACGGACATGATTTCATTCCATTTTTGCTGGAGGGTTAAGAATACTGCAAAATGCATACATACTTAAAATTCCGATTAATAAGTCGAATTTAAAAAAGTCCTCTTTAGTTGTGTAAAGCAATCCGATAGAATCACTCTCGACATTCGAAGAGCCATCAAATCACCAAAACAACGTGTAATAAACTATAGTTTATTAAAATGAAAAATGCAAATTGTTAATGAATGTGTTAGTATATTTTCTTAGGCAATGACACTTTGTACATGGATCTTGTTAAAAGTCAAAGAGGACGGTTTAATACACGCTTCAAGAGCCTACCTGAAAGAGACAAAAGTTAGCTTAAAGTGGGTTTTCTGAATGCGCGGACTCATAAATTATATGAGAAAAATAAACAGGAAAGTGAGTTTGAAATGGTGTTTTTCAAGGCATGAGATGAGATGGAAAAACAAGACACCAACCAGTTGTTACACCTCTTTGTTCCTGAAAAGTTGATTTTTCCAAATGCGACAAGTCATATAACGCCAGTTGTAATATGTGGGGCAATATTTCAATAACCAAAAGTAACTTTTTCACTTGCCACTCGACACAGCATTGTTCTTGGGCTTAAATCTTTGTTTGCATGTTTTTCCATGCAAAGCATAGAGTTAAGTAGAGGTGACACACTCTACCTAGACTTTCTAGCATTTTGCCACATGTGTCTAAGGTCAATTAGGGCAACTCAATCGCAACCAATTATCTTTCCTCAGGCCTTGTAATTGGGTGCAAACTAGTTGATGGTTATAGTAAAAAAATCCAGCATTAACTTAATTCTACTCTTTAAGAAAAAGGTGATCAATAGCGCCAGGAAAATATTTTTTTTTGCTGTGGAGCAGAAATCCCAGACGTTTCACTACATAGTGAGGCTGACGAGCGGATCATCAGCTGACCTTACTCCTTGAAACGTCTGGAATTTCCACTCCACAGCAAAAAAAATCAGGGCCCTGTGATCATGAATTGTAATTGAAACTTGTTAAATGCTGCCTTAAATGAGGTCAGTGGATCAACTTCTACTTATTCTCTTCAGAGTGGGGGGAGCCAAATTCAGTATACCAATATTCGTGAAATTGTAGTGATTCGTTTTGAAGCTTTAATTTTGTGTCCAAGAATAACTCGAGTTAAAGAGTGGGAGTATTTCTTGAATATATTGATAACTGATTGATAATAATGACTCGGTTTGCTTGAAAATATGTGGCTTTGGGAGGACCCACCATGTCAACATTGCCTGCGGATTGGCTTCTGGTGGTTCTCTGGCTTGTTGGTTGGTTGGAGGAATTCATTTCCAAATCACGCCATTGAAAAAAAAATATTTTGCATAAATACATTGGGAGAGTTATTTGAAATACAGTTTTGAACTCGGGAGGACCTACAGATAAATGAAAAGTTTGAGTTTCTCTCCTCTTGCATATTATATAAGTTATTACTAGGGGTGCAGATTTCAGGCAAATAAGATTTTATGCCCCAAAACATGTTTAATTGCTATTTGCTAGCTTTTAAAGCTCATTTGCCATTTTTGGGCAAATAAATACAAAATTAGTCGGTTTTTGGGCAATTAAATGCAAAATTTGTCGGTTTTTGGCCACATTAAAGAAAAAATTGTTTTTTGGGCAAAAAATAGGCAAAAGAAATTTTCGGTGAAAATAGTTTATTTACAGGATATATTGATTATTCAACGGAATCAAAATATTTTTTATTACATGCTCATACACTTACATTCCATTTTATTGTTGGTAAAACATAATGCTCATTTTCCGAATTTAGTGGCCAGTTTTGCGATATTTCGGTAATTTTTCGTGTCTATTTGCCATTTCTTTATTTATTTACCATTTTGTTTGCCATTTTGGACGTTTTTATTTGCCATTTTTTGGGCCTAAAAGGCATGTTTTATTTGCCAGAAATCTGCACCCCTGTTATTACACAAGTTGTTATTAAATGTAATATCATATTATATTACTTAAGTATATAAAGCATGAAAACTAATCAATTTTTGATACCAAATACTTTACATTTTTCTTGGAAATGATGATTAATCATTATGTTTCATGTCTGAAATGCAAAAATTTGGTTATTTATCGTCCTTTTGAAGTTATCTAAGAAATTAAACATGGCATGTACAATGTGGTTATGATCATTAACGTGTAACTTAGAGCCGTTCATTGACCAGTAAACTAAAAATGATAAAGCTCAAAGTTGTAGCAAAGTAAGTCCTCCCGAGCTTAAAACTGTAATGCACAAAGCTCTCCCATTTTGTTTTGGCAAATCATTATTTTCAATGGCGTGAAGAAGAAAGGAATATTTTTTTCGGTTAAAAAATGATGAACGGAATGGAATATGATGTACATACTCTTTTACCTGAGTATATGCATTATATAGTGCAAGGAAAAAGTGCATGGTGCTCATCTGAGGCAAAGACACCTTTGAATAAGACGGAGCTGAGTGAAAAAATGCCACAAAGTAAAATCGTACCATGACCATTGGAAAATATTAAAAGGCTTCATTGGTCATTTGTAACAATATGATAATTGGATTAAGAGCCCTTAATCAGGAATCTTCTTTAGTATGAAGAAAAACGAATTGTGGGTTCTGTTGTTGTATGAATGAGATGATCGTCAATGCAATTCACGACTTTAAATTTGGAAGATTCTCTTGCCATTGAGAACATCCCATTGTTCATCCCACCCTTTTAATTTTCTTTGTAATTTCTTTAAAAACATGTTGCTGTGAGAATTTTATTTTATTGAACCTTGGTTTAGGCTTAAAAGTTGTTCTCAAATATGCAGATTTATCTTAGTTGCAACTAATTTTATGATTATCAATCCTTGCTTTCTTTTATAAAAGTTTACAAAGATATTATTTTGTGTAAACAGGGTGAGGCAGAATTAGTGAACATGGTGAAATAACTACTGATGTGTTTCGAGTTGAAAAAAGCTTACCATGACTTTATTTCTCAACAAGAGAAGACATCGAATCTCCCAGTAAAATATGGCAGCAGTGCCAACTCAAAGTCCATCGGCATTCAGCAATAACTATGATTGAACTTGAATTCGATTTTGCTTCGAGTGTTGCCGTATTCCACATTGTTTAGATATTTCGAAAAAAAGTTTAATAAAGCCTACCTATTTGAATTGCAATTAAACTTCGAGTATAAAATGCCAGCACTCCCAACTCGAAACCCATCACTGAGAAAGAAACCCTTTGCTATCAAGGTCAATTGAAAGTACATTGCATTGCTGAAACAAGTCATTTCTACTTTTACATAATATAACTAAAGCTCTAAAAAAATGCAAAACCAGACCAAAGGGACTAAGACAAATAAATAAAAAGAAAGATCAAAACGGATCACCAAACATTACAACCCACTAAAATTTCATCTATTGACAAAAAGCCTTCCCAAAGCAAATCAAGGCCGATAAAAGAATTCAAGAGAACTAATGTGAAAAAAACTACGCTTTTTCTCTTTTTATTCGCAAACACGATAAGAAAGAATTATTCAAGATAAGATTGAATCAGTGGTACTTGAAGACAAAGAATAAACCGCCAAAGGTTCCGCGATTTTCAGTTTAGAGTTCCGTTGGCCCTTTTCCAGATTTTAATAATATCAGAATGTTCAAAAATAATACAGTCTTTTTCCACAGCTTTTATATCATGTCCTTGAGTCTCAGCCACCTCCACCAAAGCTTCAGCCAACTGCTTTGTAGAGATGGACCACATGTTCCCAAAATCCATCCAAGACGACAACCATTGAGCCAAATGTTCCCAAGGCCGGTATTCAGAGCGGGAACATCTCAAAAGACCAGGTCGATAAATGAAAAGTCGTGTGAATTGAAGTGCAGCCACCAAATCTTCACTCTCACCTTTGACTCTTGGAATGAAGAAATTGGAGCCAGAGTTGGACATGAAACCAGTGACCAGATGGAACTCTTCACATCCATCACGTTGTAAAACTTTAGCAATACGAAGTACTAGATTTCGTTCCACTTCGATGAATTCAGCCTGGTGGGAATAAAAAAGTACGTTTTATTGAGTTTGACTTTTGTGTTGCGAAGAAAGACACGTCAGACTTACTCTGGATGACTTTTGAAGCGTCGTGCCAATGCAACAAAATCCAATATCGATGCCACAAAAGTTGTAAAGCTCGTCAATCTCCAACTTGTCAAAATCAATAACCCATTGTTCCACATTCTTCAGATGCTCGAATTCTTCGCGATTTTTCCTTACAACAGCGATAATCTTTTTGATCGAAGACCTCGGAAGCCTAGCAACGTATATATGTATGTGCTAAAAAGGATTTTTCTTTAGTTTTTACCTGAGGTTGAGACAAGATAAAAGTTCTTTGCCTGTGGCACCGGAAGCCCCAAAAACTGCGACTGTTTTGGACATTCTCTTTTTGCGTCTGCCTAGCGAAAGATCCCTTAAATTATTGCCTAGAGCTGTTCATACGGATGAGCAAATATTGAGTTAACTAGAACCGAGATTTACCCAAGTTGCTTTGGTTTATCTGGAAGGTAAACATTGGTGGCGGCAATTCGGTTCATTGGTGGAGGAAACAGATCTTTTGACTCCAAAAGAAACTTCAAAGTCACAAATAAGATCAGCGAATTGATTCTGCTTTCGGGGAGAGGATGGTCAGAAATCCTATTATAATACAATTTTATTAAAAAAACAGCCCCAATGGGGGCAAGATGAACAATGCTTCTAAAACCTTAACTAATAACATTTCGAATTTGAAATATAAAGCTTGATCTAAATTTGTGCTCAATTAAGAGCTCCGTAAATTGTGCATAATGGAGTAGTTGGAATAGCTTTTCTGGACCATAAAAGTTCATTTTTTTTAAATAAATACTCACAATAGCCGGTATCTATCGCAAATGTTACCGAGTGTTTTCATTTAAGACATCTTCATTCCAAACCACACCAACTTCAAAACGCCGAGTGCATTTTGACTGCATACTGTGGAATGGAGTTTTTCTAAGCTTTTGAGCTTTTTAACCGTTTGACGTGTTAATGAGACATTTTCCCGTTTTACAAGACCCCTTATTCGAGATAATGTTTTTGGGGGCTATTATTCGTACTTGTTCCAACTTTCATCCGCTTTCTACTGAGATACCTTTCTACTGAGATACCTTGTTACCCTACTGGGAGCTGTTTTTATGTTTGCTTTACAAGCTCAGTAATGTGATATTGGTCGACTAAACTCTTCAATAACTTTTATAAGGAAGTCGGTTTTTTAACATTTTTTCTTTTAGCATAAACCATGATATAATATGGGATAAAAGTCCATTGTGCAACGAGTTTCTTTTTATCCAATTCCAGTTTGACCTTTCAAAATGATTGACTTGAACACGCAGTCAAAGACGGTCGCGTCGATCGAGAAAGGTCATCATGTCAGATGAATCGATTGACCATCATTCTGAGACAAACATTCAAAAAGAAGCATAAGCTCAAAACCAAGCACAAAGTTCCAAGTACCAAGAATGCACTAATCTCAGATGAATGAGTCTGGTCCTTGGATGCATTAAACTGTAGCGTAACTTTCATCTAATTGTCAGGTACCTCTAACAGGTATGAACGTAGGGGGTGACTGAGGGAGGGCTGCGTCTTTTACACCAAACTACACCATGACAAAGAGCAAGAATGTGCAGTGCGTATGTAGCACTACGTATGAAGGATGTGTCTAGCTAGCTCTCCACACTCTCTGCGACACCACGTGTATGTAGTATGAGGTAGCGGGCTAAATGGAGAGAAATGTCATTCCCATGAGCAAGGATTTTGTTATGAACACAGTTTGCTGTTTCTCTGCTTCCCCAGTCATGGCGCCAAATTCAAAAATACGTCAATAACCTCATGTGCTTGTGCTTTCACTCGAAATGCAAAGGGTTCCAAGCTCCATCAATGAGTTGGACTCAGTTCAAGAAATGTACTTGCAACTCAACCAACATGACTATGGGTCAAATTATTAAAAATCAGAAAATAATGTGTACCCAGAGGGTACATTCAAATATCAATTCAAGAGTACCAATCAAAACTTTCTAACCGTTTGACATTTAGGACTCGTGCATCATTTGGTCAACCTGGCCCACTGTCCAGTTGTATTTCAAAGCATAGATATGTATAGATAGGACAGGCCCAGTCAACTCTCCCTATGATTTTGTCGCATGATTCTGGGGTTAACTCCCTCCAGGAAAGACTGGTTACCTTTTGCAATCACCCGCCAACTTGGGCCTCAGTGTAAACAACAACAAAGAACTTTAAGACAGTCAAGAGAAGAAAAAACTTCAAATTGCGTGTTATCTCATCTAAAAACCCAATTGCAGTGGGTAGGAATACCTGTGTTTTCAGATGCCACAATTATGTCATTGATTCAAAGGCTCTAAAGAACTTTTTGAGCCAAGCTTGCTTGTCAATAGTGCCCATAATCCCCCATGCCCTGGCTTTGAACATTGATTTGGATGTTTGGCCGATAGTATTTGTGTTTGCCAAAGCAAATTAAGGTGTCTGAGGCATATCAAAGAGTGGTTTTGAAACAGTGGTTTCATTTGTGTTGGAAAAGAGCTCCTGAACTGAGGCTTCCATGATCAAGACCAAGAATCATTTAAGCAATGGTGCAATGCCATCAGTTTGTCAAGAAACTGTTTGTCAATGCCCAGTGTTCTCTAACTTTTGATAATTAATACATCAATAGTCCTTGGAAACTTTGGGCGCATTAACAAAACCATTTTCCACCTATTGTCCCACAAAAATGAAAATGTCATATCTATACATATCTATGTTACGAAGTCAGAGTGTTTAACAACGCAAAGAATAATCTCAGGATAACACAACCTCTTAATCATAACATTTCTGACATTCTCAAGTTCGAGTTTGACCAACGTATTTCATGTTTGAGTGTGCTTTGGGTGTTGGGATGACAATGGGCTTGGATACTAATGGTAAAAGAAGTTATTTTTGTGACCCGTTTGTCTACAATATCAGCTCAAAAATTGACAAATTTCTGCCTGGGCAGTCGAGCCACTCTTCTTTTTAGAGCACTTTGAGGTGCTCTGCCCAACTCCAGGCTACCAAAGCCAAAGTAATTTACCACGCAAGCGGCTGAGTGGGAGTGTCTCTTCTCTCCATTTAGCCCTCTAGTATGAGGGATCGATTTTTCAGGCACAAGCTTCACACGAGAACCGGAGTTGGTGCGGTTTCTTTCATAGATATTGTTGCTCCAAGGCAGACCAGATGATATTTTTGCCTAATATCCTTCGAGTCCTTGAAACATCTAAAAATATACGAGGTCAGCCTATGCCTTCTCTTTGAGGCGGGGAACGTTGCTCCTAAGATGGTGATAGGGACACCAGTAGCTAAACCTTGTCTTGACGGTCCAAAAAATCGGTGGTCAAACAACTTGAAAACGGGGAAATCACGAGAAGACAGGGACCATGCTCTGTCTATCCGTTTAATAGGTTAGTAAGAATGTGTCGTTCTCTCACTCTAAATGAACTAGTCTCAGCTTCTCATTGTGCGTAGCGGGACATCATTGTGAGCGAGCTTTGGACATCACTGTCATCAGTGGACACTTGAGGAGTTGAGTGAGGGGCTTCACCACTCCAAGTTGCCAAATACCATTGAAGGTGTCAACATCGTGGCACATGATAGTTCAGTGAATTGTAAGTGAAGGATGTCCATGGCGTTGTCTAAATCATCTCAAGGGACATATCGACATCAAAATCAGAACTTTTTCCCGCTTGGAAGACCCCATGCCTTACCGTCACCCATGGAGACCTGGGAACAACATCAGAGATTGGCCAGGTCTCAACCTCAAGTGAATTTGCATGATTTACCAAACTCGTACCATGTGGGTCGAAGAATCCTTCCACTGCCTGGTGGAGGGAGCTTGGCAGGGGATTCTAAGAGTAGTAGTAGTAGTAGTAGTCATGGGAATAGTAGTAGTACATCTTGCTCCACTTCAGTGACGTCTAGCGGACAAGCTCGGCCAGTCAAATCCAGTACGGTGTCTCGAACAGCTGTCAAGTCAGGCGATGCTTCAGGTGAGCTGGCTTCACCTTACTCCAATCATCATCATCCTCTGCCTCCAAACCAGACACAGCATCATAATAATAATATCAAGGTAGGCCCTACTTCCATAAGTTTATAGCTTGTTAGGTTGCTAACATGAATTTGCTTACATTCTTGTGCATGTTCCAGCGGGATGGACAGGAATCTGACACCGTGCGGAATGTGCGGATGCTATTAGCTAAGCATCGAAGTGTTCCAGATCTCCATCAGCAGTCGATGGAACAAGGTGACACGACTGTCGACGCCGGGCACATCGTTCAAAACCCATCACTCACTTCCAGTGCCACTCAATCGGATCCTTTCTTGTCCTCATCTGCCTTCCCGGGAGATAGTTTTCCCGCAACGGGTCAGCAACTCATGGCGGCCAGTTTGGACCAAGAGATTGATGATCTGGATGAAGATTCCGAGCAAGAGCTCTTAAGACATCTGAGCCAAAGTCAGGCGAGAATGGAACAGATTAAGAGAATGTTGGTAAACCAAAGAGGTTTCATCGTACAAGCCTTGAAACAATTGGCTGAGAGTACAACGTCGGAGAGGAGATCCAATGGTGCGTCATGTCATAATTGTTCCACACAGCCGGAGGAGATAGATCCAGCGGAAAGGGATCGAACCATTGGTAGCTCCATGAAGTATGCCGCGGCCACGAAAAGTCTTCCCAAATCTCAGATGAATGAAGAGCCTGAGAAGCTTCATGAGCACGTGGGTGGGAAACTATGTCCCATGTGTGAAGCTGCCTTTCCCGATGATATTGATGAGGAAATATTTGAGAGCCACGTGGTCGAGCATTTCTGTTATGAAGATGCTGATACCTTGAAATACGTCCCTCTCGACGAACTGACACCATAGCTCAGAATGGATCTCTCTACCTTTGATTCAATACCAAAGATGTTATTTCTCACATATCGTATTTAAGAATATACCTAAACAAAGAAAAAAAAGCAAATGAAGATGGGTAAACTAAGGCTTAAAAAAAAGACGTTCGTCATTTCAATGATGGTGGACAAGATGTGAACGCATGCATGGTGTTACAGGATCACGCAACCTCTTGGGAACACAAAGCCTCCAAAGAACAGTCGAATCATTGTGTGCGATGGGGATTTTTCCATTTAATTGAAATCATTAAACAAGATAAGTTCAACTTGTTCAAGGCATCAGAATGACCTTGAAAGTTTTCACTCTAGGAGACGAATTGGTAGAGTGATGAGGAAAATCAGATGAAACCATTCTGTTTTGATTGGTTGGATCTTTCACACGGCCAATATCACAACTTTTAGGGGAGACTTTCCTTGCAAAAGCGGTGCCAAACACACCAAACTCAAAGTGGACTCGAATGAGCTCTTTTCTTCTAACTAAATAACTTGAAACCCAATCGAAATGCAGAACCCACAAAGAACCACCATTTTCTGACAAAGGGACCCTAAAGTCGTTTCCGAAATTTGAGCCGAGTTAATTCATCAACCTGACGGACTTTGAAGTGGCGATGAAACTAAATACCTTGGGTCCCAATTATTGTTTCCATTAGTTGCTTCTACTCTTTATTTCTAGCAGTAAAAGAGATTGCTGTCGTTTTTCACTCAGTCATCATAACGAGTCCCAATGTTCCCTCTCGAAATCAATCCTGCGTTCCACTCAGTTTCATTTCGTAAATGATCACATCGCATTTCAAACCATTGGAACCTTGAACATACATCTTTTATCGGTAGGAACGATAGCTATGGAACATCATAGAGATTGATCTCGCAGGAAATAGTGCTCACTAGACCTTCGATGAATTGAAGATACATGTATGGAACTTACTCGCACTTATTTCTCCACCGAGTAGAATTAATATTGGGATTCGAGAAAATATCCCAATAGCAAAAATGACCCGGAGGAGACAGCGAAAGGTTGCCAAAAGTGACGTTATCCGGACGCTTTCAAGACATCATCAATCTCTCAAGTCTTGCACCAACGTGTCATAGTTTTGTGTGTACAATACAGTGTACATTATGCTTACATTCACTCACGTGGGTGAGATTTTTTTCTTGGATCAATCTTGCGACGGACGTGATGGAAATTTCACCGCGGTTTTTTTCATAAAAGGGGGAACGATCATTTCCCAGCTATTTATGAACCCCTAGATGTTGACGCAGAATCGATCCTGTTGTTTGAAACGAGTTGGATGAAGCTCCTCTCAAACTTTGTTCTTTCCTTTTTCCATTTATTAGACGAAAAACCTTTTTTGAGATATGAGTGTCCGCTAGACAGGGCCAATCTGGAATCACAAGGTGGAATAATCAATCAGTGCTCGTCTCTGTCTGTCTGTCGGTTTAAGAAAAGCTCCGCAAGCTGAGCAGCCTTGCTTGGCCAAGGCCGAATGTTTGAGATTTGGTTGGATCTGGATCCAATGGAGCCTGACAAAAAAAGCAACTTTGACGTGATCTGTGTGTTTCACTCCAAGCGTGTTGATGAAGAAAACGAAAAAAGCTATATCATCCGATTATGACATATTTCCAAGGCCCCCTGGAATCTCTAGACCTATCCATTTGATGCGGGTATAGAATTTTGTGGCCTTATAACATATCGCCATCATTGTGGCATCTCCCGCTCTCATTTCACTCCGAACGAATGAACGCACTAGTACTCTATGTAGTCAACGCAGCATCGCCGTGGCCTTTTTTCCTCTTTCCTGAACATCCTTGGCCTCTCCCTCTTTGCCTCCGTCCCCTCTTCCCTTTGGCCTCGTTCACTTTCGAAGCCTACTCTCTTTCTTGTCTATTGTACCTCTTGAGCTTCGAGCTTCGAGCCTCGAGCCTCAATTCGAAAATGTACCGTCGGTCTTTTTTCCCGACGACAAACGGTAAAGTGGGAAGCAACGAGTCAGTCTAAACTTTGGCGAGACTTTGGTGAGTTCATTGCGTGTATCAGAATTTCATCGGAATGCTCATCGGAACTATTCAGTGAGAGAGGTAAGAACCATCCATGAATGAATGCCTTTGAAATGAACTTTCAGAGGGCAATAAAACTTGATTCAGGATGACATTGATACAAGGTAACCAGAAGCAATTTGGACTACTCTCACCCGCAAACCACAAGTGTTCATTGTGAAAATCACTTTGGTTAGCTCTCCCCTCACGGTTTCTCAGGATGGAGAGAGGCTTATTTGTAATTTGTATTGACAGTCCTTGTGCACATGGTTTATGTTGGGCCCTTCTCGAGGTATTTGAAAGCAGGCAATCTCCTTTGCACTAAGCTATCCAATCAAATCCAATCAATGGCTTCAGTGGATTAGCTCCTTTAGACTTGCCCACAAATACCCATAGAAAGACCAACTCAAATACTAGTAACTACACGACTGCCAGGAATAATGTCTAGCTTTGAATGGGAAATGGGCTTTGATTTCTTTGGCCGTTGTTGTTAAGCTCTGAAGGATTTCAAATAGAAATTTCAAGAGCTGTCCTGGTTTCAAGAGGGTTTTGAGTGCTCTTAAGGTAATGATGCAAATAATCTATGTACATACAGTACGTACAAACAGTTTTGTGATTCGCCGAAGTGTTTCCTGAATTGTGATTAAATTAAATTGGATCTTTGGATGTCTTGTACTCCCATGGACCTACTTGTCAAAGGTTGTCAAAATAGATGACGCTTTTTGTTGATGCCAAAGTCCACGAAGTACAAAGGATCATCTCTTCAATTGGTGTTGGTTTCTCAGGAACCCTTTTGGTGTCATCTGAGGCAATGGTTTTCCGTTCAAGGGGAAGTTTTTGATCGGAAATGCTCCGCTTATCGACAAGTCCCAAAAGAGATAGTAAACGAGAGTGTGCCAGCAATCGAGTACCCAAATAAAAGTGTTTTCTTAGAATGTTCCATAAGGCAATGAAAAAACAAGCCGTGTTATTCTTCCCCAAATTGCCTAGGCCTTTCTGGCCTTGTATTACCCACTTCATGGTTATTGTTCGGTTGGTTTGAATGAGAAGAAGGTTAACAAATATTTATTTACACCGCCCATAATGCAAGACCAATAATTGAAAACCAAGGTCAAGAAGACCCCATGAGAGAGAGCATGATAGGAGCCTTCCAGTTCAATATCGGAACTATGATCAATATCAAGGCACAACAGGCCCTTCCGAATGAATTTGAAGGAAGGAACTTGTCACAAAATATATATATCACACAACCGAAGAACAAATCAGATTAAGTTAGAAGATGCATTTCGCGCACGAAAATATTGCAAAGCTCTTTCATGAATCAGACCCTCTAAGTTTTCTGCAATCTTTTCGCTACAGATGTTTTGTTCATTCCAAGCAAGGTCAAAGAAAGAGGATCATTTTAAACTAGATGATGCTGTCACTGTTTACACATGAAACTCCTTTTCAATTAAACGTATTTGACTTTCTTGTTTGTTTAGCAGTAACATTTGAGCATGTTACCTGGAGCATATAAAATTGAGATGGAAATTGTGATAAACTGAACATTTCATTTCAAGTTGTATTGCGTTTTCCTCATCTACCAACAAGTTAAGTGTCTTGACACACCCACAATAAACAAAAGAACGACAGGTAGGCGTCCTGGTATTTCATTTTGGCCCCAGTTGATCTCTGACAAAGTGTTCCACTTCAAGGCTTGTAGTGACCTCAAACCTTGCTTGAATGAAAAATGCACAAAGGCCGCCCACATAATGAATATCCAAAATGAGTAAAGAAGAGCAAAGGTTAGGATCTTGAGATTCCTGAACAATGAGGTGCTCTATTGAAGATGTCGGTATCAGATCGCGAATATATTACCTTCTGAAAGCACAAGGTCTAATAGCCGGGAGCCAACCTTCAAGACCCAAAGAAAACAAAGGCACGGCTTGAACTACGTAGAATTGAAATTAAACTCTCGGTTTGCCCAAGGCAAATGTTGTGTTCCATTGTTGGTTTTCCCGTTCTTTACTAAAGGAAAGCAAGCACACTTTTTGGCCTTCGTGGAGAAACCGATCAAGGCTAATTATGTTCAATGCTCCACCAAAATGGTCAATGTTGTTGGGTCCTATTGAGACCTCCTCCAGGTCACATTTTTGGACACTCCACGCCAAATTACCGTCAATGACGTGTTCTGACGTAAATAATGAAACTTTGGGTTGGGCCAGAAGACTGACTAGTCGTTATTGATAAATGAATCGATACAACTGATTCATCACTTCACTTGTCAACTCTTGTGTACATTAGCGCCACAAAAGACTCAGAAATGGATATTTCGTGTAAGATTACCTTATTCACTCTCACTCGTTTTTGTCATTTCTTTAACAACACAATAAGCTCTGAATGCCCTTTATAATTGTATTCTTGGACACGAGTTACTGTATGTTGGGATATTGTGGAACGAGAACCATGTCAAGATTTAATTGCCAAACAATTGTAACACGTTCCGCATAATTGGACCTGGTTATCTTTGTTGGCAACAAGAGAAGAATCCTCAGAGAACAACCATGTCTTCTTCTCGTAGTTCCTTAGTTCCAATTGGACCAAAGACAATTAGTTCGCCATTGTGCCACAGAAATGACTCCTTCAGGTTCTCGTTAATTTGTCGACAAATGAGCCGAAGAAATTGAGTGTTACTACATACTATTAATGTAATTACTAGGCCTGAAAATGATGTTCAATGAGTAGGTTTCCGCATGTGGGAGTAACAGTCGGTAAAGATGGAGTGCTACAAGACGATTGACATCATCCTTAATTAGCACCTACAGACTAGTATCAATCTCATTGTCTCAAAATAGACTATGGTACATTCTTTAAGGCCGGCTTTGACCCACCTTCAAAAGATTGGCATACCGATGCTCAGAAATGGACCACTAGATGATGAAGGCATATTATCCAGGGTGCTCAAGTTTTAATTATGGTTTAACCATCGTTGTTTCTTGCTCTTACTTTGGTCATGAATATGCGCAATAACCAAACTAAAAGGTTATCAGGTGGGATTGTGAATTCAATATAAAGTTTAGCTTGGGTAAACTGAAATACAGTCACAATACCTTCCCTTGAATCCTCGGTTCGTAAGCTGCTTTTCAAAGTTTTTTACACTAAGCCCATACTCAATGGTTAATTGCATATCTAAAATGATTTTCCCTTGAACAAAGTCATATCGGTAGGTAATCTATTTGAAAGGTAAAAGGGTACTTCTGTCAACAGCAGCTTTCATTTTGTCATTACGTTTTAGATATTCTTGAGTCTAACTTTGTGCAAACGAAATCGTGAGTAATGAGGTCAAAGGGTCAGTCAAGATTTCTCATTCATTTACAAAAACATCTTTTTTGGGTCAAGAAAAGTCCTTCAATTCGAAATTTCTATATTTACATAGCGTTGCGAAAACAACTTCCAACCCTCCGTGACGATTATCTAAAATTATTACTCACTAGATACGTAACACTGATTCAACATGGGTGATCTTGACGTGTCCAAATTCGACTTTCTAGCTCATATGTTTTGCGTGCACCAAGGCGTGCTGCAAGCATGCTTCCATTATTGACTTCAAGCGTATTTTAAGCCTGCTAGAGCATTTCTTACCAAATTTTAGGTTAAGCATCTAATACACAGAAGCTGGCATTCGTATGGCGTCGTTTTAGAGGCCTGAAAACGTTTAAGATACGCAAAATGGATGGAAGTCAATTGATGAAGTATGCTTCAAGCATGGATCTCCAAACACAAAACATATGGCCTTTTAACTCAATCGAAGGTCATTTCATTTACCAAATGGTAATTAAAAAGTACCCGAGGAGTTCCTCAGCGGGCGAGTTCTGATCCAATTTCCTAATTCCTCTCTCCAGACGGCGAGTTTTTTACGGTCCACGCAAATTTATGGGTTCTGGTCTTTTGTAGATGTCCTGAAAAGATCTTGGGTTCAAAGCCATTTCCTGCACATTCTCCGTACGTATATGGATGCCTCGAGAAAGCTCAGTTCAGATGGGGAAGTGGCAACTCACTGTATTAGTTTTATTTCTTTCAAGGAAAACAAGTGCCAACTAGAGTGGCTTAGTTACCAACTTGGCACGTGATTGACATTTTGCGCCAAAAAGTTTTCTCAGTAGGTTATGTGTTGGATCAACGCCTAGCTACAGTATACCAGGAACAATCAACCATCAACAGGAGAAATGTAAACCATTGAGTAACCTAACGATAGGTCATATGTTTTGTGTTTGGAGATCCATGCTTTGAAGCATACTTCATCAATTGACTTCCATCCTTTCTGCGTCTTTTTAACGTTTTCAGGCTTTTAAAAAGACGCTGTATGAATGTCAGCTCCTACTTATTAGATGTTTAAGCCAAAATTTGGTAAGAAATGCTCTAGAAAGCTTACAATACGCTTGAAGTCAAAAATGGAAGCATGCTTGCAGCATGCCTTGGTGCAGACAAAACATATGAGCTAATATTTTATTTCCAATATAAAGTATGCTTTTCAACGTGTTAACAGTATCAATGGGCACCTTATTTTTTTACGAGGACATTTCTGAACGGCACCATTCTAGTAGAAAATGAAAGATAAGCTCGTTAATCAAGGCCTTCAAACTCTCCTAATTGAAGCAATCCGTTGAGAGGGTCCAATTTCTCGTTTGTGCGATATAACGATTGTTTAAAGCCCAATTTATTTGTCTCTTTTCGAGTGGGCCAAACGGCGAATTGAAAGTTGTACAAATTTCCAAGGATGAAACAATCTTGTTTTACCAGACCGCTTTTGGTGTTCCTGGGAAATCAATCAGCGTTGTCGACGTGTTATGCAAATTCTCTGAGCCCACGTGGGATTCAATGACCTTCAAAAGACATTCAACCGAGGAGAAAGGGGAAAATTGAAGGATGGGCAAGTGATTCAGTGTAAGCAAAATGTTTGCGCAAGGGAATTTCCATTTTGTGACCCAGGTCTTTGTTGAGCAAGTGTGCTCAAAAGCAATGAAATCTGGCTGATTTTGGCGGCGAGCGATAATGTTACCGATCTGTCCAAGTGTCGCGAAAAGATCAACTCTTTGCAAAAGACAACACAGTACATTTCAAAAGTTATTGCAGAGCTCTTTTTTTAAGCTGCACTAATGTGCATTCTTAACCCATTTACTTGCATCCATGGCCATTTTGAGTTGGCCATGCTCCCAACAATTGGGGTTAAAAGTTTTTTTCCTTTGAAAAAGTTTTCCTTATATAAGCGTTGTCAGAGGTCCAAAAAGGTCCCACAAAAGGGGAACTGAAAAGTAGCTTTAAATGTTTGTTGAAGGCCTTCAAAATATTCGCGAATGGTTTTTGACCACAAAGTATCTGAAATTATAAAATTGTCAGAGTTTTTAACATAACAATGATACTTTGAACTTGTTCACATCCCGCTTTTGCCGTTTAGAAGCCTTTCAGAGGCACTCATTTTTAAGCTTTCCCAAATATCATTGTTGGCACTTGGTCCCAAAGAGGCCACTAAATTTGATGTCTTAAGAAACAAAATGGGGGGAAGATTATTTTTTTTACACTCACCATGAATGAGAAGTCGAAAACGAGAAAAAAAATCAGCCAATTTTTACCAAACATGAACAATTTAATGATTTAGAATCGCTGGAAGTTATCCGATTTTCGATAACGATACCTAGGTTTTTCAAATTTCATCTTGTTCCAAATTGACATGCTTTTGTCGTGACTGTTCCAATTTCATTCTTTCATGTTTACCGCAAACAGATGAGCTAATACAAGTACAGTCGCATCTTCTACTAGATTACATGTCTGTGGCATATTTATCCAGCAAACAAAAGTAGAATTTACAACGTAAATGGCAACAGGGTTAACAAGTACTCTAACTAGATGAAATTTGCATTTCATATTTGAAAAAAATGACATTAGCATGTCAAATTTCTACAGCCAGAAGTGACGTTGAAAATTTAGCAAAATCTGTCAAGAAACGCTGTCCTAAGCAATTTAGTCACTGTAGAACGCTAAAAAAATACTCAAGGTATATATTGTCGTACACCAGACACTTCAAGGTCTGGTTAAATTACATTTATTTCATCGTCAATGCCTAAATCTCGGAATTCAAGTTATTCCAATCTAGCAATCACAACAGCTGCCGTAATTCGATCTCGATTCTCGGTCATTTTCTGAAGTACCTCATGATCTCATTCACTTAGAGTCCGTAATTAATTGTGATAATGCAAAAATGTTGCAATTATTTTGAACAAATAAACCCTCCGAGTATTTAGTGACAAACAGCACATGCTGACATATTAAGAAGAATTTTTCATGATGAAGATTTCTTGACTATTTCATGTAGAATCGATCTTTGTGCATAAAAATCCACGGCCGACAAAAAGATTCAATGCGAAAAAGTGCAGGGACTACGTGCAAAGAAATGATGTAAATCTTCGTGTGACTTCTCGTGCGAACACTGACTTTTATATCTTTCCCTGGGTTGCGATTCACTTTTTGAGGACGTGCTTGAACGAGACTCTTCAAGAATGTAGTAGTACCTTGGTGCCATTTGTATGCTAATTCGAAAGGTATAACGGGCTTGCAAAGAGTGAACGAGTACTAGTACATGAAGATATGACGACGCTTATTGCGCGAAGTTGGCTCACTTAGAATCTATTTCCTTTGTTGGTTTGCAAAGTACGTGCAATTTATGTTTTAGTCTTGGGTTCCATTTTCAAAAGGTGAAAGAACAATAATGACAATCTCCAGTAAATGTCTGACGTTTTCCTTTCATCTCACGCAACGAGTCATCTTTCCCATTGAGAATTCTGAGACACACAGAGAGTTGACGAGATATATGAATAAACTTGGCGACATTTCAAGCTTGCGATTATGTCGCATTTTAGAGCCTTATCTTGCATGCACTGATGCAGGTTGGAATCAGAGTTTTTTTCCGCAAGAAATATGCACCAGATTGGTTGGGGGACTTCCGAACTTTAACTAGTATGGGTAGGGGGAAATGAATGAGGAGGATCCTGTTGGAACAAAGACTACCCAAACCCTTCAGTACCCTTATGTTCTCTTGAAACTTGTGTTTCATCAAGCCACCAACTTTTGAAACGTTGCCTCTTGGCCTTGATCGCGAAACTTGGAACACCAAAGCTGTTTCCGAAATGATTTGTGAAGCCTGCAAGACTATCAAAATTGATGGGACTCCTGTTTTCAGACCAATTGACCGTGTTTGTTGTCCAAATTTGTGATGGGAGCCCATCGGGTCCCATAAGAAAGCAACACCGATCCAATTGTGGAACACCAACTATTGAAAGCCAACTAGCATCAATATGTTGGCTCCAAATGAGTCCCTCGATCTCAATGGCACGGCTTCTCCTGTCGAGCTTTGGAACAATGTCACTGAAGATGCCGAAGGTGATTGGATCAATGGAACAGAGACGACAACAGAATCCATTTATTACATAACGCCGCCCTCGGATCCGTCATTACTCAACTGCGTGAACATCATGCTCAAATCAGACATCAAGGTAATATAAACAATTTCTGTCCAAGATTTTTTGTTAATGGAACAACTGCTGACAATCAGCCATATGGTGCTTTTTGGGGGGCAAGAAAAGAAGAAAAGAGCCAATACAACCGTTGACACCGCTTGGTCTGAAAGTATGAGTATAACGGGTCCCAAATGGTATTATGTAGAGCGTGTTTTCATAAGTTGTATTTTTAGGCCACCCCGTGCCCTCAAAAGGCAAACAGTGTTTTCATTTGTTTCATTGCTTATTTTTTGGTTCCGTCGCTTCAAGTTTTGAAAAATGTTGTAGCATAACATTTACCAAAACATTAAAATTTCGTTTTTGAACCATCAGGAGTGTTTTAAACAAGGTTGTTGTTGTTTTGGAATATCATGTACAACGACATTTTAATGAATTGTTTGGCAATGAGTTGTTTCAAAAAGATAACATTATTATCAAGAAGTAGATTGAAAGTAAATGCAAGGATCTGGACGCATTGATCACCAGCAAAACTATATTTTGAATTCTTGGCTAGCCAAAGAAAAATTCATGCAATCGGCAATTTCAAGCCCATTTCCCTATTTTGTGTAATTTGAAGCGTACCTACTTGTGACACTACAATCGTATTTAAGGATTATTGTCGGGTCAATTTGTCTCTCGCTTTCCCGCGAAAATAAAATAAAGAATATAATGAAATTTAAAATCAAAAATAAAATCAAAACCCAGTTTCTCGTAAACAAATGAACGTTTCATCCTGAAATTTAGCAACTAACAGATTGAGTTACGCTCTCTCAAAACTCGGTACAGAACAGAACTAAAGATGAATGAGCAACTAAAAAACTACTACAACAGAATATCAGCACAATCATTTTGTAGGAGTTAGGACAAGAGCTTTTAGAGGAAGTTATTGTAAACACCGACTTTCCATTGAGCTAAGAATTAATAGATGGATTTTTCATAACAAAGACATTATGTGAAGTATAAGAGAACTTGTTTGGCTCACTGAGACAGAAAATGACAATCTTTAACCTTGCGATTTAATCACGTTATGAAGGGGTCTTTGTTTAAACTATTGTTCCGTTAACTCGAGCTATTCTCTTTTTCTGTTTATTTGATATTTGATCGTCATGGCATCGTTTTCAATCCAAGTTAAATCCGGCAACCTCTACTTCAACTTGAGCGTTTGACCAAAACCAAATTTGCACACCTAGTGATATCCGATCCTTGCAAATACTTGAAGACGTGGTTGTAAAAAAAAGATTCAATCGAGATCCAAGAATTTGCATTGAAGTCTTGATGGGGTGTGATAAAGATAAAGAGGTGTTCACGGATCTTGAAATTGATCCTCTCTATCTCTCCTTCTCAATAGATTCTAATGGATTGGAAGTGGTGGTTGACTGGTGTGGTTTCAACTGCGATTCTCATCATCGGGTTCATTGGCAATGTGTTTGCTGTGATTGTGCTCTATGGTCCCAAAATGACTAGTGCATTCAACCAACTTCTTATCACTCTCTGCGTTTTCGACACCATCTTCTTGGTGTGCAATATTGCCACCAGTTTGAGCTCACTCGGATTTAAACACGGTAAGGCGCTTTTAGGTTGAGGATGTTCCTTCATGATTTCCAAGTTGGTAAAAGCACACCAAACGCTTCCTCTGGGATCTTATCTGATTCATGGTGAACTTTAGTTTAACTTGCACTTTGAACCAAGTTTCAAGGTTGGACAAAATGTTTACCCAACGGCTTTTCTTTTACGTACAAAAATGATAAATTGCTTGAAATGGTATGTAAGCCTTGTATTTTTCTCAAAATGCGCCAAGTTGGCCTAACGATGAATAGAAAAACTTGTTTTGGGTGTTTTACGTTGTATATGATGAAGACATTTGGAACTTGATGACAACAAAAAGAGCAAAAAACAGCCAAATATGTATTTTGCTTGTTTTACAGTAGCAAGAATATTTTTTTTAAGAGGTGGAAATTAAAAAGTACGGTTCAAAACTGCAAATTGCCTCACGAAAGCTGCCATTAGCAGGACTGTCAAATTGTCATTATTGTGTTATTTTTCACATTTTCATTGTAAGTCAAATAAATACTCGAGCATTAATGCCAATACGAAAAGTTTTAACTTGTTTTTAGAAGGGAAGATAGATTATATTTATAGAGCATTAATGGGTCGCATGTTAACGCACATAAGATCGATTTGTTTTATAGTATACTCATCTCTGGTCTTACTACATAGCTGACCTCAAGTATACTTAACGTGAAACAAACCGATGAGTATAGCAATTGTTGTGTACTCACACAATTTGCCCATGCAATTTCAAAGTAGAGGATAGCTTTGCGAGACCAAAGATAGATTTGACACGTCAAAACGGGGACAAGGAGGGTTTCTGTGACAGATATTTCAAAGCCGAGCTGAATTTCATTGGTACAGTATTTGCAATTATTGATAATGATAAAACATAAATGGTGGGCCTAGTTCTTTCCTAGTTTTCAAAATTGAAGACAATTTGTCATTTGTGGCTCAAATACACTAAACATATAGTATGTCATAAGAAAGTAGGTCTCGAGAGGTCCCAAAAAAAACAAGATGTCCTCGGAGCTTTCAGAATTAAAGGATACAAAAGGCGTAATCCATAGTTCTATTGGTATTGAAATTTCCTCGAAAATGTTATTGAAACAGCAGCATTTATTCTTTCAATGTCTTTTTTCGTTTCCGTGGCGAAAACTTGCATCTTAATTACTCGTTAGGAGAATAACACAAATGAACATATTGGAGCATCTTTTGAATTAAAAGTGATAGTTGTAGAGAAAGTCCGGGACACGATCCAATCCGTTTGGTCGTTCTAGTTATGCTCCCATGAACTCTTGAGAATGTTTAGACCAAATCCTATTTTCCTTGAAGCGGCTTATCTATCCGATTTTTTGGCATCAATTTCAAATCGAAAAAACAGCAGTGTCTCAAACACATGGACTGAAATGACGTTATTGACAACATGGGAGCGTTGTGGGTTCTTGGGTTGAAGATGGGCAATTTTGGCAGGGCCTTCCATGAGCGCGGCTTATTATTCCCGTTGAAGTTTTTTTTCTTTTATGCTTTTGCGTAGTTGGTTGATCCGTGGACAAGTCCATTGGTAGGAGTGGCCATTGAGTGATGAGGGATGGATTTGCAAGCGGAGTCGATGTCTCTTATTCTGCCTTGTGTCTTTTATTCACAATTTTCTATTGATTCCATACCCATCCATTGGTTCGTTGTATCCGGGGTGGTGGTGTTGAAGGAAGGCTCATTCATTTTGTCTGATTGACGCACTTTTTGATGTTTCCGAGCACGTTGGAAGATGATCAAATCGTTCCTCTCGTCGTTTTCTTCAAGAGTTCCCGCTTAAAGTTGAATTGGATTCAGTTAGACTTGAAAATCTTTGAGAAATCGACTTTCAGTTCGATTTTGAACGAGTCCGAAGGCATTTGTTTAGTAAATGGGCTTGAAGTTTAACTGTTTAAACTTGTGTTTAACAACACAGGCCCAGTGTTTCCACACAAACAGTTTTTTTATGGTCAGACAGCTTTTCTCAACGCAGAATGTAGCAGATATGGGTAACTTAGGCTTATTTCATCCTCGCTGAAATGGGCGCACTGAGGCACAGCCTCTAATCTAAAGAGCGCGAGTGCAACACAAAGGTGCACTCGTGCCCTTAGAGTATACTTAAAAATATCTCTGCCGGAAGAGTATACTTATCTTGAGGTTTGTTCAATTATTCCGCATGTTACGACCAAACTAGAATTAGAGTATACTCAAGCGCAATTATAGTATACTAAACACCATGAATTAGATGCGTTAACATGCGACCCCATGAATGATAATGAACATGGAGTTAACCAAAATTTTAAGCTTCAACATGCGTAATTCATAATTCGTTATCAGAAACTCAGAATATGGAAGCTTCAGAATACATTCATTATTTACTATGAACTGCCAGCAAACTTGAGTATTTAATTCATGTGCTAAAATGTCACAATTTCACGTAAATGCCATAGTAACTTTGGAGGAAAACGCATGTCGAAACTTTGCTCTCGAGTAATTCCCTTACTTTCACTCCATTTAAGAAAGGTCATGGAATCGAGCCAAAGATCTAAATCTACATGTAAGCCTTAAAAATAACTATCAACCTTATATAGCGGAACTAATCATAAAACACTGGAGGTATGTTTCGAGTCAGAAAAGATGAATATTTGGGGTGCAACATTATGCGGTTGAGTGATTACACACCTTTTCGAGGGACCTGAGCCTTCGGCCTTCACCAGAAGTATACTCTTCTTGCACATCCTTGGCCTGTTTGTTTACCTTGAGCAAACGCGACTTTACATTCCATTCAGTTCTGAAAAACATGTATGTACACTCTAGTACAATGAAGTTTAGGTCTACATACAGTATAGAAACATTTCGTCGGTTTCATCAGCATGATCTAGTTGGTCTTTGTATGTAGAAGTTCGACACGAAAACCAACAAGGCGAACATTCATTATACCGTCTGTGCTATTATGAACTAATTTACCCAACCCATTTTTCGGGCCTGACTTTCAGCTTGCTGGTGATTAGATCATGTTGGGAAGCAATTGAGCTAGAAACACGAAAAATGGTTATTCAATTTTTCGCTTTTCGGGGCATTGCACAGATAGTTTGCTTGAGAGCAACAAAATAAAGGCTGCTTGAGCAACCCCAAAATGCTTTGTCAAATATTCTCATGAAAGGCAGATGTGTTAGAAGAGAAAAGAGTTTTGAGAAACAAAGTCACGAAAAGGTGGGATTTCCTTGAATCAAGCTAACCTTTCATTTTTAGCGGGCTTTGCAAAGGTTATTTTGGAAGAAGCTTTCGAGCAGAGTAAATTGTCTTTTAGCTAAATTCGGCAACATCTCTTTTAACAATTTCAAAAGAAAAGCAAATCAGCGACGTATTAATCAAGTTTGAAGACTTGAAACTGCGTGTAAACACATAAATCCCATCATCCATATTTTAAGAATGATTATGGGATCTCAAAAACGAAATGTCAATTAACCACGCCTTGATGAGAAACTCTGGTTTCGATGGGACATTTTTTTCAATACTAAATTGTCTTTCGTAAAAACACGGAAACGATTACGAGCATACTACGTACAAGAAACCATTAATCGTGTCCTTTCAAGAAAACAAGTCTCAGTTCATCGGCGAATAAAGTAGGATACAAGTGACAGAACCAGACAGATTGGGTTGGTTTCATCATTATCACTAGGGACGGGCAAAAAGTGTAAAAAGATTTTCGGTAACATAAACACATTTATTTGCCTTTTTACACTTTTCGCCTTTATTTGCAAGATGTTTTTACGAATTCGGCCTAAAATGAACAAATTGCTGAAAGTTAGCTATTTCTTCTTTGAAAATGTTTACTTTTTGAAGATTTTTCAAATTTGAACTCTAAGCTGATTTTACGGCTCCCGGCGTAGGCTAGCATAGTATTGATTACTACTACTTCAATATCTAAATTTTGCTCTTCAAGATTGAAAAATAACAAGCAGATGACAAGAAAGTATCCGAAGCTTTTTGTTTCAGAAATTTCAGTTTTTTGCGATTTTTTTAAATTTTATTTGCTTTTTTTTTGGTTTTTATCTGCGCTTTTGACCTTTTTTGCATTTTAGTTCAAGATTTTGGGCTGATTTTTGTGCAACTTTTGGTAACCAAAAGCTTGTTTTGATTTGCACTTTTTGCCCGTCCCTAATTACCACTGTGAAGGGTGTTACATCAATATGATGTTATGCTGAACTGACCGAATATTTAGTAGTACAATATTATTTCCAAGCAGCTATTTTGTCAGTGTTCTCGCTTTTCAACGGATAAGTTTACATATACCTCTGCTTTTCGACTATTATCGAAGAGTGACACGAGGCATTCCCCGTAAGAAAATGTTAGCTTACATGTTTCTGTCAATAAATCAAAAGGATGATTTTTATAAAATCAATTTAGTTTAACGGTCCTGGAATATACTTTTAGCCTTTGAAAAGCCCCTAATTTACTAAGAATGTTCTCCACAACCACTTTTGATTGCATTTGAGTTACTAAATTATTAGAGTCATGAAAGTGAGCACAGGAGCTTTTTCCGTAACGGGCTACATTATAGGTACTCCTTCCTGAGGGGCGAAATCAAGCGAAAAACGCCTCCCTTCTTTCTAATTAAGTGAACATGTGACTTATTTGCATATGCTTGATGTAATATCTCAAAGCACAACGTGTAACTTTTATCAAAACTTGGTAAACTGTTAACTTGAAGATGTATAGTATGTATGAAATGGAATATAATACACGTAAAAAGTATTTTGTTTGCTCGCTCAAATACACCCCTCCAAATGAAATGGGCTAATAGAGCAAAAATTGAACAACAAATCGGTGTTGACAGAAATCTTAAAACTAGCATTTTTTAAAGATGGAATCTGCATAATGATGCCATCAAAGAGAAGAAATCTCTTCCTTCATATTCACTCAAGCCTAATATTAGATTGAAATAAAAAGCCTTTGGAGCGTTTTAGTGTGAAAATTTCCTTCTCTTATTTGATCTTTGTAAACAAATGTGAATTGATTCACAACTAGTGAACTAAACTATGATGTTTACCGTTTTTTCATATCTTATTTCTGAGGTCAACAATTTCTTTAGTTCTTAAGCGACCAGAAGTGGTACAACAAGGAATCAAGATCTTGTTCTAAGTGGTATCCCTTGGCAAATCTTTTGACCGTTTTGGGCAAAATGTTAAATTGTTTTGAAACCGTATGGCAACACAGCTTCACTCCTCATTTTCCTCATTTTTTCTATTACTGATTGTTGTTCGGTTCTTAATCTATTTTTCTCAGACAGCACTGCTTAATTTTGTCAACAACTCACCTATAGGGTGACACACACATTTCTTTGCGTAGAATAAAGGGGACTGAAGGTCAGTTATTGTGCCCGTTTGGAAGTATTGTCGAAGCGTATGAAACGGAGTTGAAATAACCATGCTCGATCAAGTTTCACTACATAAGCTGTGATTGAAAAACGCAGCTTATGTAGCGAAAATTGATCCACCATGGTTATTTCTACTCCATCTAATGTGCTTCTTTTATGCTTCTTCTATATTTCTACATAAGCTTCTGCTATGCTTCCAAACTACCTCAACAACCGACCTAGTAATTGTCTATCCAACTGGATAAGTGGTCAAACGGGTAATCACAACCCGATAAGTGTCATATTTAGATAAATAGTTACTTGCGCTTGGACGTGGCAGCGTAGTTAGGGAAAATCAAAACCATAAGCTTATCCGTCTTATGAAGAGACAAATACTTTCTACCATGATAACAAGACTCGATGAGAGTCAAGAAAAGGCTGCACAAAAACAAACTAAAAGGCTTTTGGCCATGTTCTTTTTCTTTTTAGATGTGATGCCGGTGTTGACCAAATGTTCGGATGCCGTGGCTCATGTTTCCATGTGTGCTTCAGTACTGATGATTGTGGCACTGACATTCGAACGTCACTTTGCCATCTGCAATCCTCATAAGTATCGGATCCATCTTCGAACCACTCCTCGGTGGAAGCATTTGGCAATGTATATTGCTCCCGTTACCATTTTCTCGCTGTTCTTCAATATTCCAATGTTCATTAACCTACAGGTACGCCAGAGAGCACTCATTATGGGGATCAATAACATATCTCTCGCAAACCAGGAGAATCCAATGACACGTCTTAATACGGTTCTAATGCTCATTTCAGAGACGATGGATGACCAATGCCCTTTACGTGAAGATCAATCTTTACTTGAGAGCGGTGAGACAACCACTAGACATTTACTATGAGTACATTTAAGAGGCATTAACGTGTACTTAGGAACGCTCTTTGCTTCTCATATGATTTCCTGGAGAAATCATGGAGCCCAAGTATTCAAATCAGATGAATAGAAGCTTTTCTTAATTAAACATCATTAATAAGGATCGAAAAAACTAAAGCTCATTAGCCAAAAACTGTGAAATGTCGAACCAATTATGGCCTGAAAGTTCTCTTTCACTTTTGGTTAAGATTATCAAAACAAGAAATCGAAAAATGCGAGAAGACGGGATGGAAAAATTTGCATTTATTAAAAATTCAAATTTGTACCCGCAGCGCTTTCAGTTATGATCGAGTCTTGTTTGTTCCGACTCTCACTAATTAAGTGTTCAGCCATATTTTTCAGAAAATAACGTACATTTCCTGAAGTTGTCTGCACGTGGCATTTCTTTATTTCCTCATATTTGATAAACATTACACTTTTAGACTGGACAAAGACGGTTTGACTTTATTAGGTAGACATAAGCACTTCATGGGAAGTAGAGATGGGGATATCTTCAGAAATATTGCCCATCTGATTGTGTCCAATAATCTTGGACGAGACATTCGAAGCCGGTTTTTTCTCGAGATGAAAAGTAGCTTTACGCGGAACTATTTTTGTGTGCTTCTAAAGAACCGGATCCGACAATTCAATTGATTGGATGATTCCTGGTTCAATCGTCTCTGAGGAACAACTCTTTCCGTCGGGGGCATTTTTGTTCAGACAAGAGTTATTTCATTAGAACTTTTTAGGTGTTATGAAGGATTGGATATAATAAGGGTTATCTGGTTCCAAATACTTTTTTTAGATTTGAATTTATAACACAACATCTTAACCGATTGGTTGATTTGTAATGGACCGAATCGCATCTTATCCAAAACCTTCGCAGTAAAATTGTATAAATACACAATGTACCTCACAATCCGTGTTGCCCTTGAAACATTTTTTTTCAACAAATGAAAGAAAATGGAGATGACTCAACTACGGAGGTTCTTGGACCAAAAAGCTTGTTGTTTTTTCAGTGCCAAACTCCATTTTTAGCGCTTGTCAGCCATCATCTCCAAACACTTTTCATTCATTGTTAATATGGTACAAGGAATCTGGCACCATAACAATATTTTTCAGCACTTTTTATTTTACAAAAGTTCGTTATTTCTATTTTGTTAGAGTTGACAGTAGCGTTGGTTTGACTGGTTTTGCGGGAATTTTAAGGGAAAACGCTACATTATGTGATTGGCGCTTTTTGCCCTACTTTATCTTTACCAGACTTTTTCATCTCACGCTGCTGTTGGTGGTTATCAAGTTATGGGCACTTGCCAAAAGTTTCTTTCCCCTCCTTTTTCATCACGAGTTTGAGTTTTTTGCTTTGTTTTGAAGGTCGGAGTTTCTGTGATGGTGATAAATCTTGAAAAAGAAATCATGGCAGAGATCAACAGAGCGATGTTTCTTTTCCTTCCTCACTCTCCTTTCCTTTCATCTATCTCCGGTTCCCAGTTCAGAATGATCCATATTTTGGAATCCCAGATTTAACATTCAGCAAAGAAGGAACAACTTTTTGTGCCCTAGTCCTGAGATTGATGTTGGGGAGTCTTTACAGTTTGCCCCATTCTGAATCGGGCAGCAACCCGCCCACACGTCTTTAAAGCCAGCCTTTTGGGATGAAGGTCGAACAAATCTAGGAAAAATAGGAGGCCGTTCCTCTTCACCTTCATGACCTCAGTTTTGCGTGGGTTTTCACTGGATGGCTGAAAATAACTCCAAGACCATGAAATCGGCGGTCAAACCTCTTTTCATCGCAATCGAGAGCGGCCTCAATTCAAGATATGAAAACAGTGTTCAATTGGAGATAGCTTTCATGCTTGGAAAGTGGAAACTGGGTTTGACCACGAGCTGACCTTAATTTGATATTGGGCGCTTATTTCCTGTCAAACATATCAATAGGAAAAAGATTGGACGGGTGTGACAGAGATATTAACATCGGACACCTTTAAGCGTCCAGATTGGAAATCCCTTTACTGAAGAGTGTTCTCAACATTGTCCTAATTCACTTGTCTCTAACACTTCCTCAGATCTAAGTTCAGGCGGAACAAGTTCTTTCACCAAACTCTCGTCAGGTTCAGAAAAAGTCTTGTAATGGCAAGTCATTTGATTTCCTTAAGGTTTGTTACGAAACGAGCTTTACTTCTAAAAGTAATCTTACTCTCAAACTCAAGACTTTTACGTGACTCCTGCGCTTAATCACTTTGTGAGCAAAAATTCGAGATGAGAGTTTGCTGAATTGCACCTTGTTTCTTTGGAATTGGGCCCAAAAGGTTCCATGACAAATCGGGCCACATGCAGCATAGAAAGTACCTTCCTAAGCAGATTTATGGAGCTGCCAATTCCCGGCTTTCCTGCGAATAAAGAGATTACTAGAATGAACTTTGAAAGTGACTTTTAATGCAAATTTGGCCCAAGGGATGCTCTCCAAAAGCTCTCAACCGCAATTCTGTTGCTTCAGCCCTTCAGCACTAAAACGTGTCATTGTTACGATGCCCATGTCTGGCTGACGTCATGACTTTCAGGGCTTAGTCGAGATTGAATCCAAAGTATTATGACATTTTGTTTGGAGCAAACTGAGGCACTTGGAGACAATTAAGCCCTGTCCCAAATGTGTCCCCTCTATCCCTCCAATAGATTAGAGGCCATAGGCATCTTTGTCTGAAAGCTTCCATGAAACACGTTGACATGAGATCCCACTCTCAACATGGTAGATAGCCTCCATCAAGGACAAGCCGTCACTTGGTCCTGATGCAATTGGGGATCTCTCGAAAATCTCGTGAGTGTTCCATTACAGCTCTTACGCGAAAGCATTGCACCAGTAAACAAGCAAGCCACTCACATTTGCACGATAGTTCTGCAAAAATGAATGAAAGAAGGGATTGCTCTTTGGAGGAAAAAAAGTTCGTTGTTTCTCCTTAGACCATATCAATGGCGAGTATCTTAATAGATTCTTTTCTGCTAGGTATTAATCTTCTAATGGTAGATTTTAGTGAAGGCCGCCAAGAATAATAATGAGGTTGAAGGAGGCCCTCATCCTGAGAGAAGAGGCCAAAAAGCCTCTGGGCATGATATATTGTCTGCCTCCACCGGGTCTACCGCACAAAAGGATTTTGCCAAATTCACAATGAAGGTCATGGTCATGGGTGGATCCTGCTCTCTTCTTGGCCATCTCAATTTATGGACATGGTGTCATAGTTACCCAAGTTACCAAAATTTGCAGCCTCTTCGTTAGCTTCCTCATAAAAACACGTTCGAGGGAGAACTGCTTCCGTGTTTTCTGAGGAGTGAGGTCAACTTTCTTCATGGAATTAATTTGAGCCCCCGAAAGAAATCCAAACCCAAGTCATGAGTTACTTGTTACTACCAATAAGACTTTCAAACCCGAAGGTCAAAACGCATCATTGCAACTTCTCGGGGATTGTCTCGTAAGTGATCCAATTATTGGATCCCTCCAAGTTGCATGAAGAGAAGATTAAAGGATCTTTGTCGGATCAATTGTGTCTTTGTGATCTCAAAACGGCCTAAAAGAGGGGCCTAGAATGGCCATCCTATTACACTGATAAGAATTCTCTTTGAAGCAATGCCAAGCCCGATCAATTGACTTGTGGAACAAAAAAGCTTTGGATTGTAAGATAATGGTCCGTTGGAGAAGATAATCGTTGGTGATTGACTTTTGGCACTTCAGACTGCTTGATCTTCAACTTTTGGCCTCGAAGAAACCTTTAAACGTAGGCGTGCATGAAATCTCAAGAATCCATCTTTTTGAGGATAGAAAACCAATGTTGGGACGACCTCGAATGTTGATCCACGCCCGTTGGTTCCATGTAGAAAGTTTGATGTGGGTCAAGTTTTAGGCATGTTTCTTCTCGAAATTCTGGGAAGTTATGGAAGTCCGGTGATCCTGACTGGGAACATACACACAGTGTTACGAAGACAATCTCGTGATTGTTTTTGTTTGGGATTAAGGTTCAACCGCTGTGGAATTGAATTTCCTCAAGATCACGTTTTGGAGAGTGAGTGAGCTTCATGAGACCTTCAGGGAAAACTCAGAGAAGCTTCCTAAAGCCATTTCAACAAATTGTCTGTCACTGCACTAGAATTGTATAGATAAGCAATGCCATTAATTGCAAAAAGTTTGAGCTCAACTTTTTGAACAAAAGACAACCTCTCACACTATCTTGATGACTAATCTTGAACAAAAAGATTAAGCATGTTCCTTTAAGACTCGACAATTGACTTGTTTGAAGAGAATGATGTCGAGGCCAAAGTTTGGTTCTTCAGCAATTCCATTCGCTCTCCGAACAAATTGAGACAACTTTTTGAGGAAAAAGACCCAAGAATCGAAAAGTCGTCACAAACTCAAAGTACTGCGCAATTCATCCTTTGGCATGATCGTTTTAAAGGGGTAAGTCTAATAAATTGAAATTTTGAGGTGGATCGAAGCGAAGATCCAAGCGAATTATCTTTTAATCAGCAAGTTTCTAAAAGTCAAAGAGATCATGCAATTCAAGATCGATTGTAAGTAAAAAGGTCGCAAACAATACGGTCACAAGTAAATAGGCCACAATAATATTATTAGATTAAATTATTTTCATCCTTTCAAGCATTGAAAAGACGAACCTACCAATACTCTAATAATATGCCCCAGGGTGTTTCAGAGTAGTAAACACAATAAACAATAAACAAACAATAAAAAGTTCACGAGGAAAAACGGTCACTGAAAAATGTCACGGTAAAAAGTTACTTTTCCATGGACAGGATTGGTATCCACCCAGAATATCTTAGAAACCCATGAACTGATGTTGAAAACAAGGCGTAATTTTGATGCTAAAGTGGTCAGGGAACACCTTCCTCGTAGGTTGGGAACATTGCTCTCAAAAACAAATCGGGTTAGAAATGGCTTTCCAGTTGTTGACTATTCTGATGAGATCTTAGCCTTTGCATGATTGTGTTTCACCCTGCTAATCTTGAGGTCCCCTTGGGCAATCTTCAACCATGGAAAAAAATCAAGGTTCCTGGGGTCCTCCCCTCTCCCCCCTTAAATATTTCTGGAGCTTGCGGATCTGTGACCTTTTTACGGTGGCCGTTTTACCTTGTGAGCTTTTACTGTGACCAATTTACCGCACCCCTTAAGATCGCTCCAAGTGATCTTGAAATACTGTCTGAGAAACCCGTCGCAAACTGCGAAAAATTAAAGCATTTAAATGTGCGGTTATTGCAAAAGACAGCTGCGTTTAAGACAGAAAATGAATGATCCATGTGCATGAAACTGTCTTCAAAATAAGGAATGACGTCATATTTCTATTTTGCTACAAGCAAATCCAAAGAGGGTCTCAGTTCCTAAAAGCCCTTTTCTCTGGGGCTCTTTACAAACCTTGCCTATGACAGGTTCTACCGGGTGATTCATAAGTCACAAAACAGCAAACCAAATTTGTAACTGGGAAATGGTTGATCTCACAAAAAATGTTCCAAGTTCAAGCAGATAACAATTCTTAAGATTGTTGTTATTACCTTTTTTTAATCAAAAAAATCTTCGATTTTATCTGAAATTCAGGACGGAGGATAAGTCGAAGTCACGATCACTCTGTCCTCAATATTGAGTCTTGACAGGAAAAATACTTGTCGCCTTAATATTGAGTTTGCGCGACATTTTTCCCGACTATTCAAGCCAAATCATATGTAGTAAATGTAAGGGTCATACGCGTACGTATGTGTTCAATCACGAGCAATACTGTGGAGTACAGATGATATGACTAGTTCTGTTTCCTTTGAAACACTCGGTAAAACATTTTGCAATGAATCCCAGTTGTTGTTTGGTTGGGTGGAATGATTTACCAACTTGAGTGAAAAGTATTGGTTAAAAATGAAATGAAAAGGAACAATGTGGGCGTGCCGCAAAGTTTTTTTTTTTGCTTCAAACTTTTTCCTACTCGAACCTTTCTGTGCTTCACAAAGCATCAAGCAATCTGTGCCATTATGGCTCTGGAAAGAGATAATCGGTGAGCACAAAGGTTTCTTAAAGATCTGGAAGTGATAAACTCAACGTTTGGAAAGAACCCAAGTTTCACTTTGACCTTGGTTCAAAGGCACAATCACACTGGAAGCACTTACTCGGAAGGTCATTTTATAGCTTATGTCTTACGTCTCAGTTTTATTGGCTGAAATGAAGGTTTTCTTGTCTTGAGGCCAGCCTCCTAACTGTTTCCGCAGAACAGACAAAAATAATCCAGGACAATATGAAACAAGACCCATTTTTTACGGACTTTTCCTTCCAATTTACTTGATGATACCCAGGAACTTGAACACATAGTGTTGTTGCTCTTTTCATTTTGTACCTAAACCATGACAAATGTTCGAATCCTTGCTTTCACACTGAACTTTTCCTTTTTCGAAAAGTTTTTGAATAACCTGATTCTGATTGTATTTTACAGATTCATCCGTTGACCACCACTGGTCTGGCTCCAGTTGCTATTTTGATCGTTCTCAATGTACGAATTTGCCGTGGGATTCAAATCCTCCACCAGAGGCGCACCTCTCGCAATCGGAAAGAGTTGAATATGGCCTATATTGCGATAGTGATTGTTTCGTTGTTTGTCATTTCTAACATGCCGCGAATTTTGGCTGGCGCTCAAGAGGTGACCAACACTCATCTCATCATTCATTGCATTGAAAACAAGACCCAATACATTCCGTCGATGGACTTTTATAAGCTCGATTTCGTGGCTCGATTATTGATGGTCATCAATTCGTCCATCAATTTTCTGGTGTA
Source organism: Tigriopus japonicus (assembly GCA_010645155.1). Lineage (NCBI taxonomy): Eukaryota > Metazoa > Arthropoda > Copepoda > Harpacticoida > Harpacticidae > Tigriopus > Tigriopus japonicus. The sequence goes on from CM021315.1 coordinate 5,192,178, forward strand.
TTGTGCTGTGAGCACGCCTTTCAAGGTATGTATCTTTGCCTCATAAAATGATCATTTGGAATTAAAGATGTTTTCGCAACAAACATGAATGCCTGCAATCTGTGTGCAATTTTTATATAGAGCATCAAAAGGTTGAAAAAATGTCCTTTTTTTTGGCATTTTGATGGACGTAATGATGAACTGATTGTACTGAAAGTTTGATATGATGGAAAGTTGAACATTTTACAAGCTTCAATTCTTCATAACCTTCGTTCCAGCATATGAATCGGTGTACAATTTGGGAAGAAATATGGTATTCGCAAAATATGACCAACTAGAATCATAATGTATTCTTGTTGGAATCTAAGGCTTCCCTATGTAACCATGGCCTTTGTCGGAGTTGAAATTGGAGATAAACTTTCCTGAAATGCCTTGTGGTTGAGGATCTTTCAAACTTAAGATAGTCAGATGTCTCACGGAAAAAACTGAAGCAATTTAATTCAAGATTTGATTAGTCCTCTTTTCTTCTGTTATTGATTTTTTCCGAAGCTCGACACTTCAACGAACATCAATTGTCCAATCAATTTACGAAATTCACAATTTTTGGTAAGACTTGACATGCTTCCATTTAATCTCATTTGAGCTTTAATTTCTTCACTGCCAAATATATTATGCTTCAGGTCGTTCATAAATCCGTTCACAAACATTTTGTTCTCATAACTGCATTGCCATGCAAAATTTGATATATTATGCTTACGGTTGTTTCAAAGTTCTATCAACGACCATGTTTGAATGTTAAATCAATTTCACCAAAATCTTCCGCTTCATTTAAAGCATTCGTGATGCTCTCCCAAATGGATGGTTTCCCATAAACTTGACCATGCCAAGAGAGCTAATCTTGTTCTCATAAGGGTACTTGAAGCGTAACAACAACAGTTTGAAAAATGTTTCTGAGCCCTTTTCAACTGAAAGCAGCTGTTTTTATTCCAAAAAGTCACTAGTTGGTGTCTCACTATTTTTTTAGCGAGAATTCGCTCGAATATTGTTGATAAACGGGAAGTTAAAGTGTATGCAACATTTGAAAATATATTGAGTTTTTCAACAACTTTTGCTATCATTTGAGACTGGTTGACCAAAGTTTAATTTTTGAACCATGTCAAATATGATATCTCCATCAAGTCTTAGTAAACGTCACAAAACGATAAATTCCCTTCAAGAATACCCTTTTAAATTCCTTAATTTGCATGAGTTAAGACTTATGATGTCAAAATTTGTGCATCAAAAGCCCTTAAAACCTCGTCATTTAGCGAATTTGGCAAAGAGGCAATCCCGTAAGTGCTCTATTACGCCTTGTAAAAAAATACCTTTGAGATGACAATGCTGCTAAAGAAAATGGCGTATGATAAGATGGATCAAGCGAGAAAGACGTAATCTCACTTAGTTCTTCCAAGGAGACAAAAAAATGCCACTTAAGATGCTAATTTATGTGAGAGCTCCTTTGTGTAAAGTCGATGATTTCAAGACAAATAATTCAAAAACTGCTATGCAAATGACTTGGCAGGCAATTCCCAAAATAGATTATACAATCAAACGATTGAAACACATAATAAAAAGCAATTTTTCTTGGGCTGAAAATACATCACTTATAGTTATAAATAAATCGAAAGTTAAGAACAAATGCCTTTTTCAATTTCATTTTGTATGACTAATTTCCGTAAGTCTTGTTTGGCTCCATTAAGGGATAATGCTATGGTTTGCAATTTAAAATTTAGATTTTCTGTAGTTGATCTTTTGAAAGGAATCAGGAAACGTATTTTACTGCAAGATAATCCTTCTTTTCATCCGGGTTTGAAGTTTTTGAATTGACATAGGATAAGAGACTCTGAAACTATGAAACTTGGTAAAAGAGATTGGAAGATGAAGAATCATCACAAAAAAGTATTAATGCTCAAGAATATGGGTCACTTGCTTGTCAGATTCGAAATTCCTGCTAGTTCAGCTTTCTGTCACTTGATTGGTAAAACTTTTGAAGAATTGTAAATCTGTTTAAAATAAAGATCCTGACATGCATAAGACAGTTCTATCCAATTTACTCGAAAAGTGACTTAACCAACTACCGGATACATGTCATGACTTTCCACAAAGCTGATCTCAAAGAAAAGTCTTCCCCAACCTTTAGATAGAGTCTTTGCCAAAGTTGAGAGAGAAAAAAGAACATTTTCCCCCTTTGAGGAAGCTTTCAAAGATAGATTTGCAATGGCCTTCCTCCCTTGCTCAATCATTTCGTATTCAGCACCTTCCTCTGCTCCAGTTTCTTGACCTTGTCAAGTCACCCAATCATACTGTGACTCCCAAGGGAGCAACAAAGACATGGGATAATAAAGATGCCCCCCCTCTACCCAAGATTTGAACCTAACTTCAAGGCGTCTTTCCTTTTTCAATTTCAGAGAGCATTTTACGATCTGTTATCCCCGGCTTGTTTCTTCTGTCCCGGGTTTCTCAAATGTTTGCTCCGATCCGGTTCCACTCGAGGAAGACAAGTTAATGGAGCTCCACGAGGTGAATTCGAATCCTCGGACGATATGGCTACTTACCCTGGAATTATGATGACCACCACGACAGTGGCTCCAATTGGACGAGGCCATTCGAACCTCACTTCGACGCGAAATTCCCCGGAGGGCGATGTCATCCCAGGGGGAAACGAAATCAATTCCAGCCTAACCCATAAAGTCCCCAACGGGATTCACGCCGAAGGTATTACGAAGGACGAAAAATGGTTCTACTAGAGCTAAAACTTCGATCATATCTTGATCACCCGGTGGTCTTCACTTCCACTTGGAGGGGCCTATTTTTAGGACCATTGGGTGTTAGCTAGAGCCCCTCCCTCCCCTCGTTGACCAATGTATGTACTTATCCTGAGATCTTCTCCTCTACGTTCTCTTATCCAGCCAATCACACTCAACTAAATGATTCGTGTCCAAGAATGCTCGAACCAATTTCGGCCACGGCTTTGGTTGGCACGCGAGATTCTGTTCCTGACAAATTGTTGAGCAAACGAGATGGAGGACATCGAGCTCCTTCGCCACAATCACTTACTATGCGTAACAATAATTGCCCAAAAGTGGAACAGGAGAGGTCTATGCACTCTTCCGTAAGTGTGCCCTTGAGCCCTGTCTCGGTCCAATCCGTTGTTCCACGCCAAAGTAATGAAAGGGTAGAGGTTCCACTTGCCATTGAGCCATTAGTTGCTCAAGCTCTGAGAGAGGAACAAGACCAAGCCAACAATGATGTGGATCCAAAAAGTGGGTGCCCCTCATTACGAGCAGATGTGAGCCATTCTAAGAATGAGGTAGGTTAACCTCGACTCTTTCAATTACGCTCAATAAGACTATGACTTTGTATGGTCCAGTGTGCAATATGGTGAACAAGAATAGAAGTAAAAGGTTTTCCATTGAGATCGAGACAAATTCGCTCCGTTTTTGAAGACTAATGAAATACATTTCTTCATTGATTCATTCAAAATCTTCATTTGCCATATTTTAAAACTATTTTTGGAAAATTTATGGAATGCATCCTTATGAGTAATGATTTGCGTTACATTGCAGTATTACCGTTATTCGTTCCTTTTCCAGGCAAAGGACGTTGATATCCGAGCGGAAGTGGATAATGGTCATTCCAGGGATCCTCGATATCTTCCTGATCTGGTCCAAGATCACTCATCAAAAACCTGAATAAGCTCCGTTCAATCAAGCTAGATGGACCCCTGAGAGTGAGACCACGACCTACCAAGTACGACCGAACCAAAAAAGAGCTTCAAGCTCGTGAAAGTGTATTTGTCAAATGAAGGAATAGCGTATATTTTCTGTTGTTTCGTTTTTCCATGAAAATATATACAATATATTCGACCCACCCGAATGTGGAGAGATCCAATTGTTAGTTATCGTTGCCTCTTCTCAAGTACTATGAAGTATGTACTTTGGGGGTCTCTTGTGTCTCAACAGGAACTTTGAAGAGGGTGTCGTGTTCTTGGCAATCACACAAAAGAACCTGACGGAGGAGCAGGAGCATTTTGGGGGCGCATATTCTCAAGGCTCCTCTTCCTCGGTCCATTGTCCCACAAGGGACTGATGTAAGATTGTAGCTTCTCTGTGGAAATAGGGAACTTGCCCACATGACTGAGCTTCCTAACCCGGTCTCTTGGAGGGTGAATAATGTATTTCGAATTGGTTGTCAATCCAGATCCATTCATGTTATCGATTCTCACGGAAGACTCGGGGCAAATCGATTCCTAAAAAGGAAGAGGAAAGCAAAAAAAAAGGATCTTCAACATATATTCCTAGGGCTCTTGGCGATTTAGAAATGTGGGATCAGCAAACCTGGATGGGAGCAAGAACGCTAGCTTCGCAATCCCCGGGATATGAATGTTTGAGTCCATGATCGGGTTGAAATTTGATGTTATGATTTGTTCCTCCTTTCCCTCGCTTTGGAAACACCTCGATCCAATTGAGCCACTTCAGGATGAAGAGCAGTATAAAAGTGAGTAGCAAAGTTGAGATGATTAGAGCTCTGGAAGTAAAATACGTTTCACTTTTCGTCATAGAGGATTTCGTATGAATGAAGTAGCATTTGTAAAAGGCCATTCGTCACAGCCGAACAATATACTATAATACTTTTCTGGTGTTCTTTTGAAGTAGAGGACAACAGTATGAGATGAATCGGAGGATGTGCATCTGTCAGTTTCCTATTTTCCCAATTTTTTGTCTTCATGACTGCAGAGAGGCCTCGAACCAATAGAAATCCTTTCTCATAGATTAAATCAAACGCTTGGTTTTCAGTATACTATTAACTTGTTCTTCGCCATCCTTGGCTCGTTTATTAAGCATTTTTAGGCTAAAATTTCCGCTGGTTTCGGCTTTGTTCCTTTTTTCTTTTGCTTATATCCGACTACCCGGCCATCAAATCTCAGAACACCTTGATCAGAATTTTTGCTCTCGTCAAGAAAGAACCTTCTCTGTTTGCTTCAAAACTGAGAAAAAAAAACCGCAAGATGCTACTTTGCCAAGTACTTTGCATTGACTTATGCTTGGTACGAGTTATTCAGCTCCACCATCAAAAGCCAAACAAGGCAATGTTCCCTCCATTTTTGTCGATCCTGGAGTATAAAAGGAAAGTGTTTTCTCAATGAAAACAAGAATAGTGGATCTTGTTTTTTCCATAAACTAATCTTTACAGGTTTTGAAAATTAGAAGTCCAATTAGAAAAAAATGTAGATTTTTAGAAGTTTTGTGCGAAAAAGGAGGTTTATGGGCTAGCTTTATTAATTTAATTGCCATTTTCATAAGAAACTTACGAGACCCATTTTTCAAACAAAAATAATCGAGACCCCAGCAAATTCGCCAAAAAATTGCACCCCAAATATCGTTATCTAAAACACAGAAAACAATTTTTCAAACGAAAAAAAAATGACAACAAATATTTTCAACGATGCGATCATTTCTTAATTTATTTGTAATTTTCACCATTTTTACGTATGGTTGCCATTTTATTTGGAATTTTGTAGGGCTTTTATTTGTCAATTTTAGGTCTTAAAAGGGCCAGTTTATTTGCCTCAAATCTGCAACCATACCAATCAGGAGCAATGAAATGGCTTTTGAAGACGAGAATCTTTCAACCAGACTTTGTCAAGAGTTTTCGAACATAATCAGTGCATTACCAATTTTAAAAGTCATATTTCCTCATTGTACCCTCCCCTGACAAGAAAGGAGAAAATCTAAGAGATATGAAGAAATCCATTCTTTCCAGCTTAAACTTTATATAATAATAATATTATAATAACATCTAGTTGTGGGGGATAGTGCAACTTATTTATCAGAGTGATATATCTGTTGTTGAAGAATTTGGAAAAAGACATTTTTTGAAAAAATTGCTTCACCAATTTGGTGACATTTCCCCTTTTTTGAGGATCGTCTTTCCTTTTTGATTTAACATTTTCATCCAAAATACACTTTACTTTGATATTCTTGCTCCCAAAAAATGGCCAAATGGCTGTAGCATATGTTATGCATGTTTTATGCACAATATCTTTTATTTTAGTGATCAAGAAGCCTTGTACGGATGAACTAGAATTATCAAGAATTCTTTGGAAATCATTGGTCATTCATTCCAGACATGGCATTCTCGTGAACTTAAGTTGGCAACCACAAAACGAGCCTCAAATTTAATTATTTTCGTCAAAATCCTCTTTCGAGACAGCTTTGGTTCAAGCAAGATTCTTTCGGCGGAAACTGTCAAATACAGATTTCAAGAGGTCATATGAAAAAAGTTTGAAGCCCTTGTTTGAAGAGGAAAAGTGTAGGCAAGCTTCGCGTCACGACGACATCCACTGTGTTGACGGTGACAAGCGATGAGAAAAATAAATAGTTAAGCCACTTCAAAAATAAATTAAATCTTTCTTAAGGCCTGATTAAATCATATTTTCGCCTCTTGAGACAACATCTGTTTTTAAATAAGACTATAATTGGCAAAACAGATACTTTTTTATATTTTTCCATATGATGTGGTTGTGTTTGGTCATGATTAGACGGTTTTGCGTTGTAAAAAGAAACATTCTTTGTCCTTAAGCATATTATGAAACAACAGTGTCGCCAAAATTTTGTCTGCTCTAAAAAAATGACAAAACGCTCCGTGCAAGCTCAAACACTACTTTAAAATGTGCTAAAAGCCAAAACTCGTTTATAAACTTGCTTCAGTTTGTAAACATACTGGGTGACCGGGAAGTCTTAGAACAACAAACCTAAGTTAATGAATAACTCCAAATTGTTTGGCATGACAAATGTTTTATTTCATAAAATGGTAACCGTATCTTGAAACATACGTAGATCAAGTTTCACACAAAATTATCTTCTGTGGCCTTCACAAAAGCATGGAGACGGCGACCAACATCACCAAAGGATTGATGCATCATATCCTTTCCAATTGCGTCCCAGGGAACAAAAAGGGCCGCCTTGAGATTTTTCACACTCTTCGAGGGTCTTACTCCAAACTTGCTCTCAAGAATGGACAACATTACAAAGTTCGATCATTTCAAAGTGGTGAGGAAGAGGGTCATTCCTATTGAAGAGGAAGTGGCGCGTCTATACTCTGATGATGTTTGGCCCCGTCTCCATGCTGTTGTGAAGGCTAGAGCACAATAATAACGTTATTATAGTGCTCTAGTGAAGGCCAGAGGTGATCAGTTTGTCTGAAACTTGGACCCCAAATGCTTCAAGTCATGGTCAATGTTTTTTGACAAAATAAAAAAAATGTCAAGCCAAGCCATTGTCAAGCCATCTTCTAACTTTATTCTCCTAGGAATTACTGGTCACCCTGTAAAGGCATATTGCTTGCTCACTTTTGTAGCTTTTTTTTTTTTGCTTCACACCAAAAGCTACGACCTCTTGGTCTTAGATCTCATTATGTCAAGATCATATTTTATTTCTTGAAGAAGCAGAAGGAGATTTAAGTGCTTAGATATTTTCACAAGAGACAGAGTGACAATGTTCACCGACAAGTGAATAAAATATTGTTCAAAGCTACTGTGGCAACGTGGAGTTTTGTTCGTTAATTTCTTGGATCTCCACTTCACCTGCTCAAGTTTCATTGAAATATCAAAGAACTTCACTTTTAAAGATTTTTAGAGAGGCTGTTTTTTACGTTTAAAGGTACTAGCCTTTACATTTCAAAGTAGGAGTAAGCATAAAACTGTCCACTTGGCTCAACGTCAACTGAAAATTTTCTAGCTTTTACCGGACATTGGGTGCATTTGTAGGATTGAAAAGTTTCACCTCACCCGAGAATCTTGGGGTTTTTGAGAGTACAATCAATGTCTTGTTCTTTTCCAAAGATGAGAGCGTCTGATTTGTGTCCGAAGCCGTCGTCCTCTTGAAATGGGGCTCATTCTGGTCAAACCCAGGATTTGATCCCCGTTCCCATCGCAACTTAGGGTGAAAGTCCCTTCTGGGATCTCGAATGTCAGGCTCAAAACTCAATTACAGATCGCAAGAAGATCACAAGATGTGCGTTTGTATACATAGAAGCTCGATTGATGGCCAGAATGAGCACCATTGCTACTAATAACAGCGCCAACACGGTCATTTTGAGGGATCTTATATCTTCTGGCAGCTCTAGCCGTTTGATTATCGGAAGCGTTAGAAATCGAACTGGACGAAGTCAATTGGCCCAAAATGTTCTTGGACCAACTTGTCTTGTTGTCAACACTGGAACTTTGGGTTTGACTCTTCTCGGAAGGAACCAGATCTGCTTTAGATGGAACAGATTTGGGATTCTCGCCGGGTGGTGCTGATAGTGATAGTGGTTGTTGTTGTTGTTGCTCTCTTTGTGGAGGCATTTTTAACGCATGAGGATTTGTGGAAGGACGTCAATGTAATGAAAATTGAGAACTACGGTTCTTAAAGGCAAAGGCACTGAAGAAATGACTTGACAGGGTGTTTAAAAATTCTCAAAGGGACATGCGACAAAATTATTCTTCGCAAATGTATTGATGGTAGATACCCTGTACGACTTTGAGTACGAAGCCATGGCTTGCTTTCTCGTTTCGTAGCATACCAATGGAAAAACCAACTCAATGTAACAGGAGAGGGCCTTTGAAGGTATAATATTTGGAACAAGGTTACCTGGGCCATGCAAATCTAGGTCATTCAAGTCTTCAAGGCTACAAAATGAGAGCACAGTGCTCATGGAAAATAACACATGAAGTCGACATATGAAATTGGTTCACAGGCCGATGAAGGCTGACTGGGAATTAGTAAGGAACATAATTCAAACTGTCAAAGCCATCAGCTTATTTGGTTTTCAGTCAGTGACAAATGGTTGTCCTTAATAGCCTGTTGAGTCATTCAAGTGACTTCATTGATAGAATATGAGAACTTGAGCTTGCATGAGTTTGACCTACAATACAAACCACAAATAAGTTATCGTAAGAAATGAGTGCTTTTGAATGACGTCGCTTTCGAAGAATAAAGTTAGAAGAATTGACGATTGGTGATTCTTTTTTTGGTCTTTAAAGAGTTTTTTAGAAACCTGTGTAGAACTTTTGTGGAATGGTTCAAGTATGCAAATTCTAAGACATCGGGCAAAGTGGTCAAAGGACAAGGAAAGGACCTTGTGAGAAATTGAATTTGAAGGTCCTCAGAGACAGTATCTGAATGCAAACAGGTTTGACATCCATTATCAAACTAGAAAGACAGGGTTTCTTTCCAATGCATAAGGCTGGCCGAACAAGAAGGTTCTTCGTCCTGATAATGGCTACAACAAGGTACAAATAGTGTACTTTGAATGCTTCTCTACCCTAAATTTCCTAGTTTTTATGACTTGAAGATTGAAAGTGGAAGAATATATCTCACCTAATGATTTCATAGGTTTCTTGTCGCAAATCAATATGGCAATCATAAGTAAGGAAGTTTATCAGTTTTTCATTTCGACAACAATGGTTTATTATTGAGTTTCCTCGTAGTCTTCATGATAAAATCACTTGTGCTACCCGAAAAAAGAGAACGTGACAAATTGCTTTTTGCCCCTCTTTGGCAGAGATTGACTAGAAATTGGCAATTATTGTACCTGTATATCGTGACTTTCATCGAGCCCCTAATTAAACTTGAAATCCGAGTAAAAAGTGGTCGCAAAATATCCACCTTGCACCTATTATATCGACATCAAAGTCAAACGATGGTTTCATGTTTACGACCGTGCTAATAGAACTCATTTGTCCATGGTCAGAGGAGGTCCCTTCAATTAAAATGGGACAATAGAGGTGGAACAATGGTGCCAAAGCTTCTATTGACTGGTATCTAATGAGTGCACAATGCCTTCTTAGTTAGAACCGCGAAAATTCCAAATGTTTGCATGATGTCATCCTTTTAAGATAAGTCCCTCTCCTTTACAATGGAGTGCTCATATTTATTAAATCGCTACCGACTTAGATAAAGGGTGAAACATAACACTTAATTTGAAATACATACAAGTGAGTTTTCAAACTGTTTTCAAATATGTGGTCTTGTAAAACTAGCATCAAAGTTTCAAAATTCAGCACTATTTGTGATTGCAATCATGAAATTGACTGATTCCTTACTTGCTCTTACCAATGATTCTCCATCAACTGAAGTTGCATGACCTTGGGACTTAATGGACACAATAATGTACTACACAATACGCTTTTCTATCAATGGCTCTCTCAGACACAAGGCTTTGGTGAAAGAAGTCTCTTACCATGAGAGATTATTATCCCCCTGTACCTACCTCAAGGAAATTTATAGATGTTAATCCACGCCCAAGGATGGTGACTCATAAAGCAACGAGCAACAAAGACCAAGTTGATCTATGTGTAGAACTGTCCTCAAACTGGAAAGACTTCAAAATGGAGGATGGGATGTCAGCCTTCCTTGGTTGAGTGAGGCTCACACCTACGACTTCTCGTACCCACAAATCCAATCCTTCATCAAAATGATGGTATATTTTGGTACGTAGGTAATGCTATCTAAACCCTAAGGGTCCCTAGAATCACCCGCACAAATCCACTGAAGTGAGTTTTCATAACGTGGACACAACCTTTGTTGTTCGTAATCTTTTGCTGAGAGTGTATATTGTGTTGTTCATAGACTTGGATCAGATGTTTGACATTGGCAAATGAAATAAGAAGTAAAATGAAATATAATGTTGATTATTTCGGCATAACGGGAAATCATCGAGTTTGTTTGGCTTGCAGATTCCAAATGGATGATCCATTTTTCTTGTGTGGATTAGCTCTGGTTGTTTTTTAGGAATGAATGAATATCCCTTTGCCAGAAACTCACAGTTTAACACAAAATTACCATGTAAAATTGTCCAAAACCTTTAACAAAGATAAATAGGCCATTGGACTTCAATCAACCCATCAAAGTTGCAAGATCGTTTCAATGAAATTTCCACTGGATGACCTTGGGATTATTGACTTCCGATTAATTTCTTTATGAAAATCAAACATTACGGAAAATTCCTAAAAACAAAAACAAACCACCATTTTAACCACAATAGAATGATTTGACAACAATATAACAGGAAAACAAAAAAACTTAACTAAATAAGTGAATAAATAAAGCCTTTTCAAAACAAAAAATGGACTGACTAAATTACTAGCAATTTGAATTCTCCAAGTTTTTTGGAGGCAACGGTTCAACGTCATGTTAACTTTTTGTTCTGTTATTGTTTATTCCAATCGTGCATTTTAGGACAGGCGAGTAGAGAGTATTAGTTGCGGAAGGTGGATGAACATTATAACAAAATAATAATAATAATAATCATTGGGGACGCCTCAAATTAAATGTTTGCCTTATATTGGTTTTTTATTAAGTTTTCAAAATGCAAGGAAGTTTTTTATAGAGGCGATCCACACTATCTTTAATATTTATATATTTTCTATGTGAGGATTTGCGAGCTTTACCATGTAGTTAACCTGACTTGCAATAATTTGGTCCTTAAGCCCAGAAACAATAGGAAATAAGCAAAGCAATATGATTACTTTTCAAGTGTAAATCCACTGTTCCATATTTAGTTTCATTTTTGTAGACAAAAGTGTCATGAAAGATAGTTCATAAATAATTTATGTATTCTTCTTTGGCGCTATCAAATGGCAAACTACTTTTTTATTGCAAATTTGGATTTAGAACATCAATAGAAATAATAGAATTTTTGTTTTGTGAATAATTGGCACGAGAGAAGGCAAATATTCTTTTGTGGACCATCATTGATTATTTGCAGCTTGGTTTCGCTTCACTTGTTGAATTCTTCCCTAAACAATGAAAATCTTCCATCGTGCAGGAGTAAAGTAAAACAATGAGAAGGTAATGGTTCACCTTTGTCATAAGCAATAGACTTGCCTTGAATTTGAGAAAGTACAAAACTTAACGAACACTTACAATCTGCACGAGCTTTGCAACACCCTGCTTTCCTCTTTCTTCACTTGGAGAATCTCAGTTAACGACCCTCTAACTTTAAACAAAGGGACATTAACTTCATACCCTCAGGTCTGAATGGAGTAGAACTACCTAACGAGGAGTCGGTCAAGTGGCAGACAATATTACACTAAGTAGGTAACTTTATTATCCAAGCTAAGGATTTTGACAATTCCAAACGGCAATGAATGTAGAAAAATAGATATTTTCGCTGTTATCTAGGGCGATTGCTTGATGGTGTTTTCTCATAGTTACACATTACACAATTCTGATCGAGCAATAGTTTCGCTGAGTTCGATCACAAATACTATCCACTGATCTGCCCCTTAACAAGGGCGCGGTCTCTTCGTTCTTGGTTCGTCTTTGTGTGGTCCGAATGACTTTGCCAAAGATGGGTAACGACACCAGAATGACGAGTTGAATACCTATCACAATCACGGTGGAGTTCACAAATCCCATGGAATCATAGGCGATTCCGCCTCCGAGAGAGCCGATGTAATCGCCCAAACATTCGTTCATAAACCAAAGTGAGGTGATCATGCCGCGGGTTTGTTCCGTGTCTGGAGCGCCTCCGATATCTACACTCGAGGACATCATGAAGGTGAGGGTCGTGATCAAATTGGCCGCCACGCCAAAGCTAAAACGGAGTGTTGAGTGATTCAGTTTAATGGGGACTTAATGGGGAAATGGGGGCCAATTATGCATGTATGAAAGCTTTTATGTTGCAATAGACTTCATTTGAATTCATTAAGTTCTAAAATAGTTTTGGGGATTGATGAAGGGCACTCACTTCCCGGATTTTGATATTGAGTTATGACTGCAAAAGACCTCAAGCGCACTAAATTAAATCAAAATAACCATGTTTTCGTACTTTATGGTTCATATTCACAGCCTCAAATGTACGTCATAGCGACCTGAGAATATTCCCGGTTTGAACCCCTATCGAAACCTCCCCAATCTTAATATGCTTCAAGTTAGACTTCGTTTCAAGACTTACCCATGAAGGGCCAAGGCAAAGCCGAGCAAATATTCATTCACAGGAAGAAAGTCCAAAAAAGGCGCGGGTCCAAGGAGGAGAAATCCACACAATGTGAAAAGGTTGCCGAAAAAGAGCACATAAAACGGCGGCATGCCCTTGTCCAATAACCAGGCCCATAATGGTGTGAAGATGGCATATGTGGCACCATCAGTCATAAACAGGGTCCCTATGGCAATGCTGTTCAATTGAAATTGGCTCTCCACATATGGCTGAAAGAAGAAGAAGTGAAACAACTGAAAGGAACTCTTTGGAACAGCACCTGTCTACCCACGCTAGATAGGATGACGTAAAATGTCAAGAAACGGGGTTTATAGGATAAAGTACGCGAAAAAAAAATGTACACATCAGTCAATCTCGGTTTTTGCTTTGCTCCAACAATTTTCTGCACCAATTAGCTCATATTTTGATTGCAAAATAGTTCCTTAATCAAGTTTGGATGTACTGCTTGTACAAACATGATATTGAGTCAAATTTGATGAAGTTTAGATAGTAAACACTTTTTTAGAAAGTTTCCCCGATCTTTCATTTGTCAGTGCATGTCCAAACACTCCAATATGGAGTCAAATTAAGTCACTCCATTAAATTTAGCCAATAAGCACATTTCTAGAAAGATTCACGATCATTGTGCATGAACTACCCATTTTTTAGTTTCAATGGAGAAAAAGAGGTGTTGAAATGGGATTGTACACGTAATTTGTTCCAAAAAAGGGAACTTTTGCCTCCGAAAGCAAACCTTTGTCGCCCGAAGTTATTTATACCTGCAATGAAGGGAGGTACCACGAACTTCCGAGACCGGAGATGACAACGATGAGGCAGCAATAGAGCACAGTGGGCATTTTCAGAAGTTGTCGAAAGGTTGTATTTTCCACTGGCTCTTGGTCTCCTGGAGTTTCGGGTTCGGCCTCGGGCTTCAAAAACATCCATCCCAGAATGGAACAAAGCATCAAACAGCCTCCACAACTGACGAAGGGTAGATAGAAATCGCCAAATTGATATAGAACTCCTCCCACGAATGGCCCAATCATCAGGCCCAGGGCAAACATGGTTTCCATGATGGATAACACTTTGGAACGATTCTCTGGCTCAGCTTCCTAAAGGAACAGGAAATAAAAAAAAATCTCAAATGAATGTCTGAAGCTTGGGACTATGAAAGGCGTTGCTAGAGTGGGAAATTTGTGGGCTGATCGAGCTTAAGTCTAAACATTGCCACGAAAAAAACAGGGGGTACAAATGCCTATTGAATGGTTGGTTGCTTGGTTGGTTCACATGGCATATTTGGTATTCAGGTCGAGTTCAATGGAGATTCGGTGGGATCCGTGTTTTATGCTAATCCGGTTCCAACCCATGAAAATTTGTTCCATCTCGGATCAATTTGAAAGCTCCACTTAAGAGCGTCTTCATTGACTTGAATTTTATGACTGAGAAGTAATCTTGGGATAAAGAAGCGATTTTGCAAAAGCTAAAAAAAGCAGAACACATTTTCAGTTTCCAAAACCTGTTTTGGTGGTGACGAACTATGTCTCAAAGTGTACTTTGGGTTCATTTGAGCATCATCTTGTACTATGCCATTCTGTTCAGACGTCAAAACCTTCAGAGGGACAAAAGTTCATGGCCGAAAAGACCTTGAATATCCATTCTTGAAATTTGCAAAACAGTTTATCCTCGTATCTTTGATTTTCAAGGCTTGCCTACGTCAAACTATTGAACGGCCAATTTAAACGACAGTCTAGTCTTTAGAAGGATATTGGAACAACGAGAAAGTTGAAAACCACTCAAGACCCTCAAAGACTACGTAGATGAGAAAAGTGGTTTAAGGTTATGTCATCCGCCATACTTCAAATACCTCAAAGTTTTAGACCATGGTTCTAGGATGAATTTTATCATCTTTTTTCTCAAACCTTGCTCGGTAATAATATTGGTCAACCACTCAAGAAATACCTGCCCAAAATGACCCTTTCACAAGCAACCGCTCTTGCATAAACTCTCTAGAACTGATGGTGTAACGCGTTCAATCATTGCATAAACTCGCAAAGTACAAAAGAAACACCATTTCATCTCACCTGGGCAGCAATAGGATAAACTGCCGAGAAAAACGCCGCCTCTCCAATTGCCGAAGTGATCCTGATAAGCAGGGACAAGGCCAAAAATGGAACCCTGTCGTCGACCCATTGCAAGAACCCAAAGATGGTATTAGCAGCTCCAGCGACAAAGGCTCCGTACAGAAATAGCTTCCGAGAGCCAATCTTCTCGATGTATTTGCCAAAGATGGGCGCGAATATAATGGAAGTGATAAAAACCGAACCATACACCTGCAATTGGCCCATTGAGAAAGTCAATGCCTGGTCATCGTTTATTCTGAATTGCATTTACCAGGCCAGTTTCCGTGACACTTAGGCCTTTGCCCGTGGCCTCGTTGGTGTAGAATGGGGCTAATAATGAGAAGGTAAATCCACCCAAAAGTTCGGAGAGCGCCAGGATTAAGAGGTTGATCCATGTCTGCCATTGACCGGAACAACACGATCGTGAGGTTTTGATTTCCACTTCGTTATTGTTCGGCTCAGTAATCTCATTGACATTGGTGGTAATAAGAGTTTGATTGGTTGATGGTGTTGACGATGAGGACGACGGAAGTAACAGTTGTTCCTCATCGCTTGATTCCGACATGGTCATAACGGGGGTGATGCCACAAATTGTAATACTATCCTCGACGATTACCGACACTTTCCTTGTTCTCCGAAACCTCTCACTTCAATCGTTTACTTCTATTTTTGGTACTAATCACGCTATAGCACAAAACCAGAAGCTGTAAATTACTCATAGGTCTTTCGTTGTTACTTGTTGCTCTAGAACACAGAGAGGTGTACTTCTAAATCACAGCAGGCAAAAAATCGTACCGACATTTGATAACGAGTAAAAGTCTCAACGATTCTTCACAGACTGAGTCCAGTCAGTAATTTAGTAAGTGGTAACCTGAACTGAGATCGTTCGGATGAACGAATGATGCTACACTCACTCACTCACAGAAGATCGTTTCCCATGTACTGAACACAAAGTGAGCGGCCCAAAGGCACCATGAACTTGAACGATGGCTCGATCACAGGCAAATACAAAACCAGTTTTGTGTAGTTCAAAGCTAGTAGTAGTTGACAAAAAACTGAGGATTTGTTTGTACTGTCACGAGAATGTTCCAATGGTTGCCACGTGAGAAAGGCAGAACACAGCTGATCAGTTCAACCGTCTAGAGTTGTACCTGTTCAATGTTCAAGTAGTGGACAGACCATGTGGGCAAATGAGGAGAAAGCTAGCGAATGAGTTGCTATAAACACCCGCAAGTGTTTCACAATCCTCCCACATGCGGTACATGTGTATTTTTTTCTTTATAGCATTAGGTCAGTTGTTGAGAGCATTTGGAAATACACATAGAAGAATGACACGGTGGAAGCAACCACGCTCGGCCATCTCATTTCATTATATAAGCGGTATTTCTAAAGGAAGTTACTGTATTTATTGAGACTATGCTCAAACATACGTTTTTCTATTGTAACTTTGCATGCTTCCGCTGTACTTCCAAAAGACCTCAACAATTGACCTATTTGCGTTGTAGCCGGGTAACACGAGTTTCGGAATGGCGGTTTCGATTGACGGTTCTTATATTAGGTCGTGTCCTTGTTTCTCTCACGTGAGTATTTTGAATGAGTATGTTTGATGGACATTGAGCATCATATCTGTTTTATGTATTTAGGGAAATGCGGTTTTGACAAGCGGTATGAAGGAACATACGTGACAGTCATGGTCAAAGTAGTAGAGCCCGGATTTGCATGTACTTGAATTGATTTGAAAAGCATTGTTTGAACCATCAATGTTATGACAAAGTTATGAAGAAGCAATTTCTCGAATGCATGCAAAGCACAAATTTTTGTACAACCTGACATGACCTTTGATCACAATAAAGGTATTATTATTATTATTATCATTAAATGCTTGGATTGCATTGCATGGTTGAAATTTGATGAAGAATATATTTCTTTAAATCTAAGATAGATGGGGGTTAGGATGGCAAACACATTCACATTTTCAGCCTCTAAAATATTTGGCTGAATGTAAAATAAAATGTTAAGAATCTTTATTGCGTTAGGATTTTGAAATATTTCCCTTCATGACACCGTTAAGTAACCTAAAGAAAACTAAAAGTGGTAAACTGCCTAAAAAAGATTGTCAAAGAAAACTTTCGAGGCAAACGCACTAACAAAAAACTGACAAAACGGACTTTTGCATCCTTTTGCTCAAACTAAATAAAAAAAAATTCACTAACTCGATAAAAAGGTTTTAAAGCAGACATCAACTCACGTTGTCAAGTTGATCAAATCTTGATTCATTCAAAAAGAATGAATGGCCAAGACTTCAAAGTTGAAACAAACTACACTATCGCGGTGACTAGTGATGTGACTTGGGCAAGTAATGAGTCATCACAGACACCCCAAGCACAAGTTGTTGACAAGCATTACTTGGGCAATACACCAATACACTTGGCAAGCTCAAGGAACATTGGAAGATGCAGTTGCCGGCAGTTGCTCTTAGAAGATTTCACATGCTTGCAGTGTGACTTAGAAGAAAAGAATGTCAAGTTGCATTTTCAATGATCTTTTGACCTTAATAATTTAGCAATAAACAGTGGAAGTGAAACAAAAAATATTTTGATTTGGATAGCATTTGCAAAACCATGTTTTTTCTTTAGTTTCCGTTCTAAGACACACATGAATACACTTTTCGGGCCAATCAAGAATGAGATTTAACAGTCACACTTGGGAACAAGCTCGGTCACTCAGAGTTGCCAGAAAAAAAATAAGATGCCAACTCTTTTTTTTTTTTGAAATATTCTCAAAAGCTTTTGCATTTCTCGATACAAAAGCTTTGAATTGTGTATTTTCATCTAAAAATCCATCCTAACAAGGGCATGGGCCCTATTTCGCTGAAACTTTCTGGTTAATTGAAATTCTGATGCCGAAGGTTTAGTCTTCATTCCTAGCAAATTTGGCAAACCTGTAAGGTGGGAAAAATACTTGTACAGGCACCCAAGTAGACCCAAGTTTCGGCAAGTCCAAGGTACTGTACCGGACCGCTTGCCCAAGCTCCTGTTTGCCTCCCATCACTAGCGGTGACCATTCTTAGATTCACAAGAGTAAAATTCAACTTTTAAGGATGCCATTTTGTCGAAGAGTGCCCTAATCCTTCAAAATACACCTTGACGGTTGTGGAAAAGTTATATTAGAATTTCATTGCTTCTTGGACCTTCCTTTCAAGTTACAGCTTCTTAATGTGAAGCTTTGATGATAGTAAGTCAAAGGTGCATTTTTGAATTGGATTTTTTTAAATCCAAAAGAGAGTTTTAAGCCACTCATTGTGATATCACGATTTAACTATTTTTAACGTTTTCATCCATTTGACTTGTCTCTGTCGCTATATGTATGATTTTACATACATTTTCCATATATTCATTTTTTTATACGCGTTGACATGACCAAAGGTCGCAATAAAAACATTATTAAATGATCATGTAGTTCTCGGAACACTAGATTAACCGAAATTCATATAAGAGTTTACGCATACGTATCAAACGACTGCGATGATGCATCTACATAATTATCAACTCTTCCTGTGAAAACCATCTATTTGATTTCGAGTTCATTAGAGCTTTTAATCCCCCATTCCATTCTGTGTTGCAATTTTTCTTTTTATTGACAAATTTACGTTGAAATTTGGGTCGAGCATTATCGTGCTTTTTTACCTCATGTTTGAACATCCATTTTTACGCCAAAAACTAGTATTGTCAAGTTTCTTATTGAATCATTAAAGCTTGTCTGTTGTGCCACAGATCGAGATAAGGGACGCATTTTGAAATCAAGGTGTCAGGTTGTTTCTGGAATATTTTAAGGGGAATTAAACGTCCTGGCCCTGGTTGAATCCTTCCCAACGAAGGATTCCACCTTGCATTTTGAACAAGCACGAAAATCATAATGAAGTGTCCTAGATCCTTCTTAGATAGGGCAAGGACCCTTGGATAGGGAGACTCATAATTGGTTGGCTTATGAGTTGGACACTGTTGTATGAAATAATTGGCTAAGTACCTTACTATTAAAAAGCTACAATATTAAGGAAACCTGCTGATAGAATAGAACTATTCTGTATTCTATATAGAGCAGTGGTTGGTTTAAATACGATACACAATAACTGCTCGCATTGGGAGGTTAAGTAGAGAGGAGTTGTGATGGGAATCATTGCTGGTATGTACCTTACTTTAAAATTTAGACCAATTTTCAAGGACAGCAATTTATTTCAAACTCTAAAATAGTAACCTCAATAGCCACACATTGAGAAAATTTCACAAAAATATACTGCCAATAGTGTTGATGAGTATCAAGAAAGACAAGGCATTGTCTTTGTTATTGCAAGATCTTGCAAGAAGACGCAAAACTACAGAAGCTCATTAGCTTCTTTAGGTAGAACGAGTTCAATTGCCACTACACTTGCCTGAACTTCAAAGACGAATAACTTGATTCCGTTGTTCGATTGGGCTGAAACTTGGTACGCAAATTTCTTGTTACGTAAACCACAGGTCCTGTAAAATCTAACACATTCTGTAGAATGGGAGCAAAGATGATAAGATTTGAACCTTCCCTCACGGTGTAGGTAATACCGTGGTCTTCGGACTCGGCAAGATCGGGATTCGAACTACGAATGTGGTGGTTAGTTAGTAGATGATCAACCCCTACGCTACAACTGCTTTCCCGCACATGGATAAGAGTAATATATCTCTTTTTTCAATACAACTGGCTAACCAATGGAACAGTTTGGTCACTTCAAATAAGAAGAACAAACTCTGTAAATTCTTTTAGGAATAATTTAATCGATGACTTACAAACTTGAACATTTATGTATATTTCATTTTCCCATTTTTCTCTTTTCGTTTATCTTTTTTTTCCTTTCTATTTCCCAATACTTAATCTCATGTATATGTTGCTTGAGGATAAATAAGCTTGAAGATAATAAGCAATAAATAATGGAGACCTTCATGTAGAGCGAAATTATCGACTCAATGAATTAATCCTCCCTTAAAACTAAGAGACTTATTAACAAATCTAAACGCAGTCTTTGCCAGTGAAGCTTGAGCGAAGGGAAGGTTTCGATATTTATTTAGGTAAAAAGACGAGTAAGTTAATTGGCTCTAAAATCGAGGAACAAGTCCTGCCCTGACAGTAATTTTGCCAGAATGTTCATGGTAGTTTTCTATGTTGTCACTCGTGTTGATTTTCTGCAGTTTCTGTTCAAAACAATTTCTAGGGAAATGCGTAACTAACATTTTCACGATTTACAGTATTTCTTAATTCAATAGAGCACTTTCCAATGACGTAAAGGTTAGCCCTTCCACATCAAATCAGTCAAGAGCCACTCCCATAAATGAACGACTTTGGGGAATTGAAGAAAGCTTGATAGATTATAACATCATTTCTATTTTCAAGGCCGCAGACTAGCCTGTCTGTTGTTATACTTTTATGTTGCAAAACAACAGGAAAATAGTATCACATCTCCTATCAAGTTTATTATGCAAATTGAATCGGTATGAATGAAAACAATCCGTCCAGAATGATCGAACTCTTAGAGGACGTCCGTTTTGAACTTGATCACAATGCTTTCACCGTGATTTCATGAACAAGTCGGAGCAAACAAGAGAATACACCATATTTCTTGTCCTCTACATATTTCTAACGTTTTAACTCTCCAAATGAAGTTAGCAGAGTCAGGAAGCCAATATGGACCGACCACAAGGCAATTCAGAGTACGTATTGAGCAAATGAGAGCAACGAACATTCGACAAAGTACGTCGGAAACGCTTCATTTAGTTATTGGGGCAAAGGTTAATAAAAATCCAAGATACATCGAAAACAATAAGGCAAGAAATTTCTAGTTGTCCAGAACAAGCTGTGTCTGGGTTAGTACTTCGTCTGGCGCAAAAAATAGCCAGGGATCTAGACTTCTTGTTTTGCGAGGAAAATCCCATCGCAAATGAAAGGTTCTCTCAATCAACCAAATATCTCAAACTCTCCCAAACAAGAGACAGAAATTTGAAACTTGGATTTTTTCCATCTAGGGACGATTGCAAGTTGTTTTCTTTTCTTTCCAAATGAAAAGAATATCAATATCAAGTTTATATGTAATTCACTTCACACGACTTTCTCAATTAAGTTCCATTGCCGTGAATATGTCTCTTCAATTCTGTGACCTTGCTTGGGTTACTCTTCTCGATTCGCTTCATATACTCAATGAGGTTCTTCTGGTTTTCTTGATCAAGATCCTTGAAATTCTTAAACAAAGAGGTCAAATCTTCCAACGTGAGGTCATCGAAATCCGTGTCATCATCGGTGTTTTCCACCTCTTTCGCAGTACCTTCCGGTTGATCCGAGACCCGTTGAGAAGATCCAGAAGTAATGCTTGTTGCAGTGAGTAAAGCACTCTGTAAGGCGTCCCAATTTACTTGAAGAGGTTTGGGTTTGGGGTTCACTTGTTCAGTAGCATATCCTTGAAACAGTGGTTGAGGATTGGTAGCAGCAAGGGTTTTTGGAGGTTCAACCGATGGAACTGGAGCAGGGATTGGTGTTGGGCTGGACCTCTTCCCCATTTGGCCTTTGATGCGTTCATATTGAGCTTCAACAATGGAATTTAATTGAGATCCGCTTATTTCTCGGCCCATTTTCCGATATTCTTCAATGACTGTTTTGGTGATGGCCTCTTTTAGAGGATCAGATATATCATCAAACATCAGAGCTGACGATGATGAACGAGTTGGATTCTCTGATCTTGGTTTTTCAATGCCCTCAGGTATTTTGCACGCGCTTAGCTGCATTAAAGCATGAATATTATCGATGCAAATCTTGGACACTTTTAATTGCTGTTGGTTAATGATATTTTGATCCATTTTGAACTGGAGCTTTTCTCTGGCCGAGTCGATTAGTGTGAAGAAACTGTTGTCATTTATCATGCTTGCACTTGCTCCATAACCTTTGTTCACCTCTAAGCTATTAGCTTTACCTAATGAGACATTAATTTCTGGACCGAGATAATCTAGAAGGGATTCCAACGCCGACAAAAGTCTCAAAGTGCTAATCACGGACACCTCATTATTCGCCGAAGCTTGCTCTGTGGAAATTTTTGGCGCCGAATGAGAGCTGATGGTTGATTTTGCATGCGTTGCCATTTCATTGGCACTACTTTGACCCACTTGGTCAATGCTGGTTGTATGAATGGTTCTTGAAGTTGTACCTGGATCCAACATGTGAGCAGTACCCATCTGCTGAAAGTCCTCGTATTCTTTAAGATCAGCGTGGAATATCTTGAACTTGTTCATGAGTCGATTTCGATCCTCTTTGACCAACTTTTCGAATTCAGAAACCACAAATTTCCTCCATTCATGCGCCCATTCATCCTTAAGGTAATCCATGTGAATGGTGAGCGATTGATGCTCTCGTTGTTTGTCCCTGTAGAATCTGTTCCATCTACGTGTGTATTCAGGATGAAGACTAGCATGTTCGATGAAATGGTCTCGCTTCAACTCGTGCTCCAATGTGACTTCCTTAAGAGCCTCGTGGAACTCGTTCACTTTTTGCTGTTTGGTTTCGAAGAAGTCGGTGCTGAAAGGTTTTCCCGTTCGTGGATTGATTGGAATAACCGGAGATTTCCGAGGACTTTGAGACCTGGAAATTCGTTCGCGAGATCGCCGATCCCTAGCTGATCGTCTTGGGGACCTGGACCTCTTGGATGATTCCTCCTCACCTCTGGAACGTCTATGGGGAGATCTAGAGCGTCTTTTGGGAGATCTAGAGCGTCGTTTAGGAGACCTGGAACGCCTTTTAGATGATTTTCTATCTGGAGTACGTTTTCTTGATGACCGATCACGCCGACTGGACGTCCCTCTCTCTTTTGATTGTGATCTTGAGGTACGTCTACGAGATCTCTTTGGACTTGAGCTCCTCTTCCGAGAGGTTTCCTGTATAATTTGCAGCTCATCATCACTTGACAATTTTCTTGTCGGCCTCATTTGGTCAGGCATGTCAGGGGACCTTAATGTCCCTTGTTCTCTTTGGGCTGAAATTCCAACCCTTTTGAATTAAAGCATTGAGTTCTAAGGCTGACGACACTGATCTCATTATACCTCTTTCAAACTCCTCGAAGATATCGGCGTAGTCGTCCAATTTTGACTTGCTTTCACCCTTTTCCCTAGACATTGACTCCGGTTTCGCTTCAGGTGAATTGGGTCGTCTGCACGGAACGGGTTTAGGAATTGCATCCTTCGCCAAAATTTGAGACGGGGAATTGTCAAAGGAGTCGTGAGGGAAAAGCAATTTCAGCACAATTGGGTTTTCTCTGAAAAGAAGATATGTAATTTCAAACTAATGCTTAGCTCGCAAATCCAACCTTCACTCTCAGGACTTTTTGGCACGTGTTTCATTGAACCAGATTATTTTTGGAAGGGGCGACTGGGTCCACTTCATTTTTCAGGTCTGTCGATGGCGGCTGAATACGAGTTTATAGTTGGGTTGTCTGAAGAAACTGGTGAGCTGGCCCCAAAAGGGCTGGTTTTTTTGTATAAGAAACATGTGTGCAATGGCATTGTTGATGAAATATTTAATATGCGATTCATGGTTTAAAGCAGGGGTGTGCAAACTTAATTAGCAATGGGCCAAATTGGCCGGGCCGTTGGCGCTTGCGGGCCACAACATCCAAAACGGCAAATAATTTCTAGTTTAAATTTCTACAATCTATCTACCCTAAACATGCATAATCAATCTTATGTATTTTTTAATACTCTCGCGGGCCACGCGAAATAGCTCGCAGGCCACATTTGGCCCGCGGGACAGGGTTTGCACACCCCTGGTTTAAAAAACTTTTCAAGAACTAAACATTAGTTACTCAAACGAAGCCATACTTGCTACGCGAAATTTTAGACAACACTTTTTTTCAACGAATTCCTGATGTTCTTTATTTGATGTGTTGTTCAATTCAAAATGTTAATTCAAACATTAAAGAAATACTCTCAATATCTACTTACGAGTGGTGAGAAGATTTGTCCACCATAAGTTTGATCTCGGGTGCTTTTTTCTTGAACAACTTGTGCCCGATAACCAATTTCACTTGCATGGAACCTAAATGCTGAATGATCCTTTCAATGATCCCGTTAACCATTATGTGATCCACAGGCTTAATGATGTCGATTTTCTTAGCTTTCAAAGTGGGGAAGAATTTGGCCTAGAAAGGTGTTTAATTTCCATTAGAGTAACCAACATCATGAAAGACAAGGTATCAAATGCGAGTACTAACCAAATAGGATAGTTTATGGGCCGAAGATCGAACGTGGCTCTTGATGAGGTCCAAAGTGGAAGCTGATCCCTCTTTATTCTTGATGGTGGAGTCGCACAAAAGACACGCGTAAGCGGGATTCGCCTTCTTCGAGGTGTTGTGTTGAATTTCGATCACATATTCAAGTCCTATTTGTTAATTAATTGCATGATTGCCACTTGTTTTTAATTACGTCTTTTCACAACGATATAATTGGAGAGGTATTTTTTTCCAAAAGCTCTAGCTATCTAGCTAAAGATAGGCATTTGGACGGGAAGCTTAAAATGCGATAAAAAAAACACGCGCTCATTCTAAATATCCCCCATTCTAACATTAAAGGAGATTGGAGTATAAGCCTTTTATTGCAAACTAGAAAACCATTGCATTCTCACCAATAAAGGCCGACCCAGGACTAGATTCGAGATCCTTTTGGAATTCAGACTTCTTCCCCAACGGGAACAATTCCTCTTTGTTGGTTTCCCCCTCTTGGCTCAAGTTCTCCTCTTCCAATGAATGAATGCTTCCGTAGGGAACACCAGCCGAAGAACCATAACAATTGGGGGAATGAGAAGTTTGAGGTGGTATTTCAGTTCTGAGAGCACTCACAGGTTTTGGCATGAACATTGGAGGACGAGGAAGATGTCCAGGTACATGATTGAATGGAGTGGGAACATTGGTTGCTCCTCTCCATTTCTGGGAATTCCATGATGGTGGTGGCCAACTCATGGCAACCTGGAACCGTAAGAATCGTATAATTCAAGTCATCACATCATGCATCGAAATTTGGCACCGAACAGGTTCCGTTTTAATGTAATACTAATCCCAATTCTGGAGCATGGGGTCTCACTTACCAGTAACCACATATCATAAAAGGGACAAATGGACGAGATGAGGTGATGGGAGGTGAAATTCGAAATATTAAAAGTACCGATCGGGGTGAATTGTAGCAAAAAAATTGTTGCCTGGTATTGCCTTATTGACTAAAAATCGACCACAGGAAAGACAATAAAACCCAATTAACGATGTCAATACATGTATTTCATAGGAATGACCCTAAGCAAGTTATGTGTGTGCGGGTAACAATCCAGCACTTGATAGTCATATCAAATGATGTCTCAAAGCTAGTAAATGGTTTTTGAAGCAAAGTAACGTATATGGAAGTGTCATTTGTCCGTCGAGTTCGATCATCATTCGATTCACATTGTGTTGGTCCATGAGGTCGCTCGGTTTGATTTCATTTTCCGGCTGCGGCTTTGGCCTCCGCATCGGCTTTCTTCTTCTCTTGCTTCAATCGCATGATATCGGCATCCCGTTGTTTCCTGGCCTCCAGGGTCATCCCCTTGTTGCCTTCCTGTTCATTGGCAGCTTTTTTCGTGCCCGAAGCCTTTTTCGCGGCTTTTTCACGGGCCAAATCTCGCTGATTGCCACGGGCCATGATGGAGGAAAAAGTGAATTGAAGTGTGCGGTATGAGCGGGGTTACACCAATTCCTTGGGGAATAATTCTCTGGCTAGTTTGATGACTGAAAGAAAACGGTAAGGCCTCAAATTCCACCCTACATGCGTTGCTTGAGTCACTGAGGACTGTTCGTGTTTTTAGAGCTAGTTCCACTAAGGTTCGATTTAGCTTCACGCATTGTGAATCCAGACTTATTGCGTAGGATACAAACATCGGCCCTGAATTTTTTTCTATGAAAAAGACATTTTATAGTTTGGGCCTTTGATCGCCGAGCATTCTCCGTTAATAACCTAATCAAATTTGTTTTATTCATACATGTATTCAAGGCTGGACATTAGAACACTTCCACCAAAAAAGCGTTCTATAAGATGAACAATCAATCAAACTATCAACTGTTTCCATTTTATCGAACTTTGACTTTGCTCGAAAAAATGTAACGCGCTAAAGGAAACCATTACAGCGAGTCATTGTCCTTTTTTGCTGTTCCTAAATGGCTCCAAGAATGACTTATTTACGTTAAGAATTTACTTTTCGAAACAGTTTACCCTCAAATTGGATTGAAAATAGCAAAAATGTGTTCTATTGCCAATCATCTAACTTGAACAACTCACTGTCAATGTGAATTCATAAAATACGTGCAAACGATATACAGGGAGCGCCACTTAAAATCGGACAGAGGTTTGATGAAGGCCAGCAATGCCAATTTCAATTTTAGCGCGAAGACCCCCAAATCCAGTTCACGGGCCAATCACTGGTTATTACGTATTTTGAGGGGATTTGGAGCCTCTAGCTGTTTCAGCAAGAAAAAAGGCAACCAAGAAAGATGTGTTTGTCGCTTGGAATCGACTGGTTCATAGACAAAAAAAAGCCATTCATTCCATTAAAAACCGTAAAGTTACTACACCACAGAGCCAGGTCATGATTTAAATTTTACTAATGAAAGAAACACGGTTGAATTCGTGACAAATTGACCTTGATCTATAAATTTGTCCCAATACCTCTTCATTTCTTTTTTCATTTTGCATCTTTGGTCAATTGTATAAAATTGTATAAAAAGAGGTTGTTTTAGAAATCTTGCCCTATTTCGAAGGTGACTATGGCGTTCCTTACCCGAGGATTATGCCTCCAAACGGGTCCAATTCAGTCGATGGGGAAAAATGAAAGTACCAGACGAAACTCGACACCAACAACAACGGGCGAAGCAATTTCTGGAACATGAACCGAATTTCACGGAAAAGGAAAAGTGTCGTCAGATTTGTAAGTAAGAAAAGTGTGAAAAATACTGTTCAAAGCGCAAGTGATCAAATATGATTTCTGACCTTGCGTATTTTTGTCTGTGTTTGGCTCATCTGTTTATGCTTATTTATGTTTATACTCTATCGTTTATTGGGGCGTTTGAGTGGACCAAACAGGAACCCATGTTTTGTGACTAACGCAAGTTTAGACCAAATTCATAGAATATGGAGTTCCTGTCAGAGCTACGGCGTCTTCCATCAGGGTAGCATTGGACGCTTTTTTGCCACCTCTGGGTCGAATGGATCGGGTATATTTAGCTAAGCTCCCAAGAATTTCAAAAAATAACACAAGTGCTTGCTATGTCTTTAAATTTGAAATGATTTGTTATTGTTACATGGAAGAGAGATAAACATATGTAATTTTTGAGATCAGTTTAACTGCATCAAACAGAACGTCACCCTGTTCCTACACTTGAAGGGCTGGATGGCAGAGCACACCGCAATGCCTGCCTGTCTCTCAAATTTCAATGAAGTAGGGCCAAACCGACTCTTTCAAACAAGATTGGATTGAGAAGCCAAACATGAGAAAGATACAGTCGAATCTCGATATAAGACATCTCAGTTTAAGAAAAAATTTCGCGATATAACAAACTTTTCCGTGCTGACCAAAATTTCACTACATAAGAATTCTCGATATAAGAAATTTTCCATTTTTTGCTCAATCTCGATATAAGAAACATTTTCAAAGTTTTGGCATATTTCTCTTGCTGCTTAAATTGGTCACAGCACAAAACGAAGCGCAGATCGCGGGGAGACGCGATCCAAATGTTCAAAGTAATTCGAGGGCTTGATAGCATTGACCCATCTGACCTCTTTTTCTCTGTCAATCACCCAACACAAACTCGATCTCAAACCACAAACGATTTGCTCCTCCCAAACGCTCGCATAGATATAAGAAAGTATTTTTTCACCATTCGAGGAGTGAAGCTCTGGTATTCCATACCAATGATCAGGGTTGGGGAGTAATTGTAATTGCAATTACAATTACGTAATTTCAATTACAATTACATGTAATTGTAATTAATTACATTTTTGTGCCAAGTAATTGACGAATTTTCAATTACAAATTACCAATTTCTTTTCAGGGGGTGAGGCATGGCGTAGTGCGTACTGCGTCGGGTTGTCGTGCGGAAGGCTGGGGTTTGATCCCGGCTGACTGCCACTCTCCAAACTCAACTCTTCGGAGTCCAAATTTAGCATTTGAACCGTCTTTCAATGCAACAATCAAATCTACAAACCCAACTCTTCGGAGTCAAAATTTAGCGTTGAACTGTCTTTCAATGCAAAAATAGGCAAGCCCCGGTTCGATCCCAGGCTTGCCGAGTTCTAGTGGCCTGTGGTATTAAGTTACATGCAATAGTCACGGCCCTTGACGGCTTAAATGGGCGAACCTGGGGTCATTCCCGAGGGTGAGGTAAAAATTAATGCTTGCTTGTTAGCTTGTCCAAGTGGAGCGGCAATATCCCCATATGGCGGACAGCCCCTATCAGACCACAGCTGCGAAGCTGCGTTCTGACTCCTCAACAAACAAACAAACAAACAAACCAATTACTTTTCAAACTCTTACTTCTTCAAATTAACCATAATATCAATTGATACTTTGAGTTTTCACTTGCAAAACAATTATTTTGTCATCAATTTGCGGTCAATGTGATGCCACTAACAGGTAGTTTTGTTACAATACACACCCAATCTATGATGTTTCAATACTTTTAAACTAAAATAGCTAATGACCATGATTTTTGTGTCACGAGGTAGGGCTTTTCACAACTAATGGCAGACGAAGGAGGTGAAAAAATAAAGTATTTAAACATTGTCACACTTGATGTACGTGTATAAAGTTTGTGTTATTTTCTGGAAAAGAAAAAGATGCCTTGTGGTTCATGGCATAATAGTTTTGATATTTAAGCCCGTTCATAAACTTTTGGTTTCTGTAAATCAGTCACTCTTTCATATTAACCTTTCAGGCATTTTAAGTTGCCAGTTGGTGCATCACCATTTAAAAATGGCAGATCTGTTTATTTTCATCGTTTTGAAAAGGCAAAAGGGTGAAAGAGACGGATTGATTGTAATTGACATGTAATTAACATGTAATTGACATGTAATTGTCATGTAATTGACATGTAATTGTAATTGAAGTCAATTACATTTTTGGATAATTTGCTTTGTTGAATTTATCCAGAATCTGGCCAATCTGAAACTTTTTGGATATATTTGAACAAATAGGATGTTTATGTGTTTGTTTGCGTTTCTCTTTTGGGTTTTAAAATATTTGTTTGTTTGGGGTAAATTTGTATCATTTACAAATAAAACATCATTGTGCTCTTGATTTGTTGCAATTTGTGAAAGCAAATGTCTGATGATTATTTTTGTTACAGTAATTAATCCTGCTGGAAGGATTTATTGGTCTAAGAAGTATATTCAATACAATTCAATACTTAGTTTTGTGCATCTCTACACTCATAACACCTTCCAAAGTTTTTGAGACCTTAGCTATTGACCTTTTCCCACTTTCAAGTTATGTCACTTTTGGCACCCCAGTTTTTCTGCAAGACCAAAACAATCAACGTTTGTTGACTTCTTTTTGCAATTTGTTTGTTTTTACATGTGATTTGTATAGGGCAATTGAAATGTGGCTTTAATGTGCCTTTTCATGGAGCTAGAGCATCGACATCTGCCATGGCTAGCTCACACCATGCATGCATTTGAAAAGAGACAAAATTCAGCATTTCTCAAGCAAATGTGCCAAACTAGTAACATAATTTCCTATTTGATGTAGCTTAACTATCATTACATTGCTAGAACAAGTCAATACCACATATTTTGCACAATTTTTTGAATTATGCCAAGTTTTCTCTTTGCAAGTGCATGCACAGTGCGAGTTGCTTGTCACACTTGTTGACGCTCTCGCTCCATGAAAAGGCACAGCAAAGCCACACTTCAATTGCCCTATTTGTTTGGTGTGCTGTTGTTTGTTTGTCTTTGTTTGTCCTACTGATGGAAAAATCCAATCTTTCAATCTTTCTCACTTGAGGTTTGCTAGCTTTATAATTGCCACCATCTCTTATAAAGTACAACATCTTGCCAAATCAAGAATCAATTTCACTTTGCATAGATTGATTTTGATTCACTTGATCCAAAGTTAAGTCCATTCAACAAAAAATGATTGACTCGGAACGCTAATTGGCAGATCTAGTTAGACAACCTATTGGGAAAATGATTGGTGATTAGATTGTTTCCATCACTAGTGTGTTCTTTGTTATATTCGTTTGTTTCCCATCAGTATTAG
This sequence comes from Tigriopus japonicus, assembly GCA_010645155.1. NCBI lineage: Eukaryota > Metazoa > Arthropoda > Copepoda > Harpacticoida > Harpacticidae > Tigriopus > Tigriopus japonicus. The sequence continues at coordinate 5,222,609 of CM021315.1, forward strand.
TGACTGCCAATTCCTGTTAAGCTGTAAATTTGTCACTTCTATGAAAAATATGTTTTGTAAAAGAGAGGATATCCAAAACTTACCTCTTTTTTTGAAGACTACTGATTAGGGGTGCCATCAAAATTAATCAAATATTTTTTGTAACTTAAAATTGCACAAGACCAAAGACACTGATGATGGGAGTTCTTTAAGATTGAACAGATTGAAATTAGCTTGCATCCCATCACTAGTCCCTCCTACCCAATCACAATCATAACAAAAGCGGGCGATACCATGTTTAACCCTTTCATGCATCCGCGCAATCCGTTTCGATCTCGGAGCGATTTCGCTCAATTGGCCACGAAATATCCGTCTTTTCGCTCCGTGTCCAAATGCAATTTAGACGGCAGTGTGTCGGTCAACTTCCAAGATCGCGAATCCGTGCGTATTCTGAGCCAAACCTTGCTTTGGGATCGCTTGGGATTGGACGTGCAAATCCCGGCTAATTCGCTGGTGCCCACTTTACCGCTTCGCATGAACTACTTGCTTTGGATTCAGGACATGATCAAGTGAGTGAATGTGAAAACACGGTGGAGTTCACAAACCGAAGGTCATATTACTGCCTCTCTAAAGATTCTTCTCCTTAGCGAGTTCAAGGTGTTTCCCGAGCAAGGATTTGAGGCTTCAAGTTTCAATCCTTAAAGTAGAAATTGGGAAAGGGCATGCTTGGATCGATGTGACACGTTTAAAGCTATTTTTATGCAGGAAACAATTACATCAAATTAACATTGAAAGTACTTGAATGTTTTAATGTATTTTAGACATTTGTACATGCTTGAAAAAAAAAACATTATAGAGTTACAGTGTCCCATCTTTTAATTATTTAATTAAAAGTAAAAAAAAAAAATTTAATTATGTTATTATTTATGGATAATTTGCCTCGGATTTTAAGAATGAGAGAAAGGAAATGTTGTTAAGGTGCGTGAAAATTCGAAATAAGAAAAAAAAACCTAGAGGACGAATCGCATTTTGATACAAAGATGTGTTAAGTAAGGTTAAACTTTTGGGTGGGATCAACTTTCTATTCATAACATGTTATCTTAAGAGAGGCCTTACTTTCAGTGAGAATGGAGAGTATTTCGGGACCCGTCCAATTTGGGGCTTGGATACTGGCGTGGGAGCTTGCGGTATATACCCGCTTTTGGGGGCCAAACAACTCAACTGGCACTTTATTGGCACCGAAGTGGATGAAGCCAGTCTCCATTCGGCTCAAAAGAACATTGAACGCAACCAACTGGATCCTTTGATTAAGCTTATCTTGGTTGAAAATGCTCAAACCACGCCTTTTTTCGCCACCGCCGTGGCTCAGGCTCCCGATTCCCATCTTCATTTCACCATGTGCAATCCACCGTTCTTCGAGGATCCTTCGAAAAGTCCGATTTCGGAAGATTCCAGTGATTCAACTTGGCAAAGCCGAGAAAAGCCCAAAAGTCCGCGAGAGCATCCGGCCGGATCTGAATTTGAAATCCAAACTTTGGGCGGTGAAGTGGGATTTGTGGCGAGGATGATGGACGAAAGTGTCGAGTTCCAGGAACAAATTGCCATTTTCACTTGCATGATTGGACACAAGGCCAATTTAGATGTCTTGAGAAAGAAATTATACGAACTGCGATCTCAACACGCCCTGAAATTCATCTTTACCGAGTTTTGCCAGGGAACACGCCTTCGTTGGGGCGTGGCTTGGACTTTTAATCCGGCAGTGAAATTGGTTGACACATCACTACGGAAAAAACGCGAGAAACCCTACGAAATAGAAGCCGAATTTGCCTCAAAAACGCCAAGTATTTGTTCGTTGGAAGCATTTTTCAAACTTTTTTCGGACTGGATGAGTGATATCAAAGTCGATGTTGTACCTGGAGTCATCACTTCTGATTGTGTAACATGTGTGATATCGACGTACAAATCCGAATGGAGGCATCAAAGAAGACGAAGAAGAGAACAAAAGAGAAAGGAGGAAGATGATGAGGAGCCTCCTAAGAAGAAGGTCCGGATTGAGGACAATGACACCACGAATGGAGGCAATGAGGAGATCCAATTACGATGTTCTATAACGATGATTCAACGAGAAGACTCGACTTTTGTGATAAAGATTAAGCTCGAAGAAGGAGCCTTGGGAAAAGTGGCTGTTCATGAAATCCTTACCTATGTCAAGAATAAATACAAAGCCATACCTGATTGAATGGTTTAAACCAACAGCTACTGTCATTTATTTCTAGCCACATGTCCTTCTACGTGCGGGGTTCCAAAATTCCAAAGGATGAAGATCAAACGACCGAGTTCAAAGGGCATCGTATGGTGTCCTTGGACGAAATCAATCCCTCAAACGCCATCGAAATCAAAGGGAAATTGCGGAGAACCCGACAGTATATTTCGAAGTACATTTGTGGGATGCTGAATCGCGGCAAGGGAGGGTCGGTGTTTCTTGGAGTCTTGGATAATGGAAATGTGCAAGGCTTTTCAATGTCGGTTTTTCAAAAAGACCATTTCAGACTTTCCCTACTGTCCTGTCTTTCTAATTTTAAACCACCCGTGGCTGCCCATTCAGTCACGGTGAGGTTTGTGCCTGTCATCGAGAGCTTCGATAAACCCCAAGATATTTTGAAGAAGGTTGAACATTTTGAACAAATGTCGTTGAAGCGAACCTCAATAGAGAGGGAAATAGAGCACAAATTTCAAGTCAAATATTGCTGGTGCGATGTGGACGCTTTGGCAGCCTTTAATATGGGGTCCATTCATCCATTCTACGTCATCGAGCTCACTATCCCTCCCTGGAATCCCATTGATCCGAAGAATCTCGAGGCTTACGGACAGGTACTATTTTTAGCTACAATATTGGGCGGCACCTCGTGTATCTATAAACTCATGGTATTTGATCGAAAGTTCATATTCCCAAGATCTGACGACGTAATTTTTTAGAGGTTACCCACTTTCACAAAATTCGGCCGACATAGAAGATGTTTGGTAAAAAATATTGACAAATCTATTGGAAACTAGGACATTGAGTTGCCCCCTGGCTAAATTGTAAATGGCGAAAAAAAGAACATAACTCTTTCCAAACTGATGTTTCCAGATGTTTTTTTTTTTAATTTTCAGTTTCTTTGAGAGAAATATCTGGAAAAGCAGCAATTCTTATGATGTCGTTTAATCTTGATTAAACTCATTTAGGCTGACCTAAAAAGTGCAAAAACCTACGTTGAGAATCAACTCATCAGATTCATATCATTTGCTCGGATTTTGCTTTCTAATGAAGCTCAGCCTGCTCAGGGGAATACGCGTCAACTTAAACGTTACAAAAAAGTGGCTTGAACGTGAAGCTTGAAAAAAGCCCAACAAACCAAAAAGTGCAATAAAACAAATGCCGCCAATAGGAGCCTTTGACCCAAATAATATCGAAGTAATAGCTTCAACATTGCTTATTATGCACTATGATATCTCTTACTTATAAAACTACCACTTCGTGTACTTTGAAGCTTCAAAAAAGACCAACAACTTGACCTAGTTGGCGCTTCTTTCCCATGAGCTTCTTTAATCAGACCGTTCTCTTTTACAAACTTAGTTCCAGTGTTTTGATTTTCTTCCAAGTTGAACGAAGATATCGCTGTTTGTAGTAAAACAATTTTGCGAAAACTGAAGTTATCTGCCAATCTCTGTAGAAAATACACACTGGACCTGGACGATTTAGAAAGAAAGGCTAATTATTTCGTGATATCTTAAAAATCGTAAAAATATAAAATAAAAAAGGCTTACTTTTGTCAAAACTACTAGTAATTAGAAGACCCATAATTCATCAAAACGCATAAGTACTCGGATATTGCCGCTTCGAAGTTTGCCAATTGACAGATTTGAAGGGTTTATTTGTTTGCAATGTTTTGTTGCTCTCAATTGCAGGGCCGGATATTGTCCAGTCTTCCCCCAGTTTTCACCTGTGATGATGGCCAAACCTACATGCGATCAACCGCCTCAAACGTTTGTTGCTCTGTCGAGGATGTCATGAATTTTGCTGCACAAGCTTTTCATTGAAGTGTAACATGTGATCAATGAAAAACTACTTTTGTGAAGATCAATTTCATAATACTTTATTTCATGTTGGAAGTCGCTTAACTCCCATTACTTTTTTGGGCAACATTTGCAATCACACGTCTTACAATCGCACCCTTTTGGGCAGCAATCGGGCTTTCCGCATTTGCATTTGTCGCAACAACCTGGAAACAAAACAACACTTAAAATGACTATCTTCCCATTCGATCAATATTAAAGCAGACTATTACCTTGAGGCATGTTGAATGTAGATTTGGTAATGATTTTGTGTTGTTGAGTCGTGAACGTCTTATGATAGCTTGTTGAAGATCTCTCCACAACGATCCTTTTATATGCTCTGAGTTTGCTTTTGTTCAAAAGACGTTTGGCGATGCCTTTCTCAGCAAATGCCCTCATGCATGGCGTGCCAAAGATGGCCTTAGCTGCCTTCATTTGGCGAGAGCCTAGTAAATTTTGAGAGAAGGGCAGAAACGAGATTGTGATTCTCTGTAGAAAGTTACGGAACCCCATAGATACTGGAATAATGCGGGACAAATTTGGTTTCTTGCAAATCAAGAAGTTCTTCCACTGTTGTAAGGTGTTTGATTTGATTGTATTGATTTTTCTTTCGTATGGTCAACTTTCCACACCGTTGTTAAATTTCGTTGGAAAGATTTGAGTTTGACCATCACGTGCTTTCTTTATTTCCGAACGTTTTGAGTTGCCCTCTTTTTCCCAGAAACTTGACGTTATATTACCACAAGCTTGATTGATTCAGGGCTAGCGTCGTATTTCCATTTCAAATGATTCGTTTAATTTCAACATGTGAAAAAAGAAGATTTAATGATCACTGAGCGGCTCATAAACTACGTATTTATGACATTGTATTAAGGGAGAAACTTCGAGATTCATTTGAACCTATTTAAAAAGACCTTCTAGCTTTCCATGGCGAGTTGGTTGCTGAGTCAGAACTTGAAATGGATCACATGTATGATTTGACGTCTTTGTACTTGTAGTTTTTTAACAAAGGAACGAGATTTTTCTGGTCTTGCTGTTTTAGGTTACTTTTTTCATCACATCTGGTGTTGCTTCAAGTTAATGCTTAACTAGTGTGGGAACTTCAAGAATTTTATGAGGGGCGGATTTTTAGTTAACGAAGAGTGCAAAAAAAGGATAATTGAAAAAGTATTTGCTTGTTGCGAAAAAAAAATAAACTAGTTGGATAAATGGGTAAAACTTACGGGTCATTGAGTTCCAGCACTATTTTACGGCATGTTTTCAAACTAGTGCCCATTTTGAAGATTTTTTTTGTAAAGGAATGAAAGTTTCTAAAGACAGCCTCTTCCCAGAGACAAAACTATTTTAAAAATAGTGAGATTTCAATCATCAATTTGGAAAAACTCGAATTTCCAAAATAAAGGGGAAAACCCCTTAAGATCAAAAATCAAAAAAGTTGAGAAGGTCAGTGAATGCTCAAAAACGAAATGATGAAAAGTGTTCAAAATTATGAAAACAATCAGTAGAGTTAAAATTCTAAGTAAAATTTTTGTGGATGCTGCCTTGTTGTTACGTAAAAACTTCTTTTTATCCATTTTGATTGCGATCACAGAAAAGTCAAAGATGTTTCCTTTCATCAAACATGTTAAATTCAACTCTACCAACTTTTTAGTCAATTGTCTGTTTTATCATGTTTATATATTTATTTGCAAGACTATTAATAATATTTAACAGTTAAGCGACTCTAAGTCAAAATAAACATGAAAAAACGAAGCACAGCACTTAGCAATTTGTTTAATCTGCTTTGTTCTTGCAACTAAGATCGAGTTGATTATTGCGTAAAAATCGTCAAACCAAACTTGATTGCAACGATATAGCCAAAAAGTAACTCTTTTGAGGCTTCGACACAGGGGCGCCATTAGGTTCATGCATGAGGTTTTGTTTTATTTCTGAAGTGTGAGGACTCATGCCAAGTTCATTGAAAACGTGATTGTCACAATCTACAAAATGCATTGATCATCAACTGCCTCTTGCGAAAATGCAAACAGTTTAATGTTTAGTCACATGTCTTAACCGTGATTTTTGCACTCATTGAATGAAGCCTTTTTACCCAGCAAATAACTTTTTGTACTATGCTTCACATGATCAGTTCTTTTTGTAGGAAGAGATCTGTCTAACAAAATTGGCCTCGATTTGTTTTTATATCAAATGTTTTGAAGCCTAATGGTAGCTCATTTCTTTATGGTCATCAACCAAAAACTCATTTCATCGAAACAAAAACTCATGCGGTCTAAAACAAAACTCACTTTGTTGAATTCAAACAAGATGGATTAATGTTCACCTCAAATATTTGCTTGATAATTTTTGATTGCCCAGAGTGTTTTAAGGCAAGCGTAGCAGATTCCAGGGATTAAAGGACATCTTTCATAACGTTTTTGTGGGCTAAGCACCTGGAAAATTGATCAACGTGCATATTCATGCGAAGATGATTTCAAAATTATGATTGCGTTCATTTTTATTTATATGCAGTTTTTAACACTCTTGCCCTTGAATTTGCGACGTTATGAAATTCAAGTGGTAGATGAGCAAAATCATACGTACTATTTCTAAAATCGGAGAGTTTTGGAAAAGTGATTCTTAAGTGCAATGATCTATCCAACCCAGTTTTAAGAATAAGCCTTCTCTACAGGGTTGGCAACTTAAAACCTGGCAAGGAAAATTGTAAATTCCGGATAATCAGGGGCTTTGAATGAAATATTATCGTGAACAAATTGTTTTAATGATACTTTCATCTAAAACTTTTGTTTCTAAACAATTTCTCTAAGGGCCCCTATATTTGGTCTTGAGTTCAAATAGCACTAAAAGAAATGATTCGCCATTAACACGCAACTCATGAAGTTCTTTCTTGTCAGCCAGTCATCAAATTGCAGAATAGCCAATATTCTATTTTCAGTTCCTTCCCCATTCATACTTCAAGTGGGTTCAATAGAAAGGTTTATGGGATTGAGTTTTTGCGAAGAAAGAGAAGGGATCCTAAAATTGACCTTGCACTTGAAACCAGGCAAAAACACATCTGGCATTAAGGATAACTTTTGCATATAATTTGAATTAAATTATTATCCAATTATATCATTATAGAGTTTTTAAACCTTCGGAAATCAAGTTTGGTCCTTTTATTTTATTTTATTTTTATTTTTTTTGGGGGGGGGCGGATTTTTTAATACCGCTACAAAGAATGGGATTCCCTATAAAGAGAGTTAATGATAAATATAGTTATTAAATTACCGTTCATATGAAATTTGATCTGCCAATGAGTTACTGTTGGCAGATCTGTACAAGCCATAAATAGTGGGTTGCTCAGGAATAGTATTTAAAAATTTGTCCAATCCTGCCTTAAATGCTGTTAGAGGATCAGCTCCTACATATTCCCGATCAAGATTAATGCGTAACAAATTGAACAATGAAGAAGCCCGATAAAGAAGAGAGGAGGACTTCATTGATCGAACTAATCTCGATTCCCTTGGATTGGGAGGTGCTCTCAGAACGCACGTAAAACCTCGTTGATCGCTACAACTGATCTCAAAGCCTGGGTTAGGACAGAGCCCATGAACGCTCTTGAAAACATTCAGTATCAGATCCCTTTCATACCTTCTCTGAGTACTGTAGAGCCCTAATTTCTGGAGCCTCTCCCAATGGGAGTGATCTCCGTATCATTTACGGACCTGCTGCCGTCTCTAACTGCCGTTAGCAGTGTAGGCTTGCCAAAAACATATCAGTTTTCAAGGGTCAGATTTTCGAAAAATGTTGCATTTATGGGCAATGGCATGGTTAATGTATGTTGAGAAGAATTCCAAAGTAATTTCAAATCAAATGGAGAAATTGGAAGCCTTCAATTAAACAAATTATTTGTTTTTAGGTTTAGTTGCCCAGGAACCGATCTCCTCTGGCCATCTTGTTATTCAAAGTGGCGCATTCCTAATTTCAAAGTTCGGAAGAACCCTCTCAACTTATGTAGCAAAATTTTAGATAAAAGCAACAAAATATACTTTTTTTGCAAAAACAATGTCATGAATTGCTATTTCAACTTCAATTTGTGCAGATAAGAATAGCATTGTTGCAATCACCAGGCCTAAACCTTCGTTTTAGTTACCTCACACGCTCATCAGAAACACAGGTCTTCCGAATTTTTTTTCCCGCCAAAAATGATGAAGTCACTAGTAATTGCTGTAATACGAAAGAAAGCTCTCTCATTCCTGTGATGTGCCTAGTGAAACATCTTTGAACCTGCTCGACCTTTTGCAAACCCGCCGAACTCATTGGAGCCCAATGGGGGAAGCATATTCAAGATGCAGTTGAACAATCGACTTGTACAGAGTTAGCATCGTAATACTATCTCTGGACTTGAAAGTGCGATAGATCCAGCCGCACGTTTGAAATGCCTTCCCCACTTTCAACTGGATATGCTCATCAAACTTTCAATCATCTTGGATGACAACTCCTAAATCCCTCATGGACGAGACCTGCTCAATATCACAACCTCCATTGTCTTTGAGTGGAACATCTAATTTGGACGTCCCATACGTCATTGTGCGGAACTTCATCCCGTTCAATGCTATATTACTCTGACCAACCCAAGAGTAGACTTTCTCCAAGTCCTCGACTACACATTTCGAGTCCTGACCATTCCTTCCACAAACTAATTTTGTATCATCAGCATATAAAGAAATACTGGCTTTTGTTCTAAACTTCTGGAGAGGAGCAATAAAGAGAATGAAACGGAGCGGACCTAAAATTGAACCTTGTGGAACACCTGACTTGACATCATACATGCCACTAAATGATCCTTCAACCTTGACCAATTGCTTCCTATCACTCATGAAACTACCAATCCAATTCAGGACCTTACCCTGGATCCCAAACTCTTTGAGTTGATCGAGCAAAAGACCACGATCTACTGTACCTTGTCAAAGTCAAGATAGACTACATCAACTGTAGACTTTCCTTTTTTTTTCTTTTCCTTACGACTTTCAAGACCCTCAATCATTTGCTCGATATGGTCAACTAATTGGGTGACTGTACTAAAATGGGCTCGAAACCCATGCTGCCCCGGGGGAATGATATCATGGGCTTCTAAATACTCAACAAGCTTGGACTTCATGATCTTCTCAAAAACCTTTGCAATACTGGAAGTCAGAGAAATGGGCCTATAATTATTGTTCTAGGGAGTGACTTATCTCCGCCCTTAAAAATTGGAACGACATGAGCTACTTTTAGAGAAGAGGGAAACTTGCCATGATCTAAGATGCAACGCATCAAGTAGGAGAAAACTGGGGCAAGAATATGTGAGCATTTCAACAGAAACTGAGATGTCACACCATCAGGTCCAGGAGAACTCGAGAGCTTTAAGCTCTTGATGCCCTCAAAAGCATCTTGATCTGTTACTACCAGATCCTCCAATTGATTGTCCTGACTATCAATGCCAGGCTCATCAACAACATCACTACAGTCATGACCTGCTCTGCCAACCCTTTTCGGAATTGAAAATACACTTGAGAACAGAGGCTAATTTTTTAAGACGCAAAGATCGATCTTAAGATCGTACTTTAGTACTGTAAGTTCGATCTTGAGATCGACCTTTGCGCTTAAAAAACTAGCCTCTGATCTCCAAGCATATTAGCCATAACCTCACTATCATTAACGGTTTTACCTTCGACCTCAAAAGGTCCTACTGGATATTTCATTTTTCTCTTTGTGTTTGCAAAAGAGAAAAACGCCTTTGGATTCGTCTTAACCTCCTGGATCATTCTAATTTCCTTCTCTAAATGTTCGGAATCAATTGAGGCCCTAATCTTTGATTGGACTAACTAAGATTAACTTAAAGTTACTCAAGGTAACATTAAGATGCTATTCCACACCCATAGACGGAGTACTAATCTGATACCGAACATGAAAATGCCCATCGGAACATTGAATGATGTACAACCTTCCGACCTTAGCACCCAACAATCAAAAAATAAATAAAAAGTTTTAATACGATGTACCACCTCACACGTTTGCAGCTTAATCTAGCAGCACATCAGGACTTTGTATGTTTTGAAGTATAAGAGATGTGATATAATTAATAACTACACTACGACTTAGTGAAAGTGTTACGTGTAAATACTTTATTTCATTTTAGAAGTCGAGAGGCAACTCTCATTACTTCTTCGGGCAGCATTTACAATCACATGTCTTACAATCACACCCGTTTTGGCAGCAATCGGGCTTCCCGCACTTGCATTTGTCACAACAACCTGCAACAAAAATAGGATAGTATGCTTAATAACAACTTTGTCCAATGTAACTTAAAAAGATATACCGACCTTGAGGCATGTTGGATGTGGATTTGGTTATTGTTGTCTGAGTTGTAAAGTCGTGATCGTTCAGTGGTAGATTGTTGAGCAACTTTGCAGACAACGATCCTTTTATACGTTTACTGTGGTCCAAAGGACGTTCGGCAAGGCCTTTGTTTGCGATGCCCTCATTCATATTATGTCAGGGTAGGTTGGCTTAGCTTCCTTCATATCGATGGGAACCTCGTAATTTCGAGAGAGGGACAAGAAACGAGATTGCAGCCTCCGTATATAAAGTTACGGAAACCCATATGTAGAACAGCTTAGGTGAAAATTTCTAACCATGCCAAAAACATTCTTTTAACTTCGTGTGGTTTTGTGATTTGGTCCACCGTTTGCAATTTGGTAACCTGAAGTTACAAGACCTAAAATTTGTAATTTTCGTTCCACCATTGCGGGCTTTTCTTACTTGAAAACGTTGAGATTTGCCCGTTTTTTCTAGAAACGTGATGTCGTTACCGCAAGCTTGATAAATTCAGAGCTGGACTTTTCTCATCCTCAAAAAAACTTTTTCTGTTTAACCAAGATAATGCACTTTGATAAGAAATCTTTATGACTATCGAGAAACTTATAATAGTCCATTTATATTAATGCAAGAAGACAGAGAAACGTCGAACTTTATTGATCAAGTCAAAGAGCCCTTGTAGCTTTTCATGACGAAATGGTTACCAAGTCAGAACTGGAAATGGATCACGTGTATGATGCGACTTCTTTGTGTGTTTTTCTGTCGAGCTTGTTTCAGTGCGACAGTTCATGTTTGGGATTGGCTATGCATCGCATCTGGTTTTCTTCACATTTCAGATAATAAATAGCCAGTCAGAAATTCCCTAACACTATGAGATATGTTTCTGATCCTCAAACCAAGTTTAGCCACATTGCTTTGCCACTTTTATTTAGATTAGGTCTACATTAGAGATAATACATTTAAATGCCCATTAATCCAATAAATGTTTTTTTTTTTAAATTTGGTCAATATGCATTAAGAATTCACTGAGATACCGTTTGAATTGAAATGAATCAAAATTATGATGATCGTTGATCAGCCTCCAATATAATTGAGTTAAATGGTCTATTTTTGACCTTTGAAGAAATACTCCGTCTATATGAAAGCCTACGTTCTAAGCAAATGATATAGAATTTCGATCTAAAAAAAATCAAAAATTAAAAGAATTGTTTTTGTATGCTTTGTCATAACAAGTCACAGAAACATAAGAAAATAAGAAAAATCCGAAACTAGTATAGTTCTCTCAACCTTTCTGCAAAATCACAATATTTTACAAAATCGTTAAAATTACGAAAATTCTCACCATCGAAAATTTCAGGGACCCTGTTTAGACTCTTTCAAGGAACAAGACTCTTTGAATTAGAGGGCTCCCAGACAAATGACATTATGTGTGAGTCACCAAGCCTCCACTGTGTGTGTGATGGTGTGTGATGGGATTTGATGTAGAACACACTAAGTTATGTGATTCACAACCCAAACTTGCGTTTTTTGGGAGTCATTGGCAAAATTGCTCATTCAACTGCTTTGTTCAAACAAGAGCAATGTAAGATGAATCAAGTCACTTGACACCCTTGCTGCAGGATCAATGAAGTGTGTTCAAAACAATTCTCCACCGGCTGCACTGGAGTGACATTTTTCTGTTAGCCCTCTTCTTTGAATGGGCGCCTAAACGAAAATAAATTAAATTTACCAAAATGGACCAAGCAACTCAGCACAACCAAGAACCACTGAATTTCCCTGGACTGGGAGCCTAACAATAGGAATCATGATTTTCAGTAGTGATGGACGGAAAGGGCGCTTAACCAACACCGAAAGTTTCGGCCGAAAGAGGGCTTCACTAAAACCGAAACCGAAACTGAAACCAACTGACTACAAAATCATACATATGCAAAACTCGCATTCAAAATTTTAATTGCTTATGTGTTTGATGTTGGGCAATTAGACATGCACAAGGTTGCTCCAAGTGAGCGTTTTAAATCATTCCGCGGGCGGCAAAACAAGGCCGTTGGCTGTGCTGAGTTGCTCAGCCCATTTTGGCGAATCCAAGTTTTTCCCATTTTGACGAGCATTTGATGATTCTAGGTCCTTGGAAACGATCGGTATTTCACTTAAGGATACCTTTGGTGGAATTGGGTCAATAATATGCAAAAAATAATATTAGGGTGATTGATTTAAAAGCAAGTAAGCAGGCCTTGTGCTATTGCAAAAATAGGACTTAACATTGATCCAAACACTAATATTAAGATGCGGATTTGTTCAGTGGGTTCCAAAGAATCATTTCAATATTTCAAAATACTTAACATATAGAGAAATGCAATATTTTTTAACGCTTCTTTCTGTTAAGATCTAATCTTTTCTGTATCATTTTCAAGCAAACAAATTGGGCATATTTTCAACCAAGTGAAAGCAGAGGGATCAAAACGTAAAATTAAGATCGTTTCCAGGGACCTAGAATCATCAAATGCACGTTAAAATGGGAAAAACTTGGATTCACCAAAATGGGCTGAGCAGCTCAGCACAGCCAACGGCCCTGTTTTGCCGCCCGCGGAATGATTTAAAACGCTCACTTGAAGCAACCTTATACATGTCCTATTGAAAATTCAAAAAATCAGAAAATTTGTTTCAGAGGCATTTTGGGCCAAAATCCATCCTTTGTAGTGCGTGTCTGCTTTCGGTTTCGGTAGGCATAACCGCAACAGAAACTGAAATTTCGGCCGAAAGTGCTTGCGGCTAATTTCAAAACGTCGGAGTCAAAAGTTATGTTCACTCAAAGTTCAGTGCAAATCCTACTGAGAATGAATGAACAAGTCCTTTTCTGGGAATTGCTTTACCACAAAAGGGCGAGTTCATTCGTTCTATGCTCTCTTCAGTACAAAAGTTTCAGAAGGCATAACTTTTCACTCCGGCATTGAATTGAGCTGAAATTTGAAATACGTAGCGCACTGAATACAAACTAGGTCTATTTTGTCAGAAGAACGCATTTGAATCAATTTTTCTGGAAATCTTGATTCTCATTGTTAGCCTCTCACTCCAGAAATTCAATGCTTCTTGGCACAATCAAGCTAACCACCTGCCAACTTCATTTTTAATGTAAAAAATCTTTGATAATCTATCAAATCTAGTCTACTTTGGAACAGCTTTTTCTCAAGAAGTTCACACGTCCATCAACTTTTCCACAATACTAGAAGCTACATTATTATCAGCTAACCTTTGCTTTTGAAAAAATTCAATTTTGTGTTAGTTTTTGTGACTGTAACTATCATAATTTTAACAAAACACTGATTTTGTGAGTAGGATGCGCTTGTGGTTTGGGCTACAGAAAAATTGATTTCAACACCATTCCTTGCACCAAGATTTTTATGAAAGTTTAGGTCAAATACATATATTTTTATCGAATACAGTAACACTAACAAACCATCCCACAAATGCAACAAAAAATAAAGGGGAAACTAAATCCTAGGATGGTAAAGTGATACAGCTTCTAGTGCAATATCAAAGGGTAATGAAACACTCCTAATTCAAATATACATACATACACACAACCACCTTGTAAATTAGATGAGAATGATTAGCAAAGAAATTATTAAAAACTTATGTATTCATCATCATCATCATCATCATTTATTTTACGAAGCCTTTGGACTTTTTTTATCTTTTTTTTCGTTAAACATTGTTGAATCTAGGACATTCTGAATATATGTGTCAATTCTTCTTCCATGTGCTATAGAATAATTCTAATACTGATTACTGTAGAGCTAGGGAAAAATTTTTTTTACATCAAAAAATATTTTTTACATTTTTTGTCAATTTTACGTGAATATAACATTTTAATTTTATTTGACATTTTTTGAAAAATTTCAACATTTTCTTAACATTTTTTGTACTTTTTGCTCAAAAATGTCATCCCAAAACCGGTTCTGAGGGACCAATTAATCAAATGAAGGCTTGAAATTTCCCGCCAAAATTTCCCGCTAAAATTGTCATCGTTCAACTTCACATTTTATGATGCCAATTAATCAAAATCTTTGGAAAGGGGAAAAAAGTGCCCTTCAAGTTCTTTTTGTTATTGTGAAAAAGTTCACATCAGAAACTTTGTGACCCTTGTTTCTGTGATTATTTTACGTGGGCTAAATAGCTATGTGTAGAGTAAAGTATGTTTTAAGTTGGCACTGTTGCCATTACTTACTCAGACTTTCTTATACGTATATTGCCTTTTAAAGGGTCTGAATGTGCTATCTGACTTATAACATAAACTGTTTTGACGTCTAGCTTATAAAAACACCCTGCTATGTGAAGCGCAACCTCCCGTTTTTTTAAGCTAGAGTTTTGACGGCATTATTTCCTTCAGATGTCTGGTCACACTGTCTTACGTAGAATTCTCAAGTCCTCCACACATCTAGTCCCATTTCTCACACATTTCGTTGACTTTTTTGCCCTAATTTTTAACATTTTTTTGCTCTTTTTGCTCTAAATTTCAATTTTTTTTGCCCTTTTTGCCCTATATTTCAAAATTTTTTGCCCTTTTTCCTGACATTTTTTGGACGTTTTTCCAACATTTTTTCCCGGGCTCTACTGATTAGGATGGCAGCGTCTTTACAAAGGAATTTACAATATCTTTATAGTTCTTCTTGGATTCTGCTCTTCTCATCGAGTTGGGTCCCATGTTCCACAGCCTCACTCCATGTTGCCAGAACCACGGCCTGGTCAACAGTTTTGGATCAGGTTCTCTCAACCAAGAACATCTAGAATAGAGATTCTAGATGTCCGTGTCTCAACTTTCCCTCCAGTTTAGCCCGAGACCCAGCAAAAGGCCTGTCATTCCTGAACACTTCGGGGTAGGGTACAGATCCTGTCATCACCGGCCACATATCCATCAAGATGCTCTCCGCTATGAGGTGATTCAGCGGTGGTATTGCAGTCTTGTGCCGTAACTCCTCAATGGACACTTTGTCACTGAGCCTCACTCCAACCATCAGCCTCATGACCTCATTGAGTACCAATTGTATTTTGTGCATGAGGGGATGGATGGAGTCGCCACCGGTCCTCACTGATCCGAACACCGCACATCCATACCGGACCTTGGACACGATGATTCCTTGGACTAAGCTCTGCAGTGACTCCCGATCCAGCCACGTCAATAGCCTCCTCAAAAGTCTATTTTGAGGTATTGTGTGTCAGATTAATAGATTGGCAACAAAAAAATTGCGTGGATGAATACAATACTACTCCACACCACGGTATTACCGTCCTCCTTGAACTATTGAACAAAATAGTGGAAGGTCTACGTGGAATTCGGGAACTAAGTGTACTGTATGTGTGAGAAATAGTACGATGATATATTGGCATAGAAATGTGAGGTTGGGAGTGTGGTATGGGGGATGTTGCATGCATATGGATAAATTATAATAAATCATTCCAGGCACTGCCCTTTTTACAATTCTACATGCATATTCAGGGCGGTTGTAACGAAATTACCAGTAAAGAAAGTACGATTCGTTCTTTCTTTCGCAAAAGTAACGATAATGCCCTTACATTTCAAAAATGCCATACATAAGTGACGACGCAAAGACCTCCAAAGTACTCGATCTCTTTCTAATTGTTCTAATATTTAAGTTCTAAACATGAGTAGGTAACCCCCAAAATGCTGGACTCCATTAGCATGCGTGAAAGTTTAGGGACGAGGTAATGTTTTAGGAAAATATTTGGGTGTAGGTGATGTCAAGTAGATGATGTACAAGATCCAAATGATTTAACAAGAATTAAAATCATTGACTTTCAAATTTTATTGATAGGGAAATAAATCCAGTCGAATTACTGACGGGGCCACCGAGAAATTTCAGAGCAAAGCTCCTCGACAATTTGAGATGATTTGAAAAAATGTGTTATCTAATCACATAATAAAGCATTTTCGGCGTTGACATTGTGCAGCGCCTCAAGGGTGATGACACCATCTTCAGGCAATCACATACGCCAAAGAGGACTCAGGCGTGCTGGTGATCCAGTGACTCGTCCCTCCCTGGAGCCAATTGGTCACCACGTCACAATTCATGCTTGAAAAATTGTAACTAAGCGGCAAATTAGCGATTCGGCTATATCTGTACAAGATCTTGGGCATTTCCAGACCTCTGGTATGAAGGTATTCGCCCTTGATTGAAATGTTTGGTCCATCTGGATTGGACCCCTTGTGGAAAACATCATAGGCCGTCGCCAGATGGAGGGTCTTCTCGTCATCCGTGGGGGTGTCATTCACTTCCAAGATGGCATGAGGCTCATTCTTCATTCCGCGCAACAAAATCCCAGTATGAAAGTAATACATTCTGGGCAAAATTTGTCGACGGAAAGCAACTTTCGACCCAGATACTAGGGATGTGGCTTGATGCTGATTTTCAATCTTTTGGCTGCTGATGCCAAGTCACAACACGATCTTGCATTGGAATGGAAGCAGAATGGCATCAAGCTTTTTTGCTGATATGGGCCTCTGAACAGGTTCCCATACAACTCCCCCAACAGTGATCTCCCCCTGTAGGTTTGCACCAGGTGATCTCCGCCAAGGTAAACTCCCCCAGCACTTATCTCCACCAAGGTTAACTCCACCAACAATCAACTCCGCCAACATTGAACTCCGCCACGGTAAACTCCACCAAGGTTAACTCCCCCAACAATCATCTCCGCCAACAATGATTTCCCCCACGG